>JAQFVV010006249.1:1588740-1976563 GCA_028023455.1 Epiperipatus broadwayi
GATGTCAGTAACACTTGTTTATTCTCTTACCCATATATTACGTTTGTAATCTCTTCTTGTTACTTCTAACATGCATCTCTCCATACTTCTTCAAGTGGCCTAAAGTCTCTGTATTGCTCTTCTATTAAGTGTCCAAGTATCAGATCCATAAGTAACAACTGGTAAAACACATTTATTAGTACTTTCCTTTTCAAACACATATATATATATATATATGCATTTGCTAATATAAGAAAGCTATCAGTATGCAAACAATAGAAAGAATAAATGTGTGATGTTTGAAGATAAAAATCACATAATACAGAAACCAATGATTTGTGTCAGATTGAGAAGGGGAAGCAATTCAATTTTCCATTGTGAATCAACATGTAAACTGAAAAAATAAATAAATAAAAGCATTACTTATAGATAATTTAAGGATAGTTATAATTTTCTTTAAACAAATAATTTAAATTATTAAATTAATTCCATGTTATTGTTTTTAGAATCCTTAAAAAAATGATCAATGGAATTTGAGCTTCATTATAACTTATTAGCCATGGTTGAATACCGTTTTTAATTTTCTATTTATCCTTTTTGATTTTGGGAATTCTGTCTTGATTATCGTCTTTTTATCAATAAAACTCAGAGATCCAAACAATCTTGTCAATAAATATGCAAAATTTATGAGTAAATTTGTACATTTCAAAATTACAACAGTTCTAAAACAAAAATATACACAACACCAACAAGAGAATATTGGATATTTACTGTTGTCTTGGTATTATGTTTTAATGTTAATAGATATATTTTAATAATACATTACTGCCAATAACAAATTTATTGTAGATAAGTGAGTAAGTTATTTGGGATTCAAAAAAATGCATAAGCTGTTCGAAATTTCTTTACATAATGTCATTCTACCATTGACATAATTTTGTACTAGACTGCTTCAAGCTGTTAAAATGTGATGTGATGTGTTGTGATGCACTGTGACTTCTCCTTACATGAGGTCAGAAATTTCTCAGCCATTATATTCAGAGAAATCTATTAGTCACTATACTTTCCTTTCCATTCCCTGCCCTATGTTTTCCCAAATTTTTCTCTATCATGCTCTATCCCATTTCCACAACATAATCTTTGTCAACTCAATAGCCTTTATATCTAAATCCCCTTATCTTTTTCCAAACCCAGCATAAAAATCAATAACATACATTCTGTATAATCACTTTGTTAATATTTATTCTACCACAATTTCATTATTTGAACCCTTTCTGCTTTCAGGCATTTACATTCAAATAACAGATGCCTAATATTTTATATGCCTTCCTTTTACAACTTGCAGACGAAATCACCCACATTTTCCCATTTGTGTATAGATTTCTTTGTTGCTAAAGATCCTGTCCGAGCTTTAAACTACTTCCCTTGCTATTATCATAAATTAACTTGTACCCAATATTCCATTTACTTCTATATATATTTAAACTTTTTTTCTCTCCATACTAGTTCTCCATGTCTCCATCTCCCTATTCTTTATTAATGCATCTATTCTTCTATCCCATTCCTTACCACTAAAACACTCAACAATTCTCTTAACACAAACATCCCACCTTTTGTATAAGGATATTGACATAAATTCTTTATCTAAATTTTCTGCATACCGTACTACTTTTCTCACCCATCCTGCTGCTTGCCCTTTACTCATAACCCAATTAAATAATATTTTGGTTATTCTCTTATTAACCATAAACTGCAATCTACCAAACATTTTCATTTTGCTTTTTGCAGTTCTCATATAAAAACTTGGCCATCCCATTCTGATTGAATTGTCTCCTTTGCCATCCACACATGTGTAACTAATGCATGTCTTCCTACTTCTCTTTATACTTTTTCTAAGTTATCTATTATCTCTTACTAACACATAATGGATCATTACAATATGTTAACCCTGCCACTGACCCTCACTTTAATACAATTCTAGCTACACCTTTACTTATTATATGAAAACACTTTTAATTTCTTTATCAATTCCTTTCTGTTCTTAGCTTCATTTATCAATTTTTTTCCAATCATCCAAACAATTTCTTTGATTACTTAAGAATTCCCAAATAGTTATACATATTCACCACACTTAACTTTATATCCCCCAATAACAATTCTTTGTCTTCTCTTTCTTCAGTATTAGTCACCATTACTTTTGATTTTTCCTCACTAAATGTAGTCCCCATCTCTTTACTCTCCCTTGCACATATCCTCAGTATAACATCCATATCTTATCTTCTTTCTCCACACAAAATGACCTCATCTGCAAATAAAAGGCCCGATAATGTATATAATCCCTTGGGACCTATTATTGGTATCTCTACCCATCTTCCAAGTCTTTCTATTGCTCTCTCCATTTCTCTCAAATACAAAAGAAAATAGGTAACATAGGGCATCCTTGCCTTAGTCCCACCCCATTTTTAACTTTAACTGATTTTATATTCCCTAATTGATATGTATAGTAATTATTTTCATATAATCTCTTAATAATATCCACTAAAGTTCTGTCCATTCCCAAATTTACTAATCTTACCCATAATTTATTTTTATTTATTCTAACATATGCTTCCTCTATATCTACTCATATCTATAAGCTGTGTAACTACAAATAAACTATACACTTATCCAATTAAAACCTCCCTGCATTCCTTCCACTATATTATTTACTCTCATCCATTATGTGATCCTTACAACCACCATATATGTGAAAACTTTATATAACACTGATATTACAACTATCGATCTATAATTAGCTCAACTTTCTATGATCCTTAGCTTTTCCTTTAAATAATAGCCTTACTCTTGTATTACTCCAACTACCCGGAAAATCTATCTTCTGTGCCATTAAACATTGCATGGTCACTATTCCTTATGCTAGCACATAATGGTTATTAAAACAGGATTTCCACATAGTAGTGCCACTCAGTGCCAACCAGAGTAATCAATGGATTCCAGAAGGCTTGTGCATAAAATCCCCATCTAGTGCCTACTCATCCAATATCCCCAGACTAGTTTTTGGCTTGTGGCCTTCATCAGTGAGGAGCTTTGGATCTGAATAGGCAATAGATAGGGATTTTATGCACAAGCCTCTGGCATCCATTGATTACTCTGGTTGGCACTGAGTGGCACTATTGTATGGAGACTTTTTTTTGTGCCATCTTATTAAAACATGATAATAGTTTTAATTTTTCTCTATGTCTTAAGTTCATTACTATCTCTGCTGGACATCCACCTAAAACTCTTGCCTATCCACTTTTCAAAATTTCTTACCTGCCTCATTCAGTTCATTTTCTGTAAACCTAATATTTCTATTACTATATCCATTACATATTTATTTAAGATTGTCTCATATTATTCTCTAGAGCTACACTCTATATTCTTCTCTAGAGCTACACTCTATTTTCTCATCATCTAGCAATACTATTTCTCTCTCCCATACATTCCTTCTTTTAATGTATTTCCAAATTTTTTTACTACCATCTCTTGTACTTTTCCCATCATGCCATCATTGATATAATTTTGTACTAAATTTTCAAGGATGAAAATTGAAAATGACTTCTATGAGAAACTTATAGGAAATAAAAAAAAGACAAGCTTTTATTTAAAACTATGACTATTGTAAGGTGGTCAAACATCTTATTTTGGATGGGATAGTCCCAATTTAAGGTAGTACGTCCTGTTAACCCAATAAATTATATCAGGATAAGTGTTTGTCCCAATTCATAACAAGCAATAAAATTTTGCATAAGTTTTCATGTTTTCAAAAACTTTGAAGGGGTTTTAGTAGATCATAGGACATGTAGTCTCTATAAACTGACTTGCAAAGTATAAAGTCATATTGCCAACCAATCAATGCCCATTAGAACGAGTACGGTAGATTATATATATTTCAAATAAATAAATAATCTATTAATATAAATCTAATTAAGCTATGCCAAACAAAAAGTGCCACTTCAATGAAAGGTTACAATCTAAATATTCTTTTATTTTAAAAAAAAAACAGTTTGTGGTAGTTATGTGAAATGCAATAAATGCAGAAACTGATTTTAGTGTTGTTTTTCATGGTGATGAATCTGATATTGAATAACATTTAAAGTTGAGTAAACAAATTTCATTGACAAAAATTATCAATAAATTGTTTCCATTTTTTATTTGTTAGGTACTTATTATATTATAAATTTTTATTTATTTATGTTACATCATTGTCATTTGCATTTTTAGTTTATGCAAAATATATTATTAATAAACAACTGTTGCTCGATTTCATGTCACAAAAATGCATTTTTAAAATGTGCCGTTTTGGATTCAAATGGCCTCATTTTGCATCCAAATATTTATGATCACTTTAACTACCGAAATGCCATGGTGTCAAATAATGGTATAACTTCTTATTCCTCTATGGATGTACCTTAAGCAGTTATTTTCATGGGATAAATACATGATAATGAGACAGAATGCTCTCATAGGCAAAGCATTCTGGAGAAAATTGTTATGTAATATTCATAAGATTCATTGACCAGTTACAATAAACAAATGCTTCATCTCAGCATTTTTATGGGAAAATGTTAACATATAAATGCTTGAGTGTTTGATTTTCTCATTTGAAAAAAAGTTGAGAAAATGTATAGATTTATATATAAAATTTAACTTGGATATATATTAAATACAAGTAATTTCGACTATATTGTTTTTAATATATAGAGTATAAGAACACAGACTTTCACACGACACACCACTCACCACTCTACCTCATATCACTGATACACTTGAACACATATATGTTGAAAAAATAAATAATCACCAATATACATATTTCATGCTAAACCAGCAATCATCCATTTGATCCAGATTATTATCTCTACACATATATGCAATAAGTGCTCAGATATATATGTATTAAGATAGCCAATCTTCATACAATATAACATTGAATAATAAAAACGAGACTTTATTTTACAACTTCCATAATTCCATTCAGTTCCCTGACAATTTTGTTATTTTAATGTTTGATGATTCATTAATACTTTTCCAAAATTAATATAGTTTGTTTTATTTTTCGTTAATTGTGGTAACATTCAATTTGTATAGCTTTTATGTTTTCATAATCAAATTTAAACCCGTACTTACAAGTTTTATTATGATCAAACATAAAGTAATATATTATCTTTGAATTCAGATTCTGTATCTTTTAGCACTGTGTTGTGCTTTGTATGACTATTCATGATATTATAATAGTTTATGCTTTTTTTATCTTTCATATCATGAAATAAGATTTAGATAATGACACTCTATGGCTGATTTCCATGACTGACTCTCATCATCACAATCATTACCCTTTATTGTTACTTTTAGCACAGATATTAGTATTCAAAATAAATTAATAGTTTAATATTCTGAAGTTCCCATGAAGACTCAGTCAACAATAACAACACAATTGAATTGTGATCCCATTATAAAAGCATGAGAGCTGCTATTCTATCTCTGCACAGTACCAGTACACACACACACACTCACGCACACACACACACGGATATTAGTAGAGAAATAGCAAAAAGCAAAATAAACAGAAAGAATCAATATAAATAGAAAAAATAAGAAGAATAGACCTCTTATGAAAGTTGTTACAAAAAAAAAGCATAATTTAGATTTGTGAAAATAGTTAATTAAAGGAGGAAAAGTAATATTCAGCACAGATTTTAAAGTGCAATTGTTACTGATTATAGTTATACGTGTTTGCTACATTACTATTCATTCGCTATGAGTTGTTTTATAGGCTATTAACACAGGCAAAACTCTTCATACAATAGCACCACTCAGTGTACAGAGTAATCAATGGATGCAAAGGTTTATGCATAAAATCTCTATCTAATGCCTCCACATCCAATATCCCAGATCATTTTATAGAGCTTCTGGGGATATTAGATGAGTAAACACTAGACAAGGATTTTACGCACTAAACCTTCTTGCATCGATTGATTACTCTGGCTTGCACTTAGTGGCGCTACTGTATGGAGAGTTTGTCTCTGCTTTAATAGCTTGTGAAGGCATAAAGAGATGTGATAATGTGATAATAGGCTATTAATAACTAGTACAGTTGAACTATCTTATTGCCATATACCTCATTATAGCCTTCTAGTAAAGAATTTAATATATTTTAGCGATTTTTATAAAAGATAAAAAAAAAAAAATAAGAAAGAAAATGAAATGGAAATAAAAGAAAAGATGAAATTAGAAAAGTCAATGCATTCTGGAATAATGATTTCGTCTTTAATTTTAATTATGAATATCAGTTTTAGAAATCATGTGACATTGAAACGGCACAGTAACTGGTTGAGTATAACTGTTCTATTAATGTTCGACAAACAACAACGTTTCTTTCCAGTCTACAGCTGGAAATCAATTTAGAAACTTTAGCTCTTAAATTAATTACTCTCACAAATGACCTAAACCACAAAGTACTTAAAATGTCATTATTTCAGTGGTATTCCTTTTAATATCAGATTAAACGGTTTTAATTGATTTTTTTCTCTTAAATTTAAAGTCAAGCGTTGTTAGCCGAGAGGTGCTTGCAAGCTAGTAGTTGGGTGCAGACGGTTGTGGGTTCGCGTCCCGGCCGATGCTATGACATATGAAAAAAAAAAAAAAGAAATATTTAAAAAGAGAATTTATCTAAAAGTTAATAATAGTCAACAAATATTAAAATAAAAATTGCCACAATACAAATACCTTTTTTCATGATATATATATTTCAAATCGCCATCTCAACTCCTTTAACTCAATCTGGATTTGAGCTGCTGGTGAAAATGAAAAAACAACAACAACTTGAAAATAACTTTCATTTTGATTCTAATTTATATTTTTTACTATTTGCAAAATTCGTTATTATTATTTATTTATTTAATTAAAAAAAAAGGCAACTTTCGATGTTTTTTTTTAAAATAAAATGAAATCGTTATATATAAAAAATATAAGAAAGGAAATATGTGTTGATTCAACTGTGTTTTCTTTTAAATTTCCTTTTGAAACTTCCAGGAATATCAATTAAATTGAAAACACTTAAATTTTACTAACAGTGCTTTTATTAATAAAATTTTAAAAACGAATGCGCAGTTGGAAAGACGCTATAAAAACAGTAACTAATATCATAAAGAAAAAAGAACAAGTCTAACCACCCATGTATTACTCACTGCTTGTATAAACTACACCTGATTTTCATAATAGGAATATTTTTATATGCGTATTTATATACTGATTTATTTAAATCACACACACAAGTAAACAGATGGATGAATACTTAAATAAATATTGTAGTCAAACTGATACAGATAATTAGTAATACCTTATATATATAATCCCTATTTTGTCTGTTGTCTGAATATATGTTTGTCTGTAATGCTTTAATTGAGTGCCCTCTAAATGTTATAGTCCATAATACTATCATGTGTCAAATTCACAACCAATTAAAAAAAAAAACTATTACATTTGTCCTTAACACTGTCAAAGGAAATAATTCTCCATTAATAAACAGTATTTTTTACAGAGCATTTTAAGCAAAGGACATATTTCCTTTATATTTAAAAGGCTTAATTTGATTATGAGCATTTTATTCAAAGGCAGTAATTTCACAAAGCAAAAAAAAAAAAAATTGTGAAAATGATGGACTTCCTATAGACTGGGTCATGGATTCTAAAAAAATATGATAATTTACAAAAGTCAAATGGAATATTTACTAAGGCAATAAACCTCAAGGGTGTGCACTTGAAAATGCAAAGGTAAGGACCTCTATAGGTCTTAACCACAAGCTTACGCTCTCAGATCTAACTGCTTCAGCTTCACCTATTTATATAGAAAGTAAGTTGAAGTAAGGAAAGGTTCCCCTCTTTTCTTCCAAGGTGTAAGCTTGTGGTTAAGACCTGTAGAGGTCCCTACTTTCACATTTTTAAGCGCACACTCTTGAGGTTTATTGCCTTAGTAAATATTATTTACATAATCAATGTGCATTAAATAAAATTTATAATTAAAAGACATATGGAATAAAACTTTTTCAAGGAAAAAATTCTCAGAAGAAAATCAGTATATGTGCTTTTAACTACAGTACAGAACTGATTAGGTATGATATTTACATTGTAAAAAAAACATAATTACAGCACATAAATCTATATTTAAAATTTGATATTTAGTGAATGAAATAAAATAGATGCTAAAGTACCATATTTACATTTAGTTTTGGTTAGTGCATAATTGAAGTCATGTAATTTGATCATGCATAGTTTGCAGCTCCAGAGTAATATCATGCATGATTGAAATTTGTTAAAGCAATCAATTAAAAAAACTATTACAAAAATGACAGCCTTGAAATTTGCTAAAGCAACCAATTAAAAAAACTATTACAAAAATGACAGCCTTGAAATTTGCTAAAGCAACCAATTAAAAAAACTATTACAAAAATGACAGCCTTGAAATTTGCTAAAACAACCAATTAAAAAAACTATTACAAAAATGACAGCCTTGAAATTTGCTAAAGCAACCAATTAAAAAAACTATTACAAAAATGACAGCCTTGAAATTTACTAAAGCAACCAATTAAAAAAACTATTACAAAAATGACAGCCTTGAAATTTGCTAAAGCAACCAATTAAAAAAACTATTACAAAAATGACAGCCTTGAAATTTGCTAAAACAACCAATTAAAAAAACTATTACAAAAATGACAGCCTTGAAATTTGCTAAAGCAACCAATTAAAAAAACTATTACAAAAATGACAGCCTTGAAATTTACTAAAGCAACCAATTAAAAAAACTATTACAAAAATGACAGCCTTGAAATTTGCTAAAGCAACCAATTAAAAAAACTATTATAAAAATGACAGCCTTGAAATTTGCTAAAACAACCAATTAAAAAAACTATTACAAAAACTACAGCCTTTCCATAGATTGGGTATAGCCTTATACTGATAAATATAAAAAATTTAAATGTATTAAAAAGTTAAATATTGAAATTAGCTTTTGAAATATTTTCAATTTACACAAGTAGAAATAAAATTATTATTCTAAGTTTCTGTGAATTTTTTGATAACTCATATGTACTTGCAACATCTCTGAATTATCTTTACTATATGGAAGATGAATAGGGGATCTAGTGTGAATATCAGTATAATGTAAACAATAAACCATTATTTGTATTTATATGTTGTATTATTTCTATATTGTAATATGAATATTGAATGCCTTTAGAAAAATTTAACTTTATTTAAATATTTCAAATACATTCAACTGTTAGTAATAGCAACAGGTTAGTATATGCACAACATTTTGAGAAGTATTATACTTCCCTCTTATTCAAGTGTTTTTGGCATGATGAGTGACAGTAATAGCATGGGAATCAAACCTGGACCCTTAGATTCTTGAGTATTGAATTTTTATTCAAGAATCTAAGGGTCTAGATTTGATCCCCATGCTAGTATTGTCACTGATCAGGCCAGCTACATTAAAAGAAGAGGGAGAAATAATACCTTTTAAAATGTTGTGCATATACTAATCTTTGTGGTATTACTAACAGTTGAATTTATTTGGAATATCTAAATAAAGTTACATTTTTTAAAGACATTCAATACACATATTAGATGATGGAAATGGACATATAAATATAACTAAAACACCATCATCATAATATGCAGGGAAGAAATTCAAAATATAAATTTACCACTGAAAATTTTTACTTCAAAATGCATTGCAAGATTTTGGCAGTGCTTCATTCATCTCATCTCTACCATGTCACAATCAATGCAAAAAAAATCAGATCATTTCTTGAACAACCTTCATCAAGTCATAAATCTCCTCACTCACATTGTCAGCTTCATACTTCACCAAATATGTGGTTTCAAAGTTTTTTTTGTTTTTATCAGTAAATCCCCTATCTCAACCCCATATTCCAATCATGTTTCAGCACAGAAAATTAGATCATCTCTTACTATGCATGCAATTAATGAATAACAAATGCTTGTAAGCTGAGCTAGACGTGTACACATAATATATAGGTAAATCAAAATGTTCAACTGGGATGCAGAGGCTTCTCCAACTACTATTAACCGAAAAGAAGTGAAGATGAAACCATTGCTCAACAGATATGACATGCTTAAGTAATAAGTGTTTTGATAAGTTTATATATTTTATTAAGAATGTCTAAATATCATTTGTTGATGAATATTGATTAGATAGATTTATGATGGGTTGATTAATTAATAAAAAAATTAAGTTCCTCTGAAATTTGAACATTTTAGATATATCTGCACTGGATTCAAACTCATATTGTTGGAATGTCAGATGGATATTCTTCATTATTCCATGAGATCATAAGAAGTATTAGTAGTAGAAGAAGCAGTAGTAGTAGTAGTGGTGGTGGTAGTGTTAACAGTAGTGGTAATGGTGGTGATATTAGCAGTAGCAGCAATAGTAGTAGTAGAAGTAGTAGCAGTAGTAGGAGTAGTAATACTAATAGTAGCAACAGTAATGCTTCTGAAAGACACTTTGTCTTAATAAGGAAAATACTTTGTTATGTACTTAGTTGGCTTACATTAATTATATTATGAAGTTTCTATATGAATATTTTAAGCTCTCACCTCAAAAAAGATAAAATAGCTAAGCATTGCTACATCACAAATCAATAACACTTGATTATTGTTATAATAAATTTGTTTAACATCTCATTTTTTGGCGGGATGAGATTTCTATTGTTTTCTCTGGTGACACTTTTTCTTAATATTCAGCAATTGATTTTAATATTTAAACCATTATTTTAGCTGAGAATCCAATAAATTAGACTTGATTTACTAGAAATATATAAGATGCATAAAAACTCATACTTGAAAGCCTGTAATTACAATGGATTATCATTTATTTAACATTATTGCTAAAGGTAAATTAATCCTTAGAGAAATCTAACATTTTTAGTGGTTGCACAATGTGAAATTTTTGCATGTTCTCAACCTGTTATTATCTGTATATAAGATTTATTTTATTCTAAAACTCAATAAATTGGACATGATTTCTTTTTAATGTTATTTTACAAATAAAATATGGTTTACAAAAGATTTGAATTTTACAAACATTTAAAAAATGAATTGTAAATATAAACAAAGGTTATAATTACATTATATAATGGCCATATATAGATATTAAAATAAACTCTCAGAAAATAAATTCATTTTTATTTAATTTTTTGGTACTTGTTAAATAGCCACTGTATATCACTTGGTGGTGCTGTTTCTGTACAAAAACATAGCAATATAACATTCCCGAGCTTAACAATTTACGTTATTTTTTAATAAGTCTTTTTTCTTCTTAAAAATGTACTTTAAAAAAAAAAAAAACTGTGTTTTTGAAATAATATGTCTTTATTTTTCTTTAAAACATACCTTATTTTTATTTTTTTTTTTAAGTTTTTTTAAAAAAGCGGTGTTTTTTTGTTAATAATTTTTTTAATTATCTTACATGGTGGCTTTTTTTGTAATTAGATTACATGTTTAAAAAAAAGCTTACTTTTTTTTGTTTTAATTTTTTACAAAGGGGGGGGGGGGTTCTTTTTAATAATACACATTTTTTTGATAATAACAGTAAGTTAGCTTACAATGTACAGGTAATGTGCTTGAAAAAGCGTAATTTATTTTATAGTAATTAAGCAGAAACAGCTTTTTTTAAAATAATACTACAACAAATATACTCTAAAAGCAGACATTTTTTTCCCAGTAATTAATCAGACTTGGCTTTTTTATTTTTCTACTTTCACCATTTCTTTTTGTTTATCTTTTTATTACAGTAGTTATCCCCCCAAAAGGTCACTTCCTTTTTATTTACAATAAAGAATTAAAGATTGGGGTATTTTTAGGCTGGCCTACATTCCTCCACCCCCTAGTCTTCAACACTGACAGTCTGCTTGTAATATTAAATTAAAGCTTTAAAGAAAAACAAAATGAACAACACCTAAACAAAACAAAAAAACTTTGGGATTGATTGCTTTACAAATTCATCACAATGATACAAAACAGTTTCATTGAAAAAATAAATTTATTGATGACATATGACTGTTATTAATAAGAAAACTTTTTTTGGCTGAAAAGTGGAAAGTCTAAGATTTTTGAACAACATTTGACTACCTACAACAATTGAAAGAAAGACTAGTGATCACACAAACTGCCAAGTTTGTGTACTAAGTATTATAGTTTTACCACACCAACATTGATTGACATCTCACAGGATGTTTTGAGCCTGCAGAAAGGCAACTGCATCAGCTTCTGAGTTTGGGACATCCCACAGTTGAGTCATTACACTATTGCCTTCAGCCATTTTGTTTTTCTCATATGAGTCATGGCTATAATAGGACTTTTTTGTGAACATTTGCAATTGTGCAGTGGCAGTGCCATTTCCAAATTTAAAGCACTTCCACACTGCATAGGGAAGCATTGCTGATACACTCACAATTAGTAGTATGTAATACTATGTCAGTTGAGGTCTAGGGGAAACCATTTGGAACAATATTTCAACAGTTCTAAGACATTCCACTACACATAGCCTCAGATTATAGTGAAGTGCCATTACTGATCGTATGCATAGAAAGCTACACAAAGCTGGGTGGAACCTTTCTGTGCATATGTATACAAAGTGACACCATCACATAGCCCAATAAAATGGCTATTATGATTTTAGTGTTGTATTAGCTGTAGGTTCATATGTGGCAAAATAAACAGCTCTTACTGATCTATAGTGTTGTAGTTTCAGCTGTGTAAACCACATCACATGGCTACTAAATGGCTACTACAATTGTAGTGGTGTATTAGCCATACATTTGGCCACAAAAGTGGTATTATTTTGTTTTACAAAGAAACAATGCCACTAAGCAATGTATAGTGGCTACTTAACAAGAACCAATTTTTTTTCTTTAAATGTAAACAAATGAATATACTTATGATAAATATATCAAATTCTGTCAAACATTAGTGGTCGAGAAGTCAGCAACAGCTGCTTTACAAGCAGTTGTCCTGGGTTAGCAGGTTCACTTCCTGGCTGATGCCATGACACATGATAAAAAATATATCAAATTTTGGTTTTGTTAAAATATGATTGAGATTTTAGCATGATGTCAGTACTGGCAGATAATAATGCTACATACACCATGATTTTCTTTGTTTATATTGTGGCCAAAATTCATTAACTCTGCATTTAATAAATGTATAATTACAACTCTTATTTCTAAAAATAAAAGGCAAATGAATAAATTGAAAGTGTACATTTGTATTTCTTTTTAAAAATAATTATGAACAATTTAGTGTGTAAAAATAATCAAAAATATTTTATAAACAAGCAAAAAATAATGTTTCATTTATTATAAAAACTTTGCATGAAAACTAGAACAGAAGATAGTGAACATCTTATAGGTGTTTTTGTCATAAACAGTAGATGAAAGATCTTGTATCTTAGCTGACTGTCCATAAGACAGAGACATCTTCAGTATTTTTTTTCAATTAAAAAATTAATATAAGTAATATGAGATAATCTAAATTATAAAAAATGTCTAAGCTAAGGCCATTTATGATGATGGTAAAACAATAATATAAAGCAGCAGAATGATCATGCTTTTTCTGACACTCAAAAATTGTCAATGAATATGAGGATTATCAAATTAATGAAATCTTTGTCATCTGAATTTTCTTTGTAAAACCTGAACGAATTTTTGTTCAGACAGGGCAACTTTATGAAATCCTATCACAAAATTTTGAATTCCATTTATTATTATTATTATTATTATTATTATTATTATTATTATTATTATTATTATTATTATTATTATTATTATTATTATTATTATTATTATTATTATTATTATTATTATTATTATTATTATTATTATTATTATTATTATCATCATCATCATCATCATTATTATTACTATCATCATCATCATCATCATCATTATTATTATTATTGTATACAACCATCTTTGACAATGTTTGACAGTGGAGAACAAATATTGTTTTCTTTTTATCATTACTTTGATTTTCTTATCTGTTATTTTTAAAAATGAAATAAAGTTCAAATGTTTAATTATAAACAAAAATATATTTCTTTTTTCATAATTAAGTAAATATTTTGTAAAAATACTTATAAATATTTAAATTAGTAATAGAAATAACACATTTTTCCTTGATTGTAAATAACAATAGAATGGGAATTTAAAAGTTTGTTGATGCAAGGAATCAAAGAACTGACTTATCACAGTCCTTGAAAGTTGTAGCAAGTATTTATTTCTCTTAGACTGTTTATTGGTAATCACATTTTTCAAACTTTTTTAAAACTAATAAATTAAATGTGTGAATATAATGCTGAAATGTTCTCAGATATATGAGTCAGTAAGTTAATAAAGTTTTTATGTTAGCATCTCAAAATTTGGTACCATGTCATAAATATTAATTGGTACCTTACAAATAGGCAAGTGAAATTAAAGTTAAGTATTATTTTTGAAGTATTGTAAATCTAGGGCTTCTTTTTTCCCCAGTAATTGGAAGTTATCTTTATTATGTATCAATATTTAATCTCTTTCTTTAATGTTCATTTAATGAACAATTTAATCTGTCATGTACTTGTGCAAGTCTGCCCCATACTTTCAAAAGCTCATGAATCATCTGCTATTAGAAGATATATAGCATACTTTGTACTGAATAAAAGATATGTAGATGATGACATGCTATTTGCAACAATAAATTAAATAATATTAAAACACATATATGAATAGTAAAACAGGGAACTAAATGTAATTATTATAAAGTATAATTCATATTTATTTGCTTTTGTTTAACTTGCTTTGTTTTTTGTCTATCTATCTGAGTGTAAATTCTAGTAAATTAATTTTCATCTACTTACCAATTTCTAATCCAGTTGAAACATTGCTTACATATGTATTATCATTGATAATATATTTTTTGAGTTTGCCAACATTTAGATTTAGATTTTAATTTTATATGAGAAGTGATGTGATGTATTGTGACTTCTCCTTATACAGAGTCAGGAATCTCTCAGCAACTATGCCCAGAGAAACCTGTTACCCACTTTAACTTCCCTTTCTTTGTCAATCCATGGTCTTTATTTTGAAATCTCCCTTATATTTTCCCAAACCCAGTATAAAAACCAATAACCCACTTTCTGTATAATCATTTTTTTATATTTATTTTTCCACAACTTTATTATTTGTATCCTTTCTGCTTTCAGACATTTACATTTAATTAACAGATGCCTAATATTTTTATGCCTTCCTCACACAACTTGCAGACTAAATCATCCACATTTTTTCATTTATGTGTATATTCTCTTGTTGCTAAAGATCCCATTTGAGCCTACTTTCCTTGTTATTGTCATAAATTAACTCACATCCAATATTCTGTTTACTTCTATATATATTTAAACTCTTTTTACTCTCCATACCAGTCTTCTATCTCTCCAATTTCCTATTCTTTATCAATGCATCTATTTTCTATCCCATTTCTTACCACTATAACACTCAACAATTTTCCTAATATAATCATTCCACCTTAGGTATACGTATACTGATATAAATCCTTTATCCAAATTTTCTTCATATCACATTATCTTTCTCACCATCTTGTTGCCTACCTTTTATCCACAACCCAATTAAATACTATTTGGCTATTCTTTTATTATCCATAAACTGCAATCTACCAAACATTTTCATTTTGCTTTTTTCATCTCTCATATAAAAACTTGACAATGCCATTTCTTCTTGAGATGTGATGTGATGTATTATGGCTTCTCCTTAAACGAAGTCAAGAATATCTCAGCAATTATGCCCAGATAAACCTGTTAGCCACTTTCTTTTACATTCCCCACTCTAAATTTACCCATAATCTGCTCTATCCCATTTCCACAACATAATTTTAGTCAACTATATAACCTTTATATCTAAATCCCCCTTATCTTTTCCCAAACCCAGCATAAAAACCAATAATTCACTTTCTGTATAATCACTCTTTTCATATTTATTTTTCCACAACTTCATTATATGTACCCTTTCTGTTTTCAAACATTTACATTCAATTAACAAATGCCTAATATTTTCAATTCCTTCCTTACGTAATTTACAAAATAAATCACCCATATTTTTCCATTTACATGTATATTCTTTTGTAGCTAAAGATCCTGTTCGAGCCTTAAACAATAAACTACTTTCCTTACTATTATCATATATTAACTCACACCTAATATTCTGTTTATTTCTCTATATATTTAAACTCTTTTTACTCTCCATACTATTTTTCCATCTCTCTAACTCCCTAGTCTTTATTAATAAATTTATTCTTTTATCCCATTCCTTACTACTATAACACTCAATAATCCTCTTAACACAATCATTCCATCTTTTGTACAAATATACTGATATAAATTCTTTATCCAAATCCTTTGCATACCACATTACCTTTCTCACCCATCTTGTTACCTGCCCTTTACTCATAACCCAATTAAATACTATTTTAGCTATTCTTTTATTATCCATAAACTGCAATCTGCCAAACATTTTCATTTTACTTTTTGCATCTCTCATATGAAAACTTGACCATCCCATTTCTCCTTGAATTGCCTCCCTTGCTGTCCATACTTCTGCATCCAATGCATGTCTTCCTACTTCCCTTTGAGCTTTTTCTAAATAATCTAATATCTTTTTACTAACATATAATGCATCATTACCATATGTTAACCCTGCTACTGCAACTCCTTTTCATATAATTCTAGCTACATCAAATTTATTATATGAAAATACTGTTAATTTCTTTATCAATCCCTTTCTTTTCTTTGCTTCATTTATCAATTTTTTCTACCATTCATCCAAATAATTTTTCTGATTACTTCAAATAATTCCCAAATAACTATATCTATTTACCACACTTAACTTAATATCTCCCAATAAAAATTCTACATCTTCTCTTTCCTCAGTATTAACCATCATTATATTTGATTTTTCTTCACTAAATTTAATCCCCATCTCTTTACCCATCCTTGCACATGTCCTCAACATAACTTCCATATCTTCTCTTTTTTCTGCACACAAAAATATATCATCCGCAAAAAAAAGACCTGACAAAATATATACTCCCTTACTACCTATTAACGGTATCTCTATCCCTCTTCCTAATCTTTCTATTGCTCTTTCCATTTCACTCAAATACAACACAAACAAAATAGGTGACATAGGGCATCCTTGCCTTAGTCCCACACCATTTTTAACTTTAATTGATTCTATATTCTCTAATTGATATATATAATAATTATTTTCATATAATTTCTTAATAATATCTATTAAAGCTTCATCCATTCCCAAATTTGCTAAACTTATCCATAATCTATTTCTATTTACTCTATCATATGCCTTCTCTATATCTATAAAACTCATATATAACTGTTTATCTGCATTCCTACTCATATCCATAAGTTGTGTAACTACAAATAAACTATCTCCTATACGCCTATTTAATCTAAAACCTCCTTGCATTTCACCCACTACATTATTCCCTTCCATCCATTTTACAACTTTACTAGCCACCATATACAAGAAAACTTTATTTAAAACTGATGTTACCGCTATCGGTCTATAATTATTCAACTTTCTATGATCCTTACCCTTTCCTTTAAATAATAACCTTACTCTTGTATTACTCCAACTACTTGGGAAAACTCTATTCTGTGCCATTTTATTAAAACAGGATAATAACTTTACTTTTGCCCTATATCCTAAATTCATTATTATCTCTGCTGCCCATCCATCTAAATCTCTTGCCTTCCCACTTTTCAATTTCTTCTCTACCTCATTTAGTTCATTTTCTGAAAAGCTAATATACACATTACTATATTCTTTCATATTTTCTAACATTCTATCATTCACATCTAACATCTTTTCTATATTCATTACATAACTATTTAAGATTCTCTCTAAATCTTCTCTAGAACTACACTCAGTTCCCTCATCATCTAGTCATACTAACTCTCTCTCCCCTACATTTCTTTTTTTAATATAATTCCAAAATTTTTTACTTCCATCTCTTCCACTTTTATTAATATCCTCCAACAATTTACTATTCAATTTCATTCTCTCTCTATAAATATCTATTTTAGCCAACTTCTTTTTTTCTAAGTACTTTTCCCATTTAGCATTAATATCTTTTTCACTTTCCTTATTCTTAATAGCACACTTATATTCTATACATGCTTCTTTCCTTTCTTTTACACTTTTACTAATTTTAATTTTTTTATTACTTTTATTTTTTTCAATATTCTCACCTAAAACCCTATTTGCAACTTTTTCTACTTCCTTACAGTAATCCTTATACTCATCTCCAACCCACTCTTCCATTATTTCTTCAACTTGTATTTTATACTCTTCCAACTTATTCTTATCATTTACTCTCCATCCACATCTTTCACTATTATTTCTACTTTTATTTCTATTCTCCATCACATTACTAACCATTTCAATTACAATAAAATTATGATCACTAGTGCATACTTTTTCTTCATTATCAAATACCTTAATTTTCCGTATTTTATTTATTTCCTCTTTCTCTACCAATACATAATCTATTGTGTGAAATATATTATTTCTGGACCATGTGTATTGTCCCTCATAAATATTTAATAAATTTCCAATACTCAAATTCACTTTCTGACAAAAATTCTTCAAAAGCTGTCCATTTTTATTATCTACATCATCAATTTCTTCAATATGTCCATTCATATCCCCTGTAACCATTATTCTCTTCCCCTTTTCTTTAAAACTTTGTATATCCTTAACTAAACATTCGTATATGTTACTATTCCACTCCAATATAATTTGACTATCTCCAGTAGCTATATAAACTATAGCCACCATCCATTCTTGTCTACCCAACCTTATTTCAAACCACAAGTGTTCTTGACATTTAACAATATTTAAATATTTTTTTGATATAATACCTATACCACCACTCCTTTTTACTTTTCTATTTATACCCTGCCATACCAACTGTTCCAAAATAGGTTCTTCTTCTTCTCTTAAATGTGTTTCCACTACTGCTAATACCTCAAGCTCTTCATTTTCAATTGTTTTATTTAATTCCATCCACTTTTCTGGTTTCCTACCACCTTGTACATTCAAAAACCCAATTTTAACAATTTCTTCTTTCCTAACTACTCTTTTATAAATTCTTTTAATTCTTTCTTCTCCATTACATTTATAAATTACTTTCTTACCATTAATTTTACAAACCCATTCCTTCTCTATATCTATATTTATATCAAAATCAAATTCCTTTTGCTTACTTCTTATATTCCATCCATTCTTTTTAATAATATTACAATTTAAAAACCCACCCCCCTTTATAAGTTTCCCAGAAAAAAATATTTAAAACATAAAATATAATGAAATTTCGGAATTTAATTATTTGTAAACTCTAGAATTATATAAACTAGAAAAATAGAAAAAAAAGCTTTTATTTGGGTATTTTCACAAAAATGAAAAAATATACTAAAAATGCTAATAAAAATATTTTCTTCATCTTTCACAAATATAAGCATGATATAGTCATGTTTAAAAATTACATTTCCAAAAGAATTATTTAATAATTTGGGTCTCAGTAGCAGTATGTGCCCACTGCATAAACAGTTTTGAGCATTATAGTGAGGCTGTGATCATTGTGCATTCCCTATTGTTTTAAGCATGTTTATAAACTGAGATTATTGTGAGCAGTTTTATTTTATTGCAATTACCATAGAAAAATTATTACTTGAAAAAAATCTAAAGATAGCAGCATCATATGGAGCTTTTAGGCAATTAGAGTTGCCAAAATGTCAATAGAAATAACAATTTCTTATTGGTGGAATGTTTAGCCAAAAGCCAAAATACAAAAAAATATATATTTCTAAATAAAAATTGTAATTTTTAGTAATTTTCTTACAAATTAAAGTTTATTTATGCAATATTTTTGTAAAATATTTATTTTAAATCAAAACCTTACAGCAGTGCAATAAATTTTTTTTGAAAACTTTTATTTTTAAAAGATAAATCTTAAAAAGTTCATTGTGGAAATGTGGAAACAGATTCTACTGGGTAAACAACCATTGCCTTTCATCAAAATAGTAAAGAATTTTTTTTAAATGTTAATAACAGTAAATTAAATGTTTACTTTTAACATATTTTTCTTTCTTTGATGATAACTAACTCTAAATTTATCTTGGTTTTAATTACATAGCAATCAAATATTTAATATTTTGTTCTACTAACTTTTTCAATACGTAAATTTGTTCAATGAAACCGACATCGATTTGCCATTGGTTCTGATAAGAATTCTATTTAGAAATTTATTTTCATGTTTAAAAATGTCAAAAATTAACTTTTAAAATATCTATCATTTGAAAGCTTATATGTGTAGTAAATAATGTTAAAATTATCAATAATATATAGAGAAAAAAGGTTTAATTGTAAAAATAATATATTCATATATGAAGAAATATGGATTAAAGTTTCATTAAAGTTTATTTAAATCCCTTAAACAGGCTTTAACCTGTGTTCAATGCACTTTAAAATTCATAATAATCAAGCACATTTTGCCGACAGAGGAACCTTCCAAACCATGACACAAGATAGCAACTTTTATAAAGATAAGAGTAGCCATCTTATCTTTAACCTAAATGTCCACTTATATAGGCGAATCTGAAGCATCTTAATTTGGAAGCATAAAGTTGTAGTTTATTCAAAATGGAAAGGTCGAGTTTGCAGCTAAACAGATTAAATGCATTGGCAACTGATGCGCACATTAAATAAATTGGTTATGATACAAAACCTTTCATGCGATTCTTTGGATCTTTTACTTCGTAACATGATATCTATATTGCAAACTGAAGACATTTTATTTTAGTTTATTTACTTAAATAAAATCATTTCATGAATGATTTTTTTTTATATTTTATATTTTTAAATAAAATCAATAGTCATACCATAAACAAGAATATGATTAACATTTAAACAGATCTAGATATAATATGTGGAAGGTTTTGTCCAAATTTTCAATTCCAAAATCTGAATAGACAACTCATATGTCTCAGAATAAAATTTTATAGCTGGCACTTTAAATTCATGCAGATGATTTTCGGAATGAATTATTTAAATTATGGTAATTTACATAGAGTAACTAATAATATCAACAGTATCACATCACATGTCTTATGCTTTAAACCCAAAACTTCAGTGATGAAAGGAGAGGCCAAAAACCAATTTCCCTAGAAATGGAATTTTATAACACCATACCATCTTGGGTCCATTGCTTACTGAAAAAAGATATCTTTTCTTAGAAGTATATGATTAAGAATATGATAAGTTTATGTTATTGTTGGTATTAACCTTCCTAGTTCAAATATTAGAAGGAATTCACAGTTATTATTGAACTGAGATCTCAAAATATATAGAAACTGACTTCACTGTATATAGCAATGAAAATAAATTATCCTGGATTTGAAATCTTAATGTTAATTTAAATTTCAAGTTATCGGTAATCTAGATACATAAATGTACTAATTTCAACTTAAAGCAGAAACTGGTCAGACTGTTAAAGGGGATTTTATAGTGGTAAACAAAATATGTCTGTGGACCTCAAGATTGCAGTAGATAGTTTTGGAATATGTAAAGATAACTGCTGATGCTTATAAAGTAATTAGTTGAACATAAACTAAAATAATAAATATGGTAGTTAGATGATTTATTAGCCTGGTTATCAGCTGACTATCAATAAGTTGCCCATTTTCATGAGAATTTCTTTTCTCTCCTATCCCAGAACCATCCAGTGTAAGATTGATTAATTAATAAACTCTACAATTTTCACATTTTCAGTCTGGATTTTAGTTTATAGACTGCATCCATGATTTTGGATTTGGAGTGGGAATTAATGTGGGTACACATTTAGCAATTATCTTTAACTTTTTTATATTCTCAGGTGAAAAGTCTGAAATTCAAGAAAATCCTAACGTTTTAACACAAGAAAATTTTCTCATATATTTACTTAGTATACTCAGTTTTGTTTGAACTTTTGTTTTTATTTTTATTTAAAAAGGTTTTTAACCAGCAAAAAACTCATATGGCTTTCTTAGTCTACAATTATAATCTTTCAAGAGCAGTTCTTTACATTATACTTCAGAGACATCTATTATAAGTTTGAGAATTTACTGATCATTAGATGTAACAGTTGTCACACACAATGTCTGCTTATAAAGAAATAATGATGACTTCACATGAAAAAGTAAAATTGCTAAATATTAAAATAATTTAATATTACAAAGATTCTACAATGTGGAGTATATTACAATAATATCAAAAGTCAAAAGCAAGTTTCCACTTTACTGACACCTATTGTATACTTGAGTAACTAGTGGTTAATAGAAGTATACAAAAAACTCTATTCTTATTGGTTGAAAAATAGGGTTCAAAATTATGAATATGGATTTGTTTTGTATATTTCAGATAATGACTATTTATTAGAACTGCTTGTGCTATATATTGTTTAAGCTGATTATTTGAAGATTTATTAATATCATTAACTAGATCTTTGGAATAAAGTGACTATAGTAAATGAAGAACTGATGGTACTAAAATATATAATTACTGAACTAGTCTTTTATATACATAACTGTTTAATCAGATTGATATGGATTCAAAACTTTAGGCTAATTTAAATTTTAAGTCTTTAGCATGACAAGTAAATTGCAATTAAAGGAAGTTGCTGAATGCATTTATGTATTTTTTCCAACTTTAAATCATAGACCTTATTGGTAAAGGCAGGTGTCAGAAATCAGTTTCAAGTAGGATTCAAATATTAAGGATATGGATTTATATGTAACTATTAATCACCGAGTGCTCAAACTTACATTACATGGTAGAAAAGTTGAGAACTACCCCTGTCTTATCATACTATTTAAGTAGGTTGTTTTCATTTATTGGTATTACTATCAAAGCAGATGCTTAGATAGTGCAAAATATAGAAGTACTTTTAAAAATATGCTTAAAGATATATTATAAGCAATAAATTATGACTCGTCATCATAATTCAATATGATCAACCCAACTCTAGAAGAAATGAAAGCTATGGGAGAGAGATTAAAGCAAAAAGCTCAATATAAGGTTTGTGATAGTTACACAGGTTTCTGTGAATCACAAGAATGTCCAGATGTAACATGATGGTCTTTTATTTAATTGACATCCTTTTTGTTTTTTAATCTCCTTTGTAGTAAATTTTTTTCTTGTAAACATAATTGAGCATAATTATAGCCTGCAGATAGAATATAATAAATATAAGTGAATTATTATTGAGATAATCTTTGATATATGAAAGGTGTCTGTAATCTGGATCGGTTTACCTATGGCTAACAGTGGGCAGTAGTGCTGGCTGCTACTTGGCATAATGTTTCTGTGTGTACGCATGGTGAACAGCGCCATCTAGCGACTGGAACTTGCGTCGTCTGCTTTTGGGCCCCTAATCTGAATATTTCTGTGGTGGCCACGGAAAACAGCGCCTCTTGCAGCCGCATTACAAGAGGAACACAAGAACCAATAGTTGTAATCATATTGGGTTATTTTTTTCCATTTGTTAAATGTCTTTAGAAAATTTCATACTTTTTTTTAAACATTTTAAATATATTTATCTATTAGTCATAACACACAGATTAGTATATAGCACTACATTTAGAGTCTCCTCACTTGTTTAAAAGTTGTTTGCTTGATTAATGATAACACTAACATGAAAATCAAACCTGGATCTTTAGATTTATGACTACTCAATTTTAAAGATTTTTTTCTAATCAACTAGGCTATTCTGATTTGAATGCTGTTTGAAATACAGTCTGCTAATACTGATAGACTGGACAGCCCTATATGTAAGATTACATTTTTGTATTTCATTATTATCAAAAACAAACACATATATAAAATTTTAAAAAAAAAATGTTGCAGTAGAAATAGATTAAAATCAGTTAAATGATTTAATCCAAAGAGTAGTCTTGAAGTATTTAAAAATAGAGTTTATTCTTCAAAGCCTTGTTTAAGACAGAGAGGAAAATTTGGGATTTAAATGATACCATTTATTTTAAAATACACTGTACTTAGAGTTAAAGTATTCCCAGAGTAATAAATTATGTAAAAACTATTACAACTCTTAAACTAGAAAAGCTACTTATCACAGAGATAAAATTGTCCGATTACAAAATAATTCAGAAAACATACAAGGAAGCTTATCATTGTTAAAAAAGAATTAAATTTTAATAATTTTTTGAATTGCATTTATACTTTTTTTTTTTTTTTGATGCGTCAAAGCATCGGCCGCGAAGCGAACCCGGGACAACTGCTTGTAAAGCGGCTGTGCTGACCACTCGACTACCAACACTTTATATGGTTTACATCAATTACATACGAAAAAAACTTTCAAAGAGACGCTTGATATTAATTCTAAAAGCAAAACATAATATTCTATACATTGTAACTAGGATGCAAAGTAAACTTACATTTTTTTTAAAATTTCATTTATTTACCTGTGAGTGAATTTCTAAAGTATTTCATATTTGAAATCCAAGAATCCAATCTATTTGATTCTTGTGAACACTATGATAATTATGCCGGTCATTGATTCCGCTGGATATTAATAGTGCAATCCTCTTCGTTGCTTATACTGTGACATATTATATAAAGTTTAATCGAAAACACTATTTGGGATACAATTAATAAACTGTCAGAAAAGTAAAGTTACAAAATTATTTTTTATTAGCAAAAAAAAAAACTTTATAAAAATTCTATGCACAAATCTAATACACAACAGTATGTTTTTAAACAAAAGATATTTGGTTCCCTAAAGTATTATAAAAAACATTTGCAATTTTTTTTAAAGTCCCGGGTATTTTGTTATGCATTAGTGTTCTAATAATTTCTTATTGAAGTCTGAGTCCCTTTTCTCACCTTGTTATATGCAGCAAAAACTGTTTAAATTCTAAAGTGTTTTTGCCTTTCCTGGGAAATATCACAAAACTGAAAAGACAGTTCGAACATTGAATTTGGAAAGAATAAATCATAATTTACATTTATTTAGTATTTTTTTATATTAAATTCAGAAATTGTAGTTTATAAATGAACACTCTATGTTTTAGTGCTTTAAAGCTCTTATAATTGAGCGTATTTACTTTTTAACCATTCTTCTAATTAAATGCTTACAAAAGATTCTAAAGCATTCCTATAATTAGCAGCAGAATATTAATTATATATCTAATATTTGTGAAACATAGAGTCATCTATACTTGTAATTAATTAATAATTTTAATTAATTATATTAATATATATCAATTTCAATACCCCCATATATATATATTCCAAATAACGGTAAACGAATATATGTCGTTTACCGTTATTTGGAATATACTTAAGGTTTGTTATTGTATTATTAATATTAGCGGACATTTCATTTTGTTTTATATATATAACTCAGACTTTCAAACTTCCTACAGCTATACAATCCATCATATACAACTGATACACATGACCCCGTACATGGGGAAAAGATAAATGTTTTCTAATCTAGGTATTTCGTGCAGAACCAGCACTCATCAGTTGTCCCAGATCACCATCTCGCATACGTATATACAATCAGTGCTCAGTTTATATTAAAGTAACTAATCAACCTCCAACTCTTCAGTTATCCATAACCTTGGAAATTTGAAGATGTAATACTCAAAACCCTTGTTGATGCCAATATTATTGTCATACCCATCCTTAAGTCAATCTGACCTTTCATACATAGGACCTTAAAAATATGTCCATTTAATTTACAGAAAAGAAATGGTCAGAATACAGGCTGAATATGTAATATATATATATATATATATATTCCATAGTAAATGTAATTATAAAGGACTTGGACTCAGACTTTCAAATTCCCTACAGCTACCCATTTCATCTTATACAACCGATAAATATTGATGTGGATGCCTGAAGAGTTGGAGAGTGGAGAAGATTGAAGCTTGTCCATTAAAGTTTGATGATTTCCTATCTTAATATAAACTAAGCACTGATTGTATATATGTGTGTGGGAGGTGATCTGGATTAACTGATGAGTGCTTCTTCAGCACGAAATATACATATTGGAGATCATTTATCTATTTTACATGTATATGGTCATGTATGTTTAAGATGGATTGATAGCTGTAGGGAATTTGAAAGTCTGGGTTCAATTCCCTTATAATTACATTTATTATAGAAAATATAAGTGCATTTAAATATTATATATATATATAAACATTAAATTTATTAGCTCTACATTATTAATATTATTAAAAAAAAATATAATATTAATAAAAAAAAATTTTTTTTAAAATATATATAAAATTTAAAAAAAAATATTTCAACATATATTTATTTAATTTTTAATTTAAATTAAATTTTTATTTAAAAAAAACTTAAAAAAAAAAAAAAAAAAAAATAAATAATTAAATAATTTTTTTATAAAATAAAATTTTTTATATTTTTTTTTTTTTTTTTTATATAATTTTTTTTTTTCTTTTTTAATAAAAATTATTTTATAATTTTTTTTTTATTATTTTTTTTTTAAAAAAAAAAAATTTTAAATTTATTAAAATCAAAATCAAAACCATAATTACATGTTCATTATGATCAAAAATCTGATGTGATACATCATCATTTTAACATCTCTTTCTTGATTTTTCACTCATTTATATAATAACAAACTCCCTTGATCTTTTCTCCAATGACATCAGATTCCCCAATATATCCTTTCCACAAACACATACCATTTATATATTGCACAACTTTGATTTAAAATACTACACCTATTTTTTGAATTATTTATTAATCTATTTAAATTAGGAGTAGTATAAAATGCAACTCGACATATATTTTTATATATCTGTTTTATAAATTTAACCTGTTCATTACAAATAAATGGTATTGATATCCAAGTATATTTTATTTTATCAATATCTATAGCATCTAAAATATTTCTATTATTATTAAACTTCTATTTCTATTATTATTAAACTTAGTAACAATATTATAAATTAATTTATGATCATATCCAACATTTAACAAATCCATAATAAATACATTTATGTTACTTATTTTATCAGAACTATATTTACATAATTTATTATTCCTAAATAAAAATGATTCTGTGTATTGAAAGAAATAATAATAAACGCAAAATTAAAGAAGCTATGTTAATAAAAAGTGAAAAGCAACAGTTGATAAATGACAGGCACCAATATAAAATAATGAATTGTGGGAAAAGATGTATATACTTTTGTTTACATTTGAGTTTTTTCTAATACAATTTGAGCTAGTTGACAACGACTACATAGATAGTTGAAAGACTTCTTTAAATTGAATATTTGTTTAAAATATTGTTACTGTATTAATTATTTATTGTTTTAATAATTATATAATATATATATATAATTTATAATATAATTTATATATATATATAAACATTAAATTTAACTTAGCTCTACATTTATTTGTAAACAAAAACAGAAAATTAATGTATTTTTGTCTATGATTTAAAAGCACTCTAAAAGTTAAACACTAGATCATGAATAGAATTAATCCATTTATTTTTGGAGTTCTGACATTTGTAAGAATCCCTTTTACATCATTATTGTTAATTCAGTGTGAAATTAATATATCAGCCAGATGAAATATGGCACTTAATATTTTTTAAACCAAACTTCTTCATCATTGTCAACCATTATCAATCCACCGCAGGATGAAGGTTTCCCTCCATGTTCAATTTATCTTCTCAGATCTCTAGCTTCTATTTTCCACATCATCCCTGCACCCTTTCTTATTTCATCTATCCATCTCATATGTAGTTTCTTCCTGAATGTTTTTGCTATTAACTGAAAGAAGACCTTTTCATTTCTCTTGGAGGCCTTAAAGAAACTGAGCAGGGCAAATCCCTAAATGTCCACTCCATACGTTCTTGTTGCTGCAGGTATTATTACTATGTGATTATTCATATATATGAACATGGATAGGCTGCTCTCCAATAAGCATAAGCCAGTATAGTGAGTTTATTCGCTTTTTACCTCTGAGTTTACAATCAAGAAATGTCATGGACTTTCTTCTTAGCTGCCTGGTAAGACAGAATGAATGTGTGTGTAAAAGAAAAAATAAACACAGTCAAATATATATATATATATATGTGTGTGTGTGTGTGTGTGTGAAGAAAAAGAATAAATCATTCTCTCTCAATCTAAGAATTAAGTTCATGGTAAATGTTGAACAAACAAGTAAGAATAAAATGAATCCATCTATTTTTGGAACTCTGACATTTATAAGCATACCTTTATCAACATTGTTGATACTTAAAATTAAAATAATTTATAAAGATATGTTTATAATTCATCTTAATAAAAGTATTCTTATAAACATCAGAGCATCAAAAATAGGTGAATTCTTGAACATTTAGAATGTTTTAATTTATAGCCAGAGAGAATGATTTACTCCTTTTCTACATATATACATGGAGCTATGTTTAATTTAATGTTTACTTATTAATCTTATTTCTTTATTATAATGAAGATGTTAAAAGAGAAATTCTAACCTTCTATAATTGGTTATTATTTTAATAAATATTAAGTGCCATAATCCTTGTGGGTGATATATTAATTTCACTCTGCATTACCAACAGTGTTGATAAAATTATGCCTATACTCGAATCATCAGAGCTTCAAAAAGATATAACACTTTAACAGATATACCACCAGTACATTATAATTGTAAGAATCAATCTCAAAATGTATTTATTGATAATCATTTACAACAATCCATGGACCTGAACAAAAGTCATACACAAGAATTCAGTTCTGTGTTATATCCAAAATACTACATACACTACTAGATAATTTATGAAAACACAATTATGTTTTTAATTCAAGCTCTTTTGCTTGTAAAGTGATATAGATCTGAACTTAGTTCAGCATCTATATATTTTAGTGTTGTTGGTTCATTAATAACCACAGTCACCATAATTCTATTGGGTAGGATTGGTACTAAATCACTAAGCATAATATGATTCCATATGTGTGTGTATAAAATCTGTTAACCCAAAGGAAAAACTCTCCGTACAGTAGCACTACTCAGTGCAAACCAGAGTAATCAATGGATGCAAGAAGGTTTATGCATAAAACTCCCATCTACTGCTTACTCATCTAATATGCTTTAAACATCATATCAAATTGTGAAGAACCTGATAAGATTACCTTCTCCCCCAATGGAAATAGTAAAAGAGCTACAGTACCTGATTCTGACACAACATGCCACCAAAAAGTGTCATTCCAACACACTTCAAAAATATAATATATCAAGCCTGTAAATAGCCACAATAAATGTGCAAGGTCTTAACTCATATAATAGAATCTCACAAGTATGTCAATTTCTAAGTAATTATCTTGTTGATATTTTTGTCATTATAGAAACAAAAATTACTTTATTAACCAAACGATCATTGTTATACACTCTAAACAGTAAACATATATTTGTACATAAACCCAACATCAGACCAGTACAAGGAGTAGGTGTTCTAATTGGTACACAACCTCTATTAAAAATATTGAAATATTTTCTTTATTATTCAACCACATTTATACCAAAAAATTAAAGACATCAAAAATTGTCCAAAATAAAATCTTACATCAGCCTGGTTTAATGGTGATTTTAATTGCTCCTATAATGATGTACCATCCATTTTGAAACTAAAGCTCAATCAACTGGCCTTACTAACCACTACTGCCACACATCCTCCAAATGCTGTGTCATTTATTGGAAGTCAAGGATCTTCTCTCATTGATCTGTGTTTTATTTCTCCTACTGACCTCAAAATTTCAATTTACCTGATTAGTGTTTCATTTTCTGACTATATTTGTGCAACTCTCATACAAAATACCCTTTAAAAAAACAGCAATTTATAAATTTACATTCGAGCAGCAAATTCCTAATGAATTCAAATTAACTATTGATGATATCTAAAATATATTAATTGCCAGTAATTATTTTTATCAGCTGTAAAATCTCTCTTTGAGTGAAATGTGGACACTACTAAAAAGATTTCTAAATAATTGCACTTCTGATTATTTAGCATGATATCAATCCAACTCTTCAAGCTATAACAAAATTCAGTAGTGTAAAACTCTTATTAAAACAGGCAAAACTCACTTTACGTGCAGTGCTCTCACATCCAAAGCTCTTCAATGATGAAAGCCACAAGCCAGAAACTAGTCTGGGGATATTGGATGAGTAGGCACTAGATGGGGATTTTATGCACAAGCCTTCTGGCATCCATTGATTACTCTAGTTTGCTGTAAGTGGAAATGCATATAGTGAGTTTTGCCTGTTTTAATAACAAGTTATAAGCAAGCATAAAAATGATGATCATGTGATATTGTAAAACTCCTTATTCATAAGCTGCAAATACTACAGTAAACTACACAACACCAACACACCATATGCTTATGGTAGTTCAATTTTGTTGTTAGAAAATATGCTCTTGTCAGGCACAAATGTTGATATCAAACATCTTAATCACTTAAAAATACTCTAAAAACAGTTGATTATTATTTATCCTCTATTAATTGCAACATGCATCTTCTTCAAAATTATTACACCTCAAAGCAAGAAATTCTTGATGAAATTAGACCTCATTAGCCAATGATCTTATTCCAGCTAATATTTAGAAGCATCTAAATTATGATATCTCTCTCATTCTACATAAGTATTATAACCAATATTGTTCACTTGAATATTACATATCAAACCTATCCAATAATGTAATTTTCTGCTTTAGAAAAAACTCAAAAGTCTTATATCCATCAGTAAATGGTCGGCATCTCATCCCATTGGATGATATTGATTTAAAAAATGTTTACAAGAATTATTCTTAAACACCTGGATGATCTTATCATCCTAAATTTTCCTCATTATATTATGCCTTTAAATTCAACCATGCATCTCAAGCTATTGCAAAACAAAATAAATTAACAAATTATGTTGCATCTCAGGTTGACTTTAAGGCTGCTTTTGATCTGGTAATCTGGGAATATTTATTTAGCATATTAAGAAAACTTCTGCCAAGCTGTAAATGCCATGGAAATTATCTTATCAACAGATCTATCAAACTAAGAAATTACATGCACCTCTCTTTTTCTTTTAAACCAGGCTGAGGTATTCCACAAGGCTCATTATTTTCTTTACTATTATTTTTAATATATATAAGACTTCATGATCAAAGAGATTTATCAATGCATAGAAGAGCTCTTCCTTCATCATCTTGGTACTAAGCCAATAAACATCACATGATCACCATGAGTAGCAATATGTATAGAGAGTTTTGTCTGTTAAGTTTGTATTGATTTACTATTAAACATTCTATTTATAGATCCACATATGTTCTATTAATTAAAAACATACTCTTTAAAAAACAATGTCTTATTTTCTTTTAATGTTAAGTGCATCAATCTTGTGGATGAATATAATTCAGTTTTCTTCTACCCAGGAACAGGAAAGAATTAAACTCTAATGGATAAGACAACAAAATATAAACTCAAACTATGGGCATTTGATTAATTATATTTATTTATCAATCAATAATTAGATCATTAGCTAGAAGCTATGATTGGTTAGTTACCAAAGAAAAGTCCTGAGATTGTTTTGAGTTGGAGAAGTTTCCAACTCTCATTATCAACTTACAAGGGAAAGTATTGTAATAACAAAACATCACACAATTAAGAATGCTTATATTCAACATTTACTTTTTAAAGAAGCAATATTACCCTTTTACCCTGTTACTATACCATCATGTATAAAAATTGTTATTCAAACTTACATTTGATGACTTTACAATCGCTGCTGGCCTAGTGGTTACCAAAGCTGTCTTCCAAGTAGCTGGCCTGGGTTCGTTTCCCGGTCAATGCTTTTGACATATGAAAAAAAAAACAATTAAAGTCAAATAATTTTTTTAAAATTTAAGAATGTTATTTTGTCATTAATTAAGACAGTTGGAATTAGAAAAAATTAATGATATTAAGTGATAATATTAATTTGGTATATAGTTTTGGTTAATATTAGTTTCACTAATTTTTTAAAAAGATTAAACGCTTTTCTTATATTAAGCATACATATGCACATTCCCATATAAAATAATATCTAAATCAATAAAATATCACCTTATTCCATAACAGGTTAGAAATACTCATTAAAAACTAGTGACACCATAATATATAGAAACTAAACGGGTTTCAAATTTTAAATGACTTATGCAAGTTGATTTAGATTGAAAACATTTATATGTTTTTTTAATTTTTTTTTCTATGTGTCAAAGCATCGGCCGGGAAGAGAACCCGCAAATCCGGGACAACTGCTTGTAAGGCTGCTGTACTGACCACCCGACCACCAACGCTTGACGTGTTTTTTTAATCTGGGCTGATAATTTGATAGTATAACAGAAAGATAAACGATAGGTGCCAGAAGAAAAATACATTAATATTATTAATAATGTTTTTAAAAGTGATAAAATACGACATAAATACTAAAATTTACAATTTTTACGATAAAAACTAATTCCACAGCTTGTTACTAATAGTCCATTAAGAGTTAAGCTATTATGGAATGTTAAGGGTTATAGCGTATAATAAGTTCGCTCAAGACTGAACGTTTTAAGCTTCATAAATTGGAATAAAATGAGTTTCGTTTGAAAAGTGTGTTTGCTATTTATCATGAGAAATAAATTTTCCATCGAATCTTTTGCTAAATAAATGAAAAAAAAAAAGAATATTCGACACGACTCTCGAGTAACTAACTGCAAAAACGATATCTATATAAATTAAAGTGAAAAAATTCAAAATAATATTTTTATAAACTAATAAATAATTCAGTTTATTTTTGTTGTTGAATTCATTTTTATTGCAGTGCTAAGCTACCAAGAGTTCCATACTTGGCGCTTAGTGAAATGACCTTCAAATATAAAATTCAACTGTGAATAACAAATAAACAATGCCGACCAATGCTGATTTGTAGAATAGGATGTTGATTCATCAACGGCTATGTAAGATTTCCTTATAATATTGTCTACCTCCCTAATTTTCTTTTCAGTGACATAAGTTAGGGTAGGGTCTGGTCATCATGCTCTCATGCCTGTGGTCGTCTCTTTATATTAATTGTGACAGTGGGTTTGTGTGCTTATGCAACAACATACATTTCTAATTCCAGTTCTCTTTTTATTTTTATTTCTTAGCTCAAGCCTTGAAGAATGGAAGAAATTTCGATCACCTTTTGAATAATGATATGGACTTGAGATGACAACTTTTAATGATATATCCATTTTATCTATTCAGACTTAGACAAGTATATTCAGCTTTGTAAAGTCAAAATAGCTCTTTGCCATCTTAAAAATAGAAAAGATGCAGTCCCTAGTGAAGCAATGGATCTGAAGTCCAATCCATGCTTCACATCTTCCTATAAACTTAATTAGTATTGTAGACCTGAATTAAGTTTATAGTTCAATATCAGCAGGGTTTTGCATTAGAGTTAAAAATAATTATGCTTATCAAATGTGTATTACATTTAAATATTTTGTTTTAAATAAATTTCATTCTATTAATAAAAATTGCTTAACCTATTAGTCAAACATATATATATACATCTAGCGTATATATATGAGTTAATGCAAAATTCTGCTGAAATAAAATGCTTATTCTACTATAAAAAAATAATAATATATTGTTAAAATTTTGTTAAAATATTTAGTATGATTTGATTTTGAGATAAGCCTGCCAACATTTTCTAAAAGAATGTATAGTTTTAATTAGTGAGCCATTCAAGTGTAATTAAAGATGGCCTTCTCTTTCTTTCTTTTTAATTAAGAGAATTCAAACTTTGAAGTAAGAAAGTTAGAGTAAAAAAGTTAAAGTTATTTTTAGAAAGTGTTGCTTTGAAACAAAGGAGCATGGGGAGGCTTATCAAGATCTCAGATCATACAAACAATAGAAGGTAGCTGACAGAGAGGGTATAAATAGAAGGGAGAACAAAAGATTGATTATTCAGATTTTTCCTTTTGAAGGATTCAGTTGATTCTGATTTTCCTTGTGAAGGTGATTCTTTCAGAGTTTGCTATTGCAAGATTGATTCAGATTTTGCTATTGCAAGGTGCATTCAGATTTCTCTTAGGAGAACTCTGTCATATTTTGTTCGTGATTTTATTCCAAAAAGTCTACAACTGTTGTCTACAAATCATGAAGAAGTTTGAACCTGCTCACGCTAAAAATCATATAAGTTTGATAGATTCTACTATGCTCGGCTAGGCAAATAAATAGCTTTGCCTATCGCCGAGGTTCTGGAATACCATTCAAAATGCCTTAATATCCACTCAATAGTCATCTGAACTCTGTGCTGTGTCTGGAGAACTTTTCGTGAAGCCATACTACATATTTTCATTGTCCGGACAAATACCTGTCGACGGTCGGATCAAGTCACGAACGCCGTAGGGAACATGACCAAGAAAAAAGGACGGTAATCGTATCTCCTCTATTGAACTATTTCTTATGCTACCTTTTGTTCATATATTTGTTTAATTGCTTCATTGAATTGATATGTATTTGCTATGTAACCATTTTTATTAGACGAGTCTTAATTATATATATATTGTGTGATCATCTATCTATATTTAACCTTTTTCCCTTCGCTATTATTCCGTACTAACCTGTGTAAATATTTAGTATTCCATTGCGGTTGAGTTAATAGTTAATTTTTGTTCATTTAAAATCTCTTTCCAGTTTTATTTATGTTTCTTAATTAAATACGAGACATTTTCTTTTGTGTGCCAACTTGATCTCTTTGATAACGCCTCTTTTGTCCGCCATTAGCTTATCACGTATATCTGATTTAGCTATATATGTTTTAAATAATTTTTAAACACTGTTTTTAGCGCAAAGCAATTAGAAATGCTTGCGAAAGATTCTTTTTTATCGAGAAGATCGAGTTGACAATTTTTAATAAAATTGGGAAGAAAAGAGTTAGACCGCAAATCTATTAATCTGTTTTTATTGTCTAATTAGTTTGTTTCCTTAATTTAGGGGAATAGCGGAGGCCATTAAATCATTATTCATATTTTAAAGCCATCAATTAAACATATTATTTAACTATCAAAAGCTTGAGTTTCCTAATTTTATTATAATGCTTTATTTTACTTTTCAATGATCCAGGCACGCATAACGCAAAACACATATTTTTTAGTACTTTTGCACATTTAACTATTTAGCTCCTTAGGATTTCCCGTCCATGTCTCTACCGCTGTTGCTAAGCTTTGTGGCCGGTTGAAAAATAATTTATGCATGGCTCAGATAGTGTTGTTTGTTTGTGATCAGGCCTCGAGAATCGGCGAATGGGCAGAGGTCATAGTATTCTTGATTTAATATCTCGTGTATTGGGTGGCTTCGAGGTACTTTCGCCTAGTATTCGAACTGGGTTAAACCAACATACATTATCTGACTGTCACACTAGTGAAATATCTGGAGAACTTTTAAAAATGGTGATATGTCAGCTTCAAAAATATTGAAAGTTCTTAGAAATGTATGAACTCATAAAGTTGCACCACCAAATCTTTAGGATGGCTGTATTGCTTCAATTTTTACAAACAAAGTCAATAGATAAAGTAGCAGTTATTATCATGGCATATCATTAATAGTGATTGCAGCAAATGTAATTTTAAGAATTTTGTTGAATTGATTTCTTAATTAGTTACCAGACTCCATAATTAGAGAATCAAGAAACTCTGTGGTCACGATTTTTGTTGCCAGACAAATAGAAGAAAGATGCCAGGAAAAAAAACGATTTATCTATTGCTTTTATGAATTTGGTCCTGGCATTTGACCCAGTTAAATGAACAAGTTTACAGCATTGTTTAAAAGTAGTTGATTAACCATCAATATTTGTTCATATTATCCACCAAATATATCCATAATATACAACTTCTACATTATGAAAGGAGAGGAAGTATCCTTACTACAAGTGAATATATGATGCATATGAGATGACAATTAGTGTTAAACATATGTACTTGCTCCAACACTGTTCTTAATTTCGATAAAAGTTGTCTTTGGAAATATTCATAAGAAATTTAATGAAAAAGAAATCATGATACAAATTTGGTGAGAGAATTTAAAATTTGAATAAATAAGAACTTCTACTTTATAGGTCCTGGATTTTGAGTGTACAGATGGTTGCCCTATTTTTACCTTTTGGTATGACAATTTACAGGATGTACTTAATGTTTTAAATGCAACATTTAAGGACTTTGGTTTAATAATTAATGTTCAAAAAACTCAATTTCTTTATCAGACTGTAATAAAAAAATCAGTAGTCATTTTTATTTTGGATTGTTATCATGTCGCAAATGTAAATCATTTTAAACACTTGTCTTATAAGTAGCAAAGTGGCCTTAGATGTTGAGATACAACACAAATTTCAGTGAGACACTGCATTTTTCAACAAGTTAAAAATAGAGTGTTTCATCACATTCATTTTCCAAATTTATTGTATAGAAGTGAAATTTGAATCCTCTATCAATGCACTGTAAAGGGTATTATGGTCAAGTAATAGCAAACATTATTTTCTTTCATTTTAATCTCTTGTTATTAATTTAATGCAATTTTGTTATCATATTATGCTTAGATACAACATAAAGGTGATCTTGGTTGAAGGTGGGAGGGGGGTTATGAAAACTTAGCTTAAATGAAGAAGAAAAGGTTTTAATAAAGTTTTTAGTGAGGGAGGGGATGTGTATGAGAAGAATCATATTTGGCAGCTACATTCAATAAAAAGTTCAAATCAAATCAAACAATCTAAATGAAAATGAACTGGCTGGCTTTGAAACACCAACAACAAGTTAAGCAAAAAAGCATAAAATCAAAACGTTTTATTTATTGGGGTTACCCCTACCCATCTAAACGTTGCTTACTTTGACTTCACAAAAATTCAAAAAAGAAAAGGCACCATCATAGCAATTATGGACAACATACATGATCAATGCAAAATCACTCTAAACTTCCCCTTATCTCTTTTCTCCATCATTGATGGCATGAGATCATCTCTAAATAATGAACATAAGAAGATTTTTTAATTACAAACCAATAAATAATAATACGACTTAAATGAACACCTTCAATTCTAATATTTCCAGTTGCCTTTTAAATAAAAACAATTTAAATCTTTATTATCAATGAAGAGCACAAAGCTTATTTTTAAATTAATTTCTAACGAAAAAAAAGAATATATTTTTTATAGCATGGAGGTGTGGGGGAAGTGTTCTTTTTATGTTTTAGTTTTTTTTCAATTCTGCAAATCTAGATTTTAGATACACAATGTATAAATTAAGTTATAGTAGTAGTACAATGATAAATCACAAATCAAGACTACATTTCTCTATGTCCCTCCTTCACTTTTGCAAAAGCAAACAAGAAGGAAGTTTGTAAAGACTAAAGAAGAATCAAAATTCCAAACCGATTTGTCAATTACAAATACGAAAAGGTTGTTCAAAATTTATCTACATCAAATAATTTTGCAAGTCAATATTAAGTAGGTAGAAGTATATAAAGATATATCATCATCATCAACCATTATCAATTCACTGCAGGATGAAGGTCTCTCCAAGTTCAATCCATCTTCTCTGATCTTTTGCTTCTCTTCTCCACATCACCCCTGCACACTTTCTTGTTTCATCTATCCATCTAACATGTGGTCTCTTTCTGGGTCTTTTACAAATTCTTGGAATCCGGTTTAAGATTTTAATTGTCCATCTATTATCATCTCTTCTAGATATATATATAGTAATTAGAAACCTAATGTTTTATATATATAGTAATTAGAAACCTAATGTTTTGACTACTTATTTTTTGATCTTTGTAAATGTTGTTAACTATTATTTACACATATTAATTCAAAGAAAAGCAATGTATGTTTTTACATAAAATTGGAGGTGTTATTTAGTATTTTTTATTTGCACATATTACATCGAGTGTTGTAAGAATTTATGAAGACATTTCTAAATATATTTCTACATGTTCAAATTAGTGTATAATTTGTGAAAGTTATAAAGGAAAAATATCTTTGATCTGAATGCCTATTATACTAAAAATTTCAGAATTTTTTTTTACATGTAATATTTAACCTTTCATTATAAATACATCAATTGATCCCACATTTACAACCAACTAACATTCATTTCATAATTTAATAAGCTAATTGCAGCAAGCTGCCTGGTTTTTTCATTAACTACCTTAGCTGAAAACTTAATCATCATCATTTGCAACAATTACCAATGCAAACATGCCCATGAAATTGGAGATTTAAATTAGTAGTAGTATTTCCTTATTGTTGTAATTAGATAGATGGGAAGGTCCACTATGTAGGGAAGATTATAAAATTATAACTACTTTACAGATTTTTAGCTTAGCACTGCTTTCAATCCGGTCAGTCATATTCATAGCACTTAGATAGGTATATAGAAGAAATAATTTATTGGTTAATTAGTATGCAAATTTGTGAATTTACATATACCATTTGCATGATACTGCAACATGAATCTTTTTTATTTATTGCTTTGGTGCCTATTTGTATTTTCTCAGTACAAACCACTTTGATGTTGTGTGGATCAAAATTGTACCTTGGTGTCTATATAATGCTCTAAAAATAGCAACTTTATGTTGGGGTCTGTTTTGGCACATTTGTATATATATATTTGTGCGGGACTAATCTAATAGCTGTTAACACAACATGTTTCTATAAATCATTATTTTTCATTGTTAAAAATTTGACTAACAAAATATCACATGACCTTAGCTTACCCATATTGCTATTCATTAACAAATTTTTTTATTCTTCCTATTCTTTTGTCATCTTGGGTAAGTATTATCTAATGCTATTCTAGCCAACATTTCCAGATTAGTTTGTAGTTTATGGCTTTGTATTTGGATATAATAGCACTGGATAAACATTTAATAAGCATTACCATGTAGCTCCTATTAATTACTAATGCTTGAAAAAGATGATAAAAGAGTAGGGAAAATAAAGTAATTTGCTAATGGTGAAGAATTTCTGGTAGAAGGTATCACACATCTGAATCATTAATTTGATAATCAGATGAGCAAAGTATACAGAAGTAAGTAAATATTATAAAAGTCATAAAGACGGAATAAATTGTGATATAATAATAATTAGACATTTTGCCATTGTCTCCAACTTAATTAGTCATCTATTTGCATAAAAGATATAGAAAAAAGAATAAATCTTCATCATACCAGTTTATCATTGTCACTGTTCTCTGACCATGATGAATCCATTATTTAATGAAGCACTTTCTAAAAAATCATTAACATATCATGTAATTTATTGACATAGTGGACTTATTGTAAATTTCCTTTTAAAAAATTATGGCAATAGGGCTCACAGAAAATATTTTCATTAATAACATTATATGTATCACTGGGCACACATTGATTGTGACATGATGCACAAGTAAAACCCTTGATATGATAGACATAGTTCTGTGTACACATAACAAGCTCACTGGGAATTATGGACTGACCACATTAATTGCAAGTCCCTGTATTTCCAAATAATCTGATATAATCATATTCATGCAAAATCATGCCTGACTTTGTAAAACATGAACTTTCTGCCTCCACTAACAAAGCCTGACAGCATGAACATTTCAAACAATCCATATGCCAAAATCAATCAAGTGCATGCAGCAACAATCTATCAATGACTTTACTTCCACAACTGGTGCATAAACTTTCACAACTGGTGTGTAAACAAGCAGTTTCTGTCTGTTGTTTTGCTTTTGGCCATTTTTGTTTCTTGTATTATATCCTTTCCAGTTGTGATTGATCTTAATGGCTATTTTATAAGGGACACTTGATCTGAAACTAATAAGAATATATGGAACACTTTGCAAATAACCAGTATTGCATAAAATAGATGTAAAAAATGAAAAACATAACAAGCAATCAAATAAAAAATGCTTTTAAATAAGCCACATCTACTAATTGGTGTTAAACCACTAAACATCACAAGATCACTATTATTTATGCTTACACAACCTGTTCAACACAGAGGTAAAACTCTCCGTACAGTAGCACCACTCAGTGTAAACAGAGTAATCAATGGATGCAGAAAGGTTTATGTATAAAATCCCCACCTAGTTCCTACTCATCCAATATCCCAGAACTAATTTCTAGCTTGTGGCTTTCATCAATGAGAATCCTTGAATCTGAGAGCACCATACTTATATCTTAGTATCTAATGCAACCCTCCAGCAGCTATCTTTTATATTATTATTTAACTATAAAGCTTTGAAACTAGTCTGGGGATATCGGATCAATAGTCACCAGATAGGGATTTTATGCATCTTTCTGAATCCATTGATTACTGTGTCTGTGTGTATACCAATTAGTGAGTGAAAATAATCAATGTCAATTCACAATTCTATCACTCTCAGATAATATTCACTTAGAAAAGGAGATATGATATCAGGATCATTTGTAGTGATCTCCATACCCTGATAACACAATGCTGTACCAAGTTGTTTCTTACTGCTGAGAACACCTCCAGTTTGAACGTAGTTTCAACAGTCATCAATTACTCAGTGAATATCATTCTATAATACTTAAATAAAACAGTTTAGCTTTCACATACAAACACTACCATGTGACCATGTCTTTTCTGAACAACCTAGATGTCTAGTGAGCCTATCAAAATAAATTTGTATCTTTCCTTGGCATATCAAATATAAGCTTTGCTATTCAATTAGATTGGAACAATCAATATGTAGTCACAACAAATAAACTACTCTAATAATCTGAAGTTGATGAATCATACTGAAATTATGATCAACTCTCCAAAAACCAACAGCTCTACCTGTATAAAATCACAGGGGCAGATTTTTGTACCAGTGATTGGATGATGATGTTGAATGTGAAAAGTTAGGAAGACTCTGTGATAGTATATATAAACCATATGAATATGCTGCCAAATTTTACAAATGAATATCAAAATGTAGAAATATGCGTAACTCCTAAATTGAAAACCAATAAGCTTTCAGTACTTCCTGTGACGCTTTTAATTTATCAACACAGCTTTTGAAGATTTCAATTAAGCATATGTCTTTAAAACCACACTTAATTTCCAATAGTAATATATGAAAGTGAAGATGAACCCAAAACAGAATCTATTGTAAATCAAATAACTACAGTTGTTTCTTCGACAGATTGAAAGAAGATTTCAAACATAATTTGAGTGCAAAATGTCTTAAGTAAAGGAGGGACATAGATAGAAAATGAAGTAATACAAACTAAGGATTGCATAAAAGAAGTCATGAAGTATGTAGAAAGCCTACCAGAAAAGGAGAGAAGCATTATACTCACCCAAATTGATTCATTACATACTGAGGTTCATTCTAATGCAACAACTTCTCAACATAATTTCTCTCCAGTTGTTGTAGTATGAGATGAGGAAATAGCTGGAAAATCACATTTAAGAATCACATCAGATGATGTTTCTGAGTGTATTACATACATTTTCCTATTTAAACTTGATAAAGCTCAAGATTTAAAAAAAAAAAGGTACCAAGATCTAAGAGACATGTACACAAAATTAAGGAATTCATGAATCAAATAGGTGTTAGAAATGTGCTAAAATTACTAAGGTTTTTGAAGGAAACAAAAAAACAAAGTGTCAGTCCAACAAGATCTAATGTAGAAGAGCTGATAATACATAAAATAAGTTTAGAATCAGAAATAAACAGAAATAATTTTCATCAAATTTCACCCCAGCATATTAAGACCGGAGAAACAGCAAAAGAAAAACAGAAGACAACAATTAAAAGCAACTTGATGTCAAGGGCTTCTGAAAAACACATGCATTGCAGTGGGATATTTTCATGATATTTTGCCTATCACTTTTTGCCTTAAAAGATTAGAGTTGTTTGACTCAAATTATATATCAAGCTGTTATACATTACTGATCAAAATAGTAATCAGCAGACAAAATCATTACATTGAACAACTTACATATGTAGCAAAAACAACTGTATTTTTTGGAGAATAACAATTGGTAGATTCTTTGGTATTAATATTTTAAAACAGTAATTGGGTGAATTGTTATCTAGATTACAGATCATGAAATGTTAATGATCTGCAATCCATGGACCTTTAATATTGAGTTTGTCACTCTACCTACAAACACTACATGCCACAGGGCATTCTTTTAAATATATTTATTTATTGAATAGATATAGATTTAAAAAAATCAATATTAGCATTCATATTAGAGTCTATTGGTTTCTCTGACTAAAGATATATACAGTTACCAAGACATAGCCATTAATAGTCTAAGGACATAATATCTCTAATCACTATGTTTGATAGTTATCCATATTTGATTCTCACACAATTCAATATTTTCAAAATTAAGTTATAAACATTAATTTTAACAAGGTCAGATCTGTAACAAAAGTATGCTCATCTTCACATTTTTATCGATAAAGACTGCATCCTTTGCGATCTGTAAAGGAAACCTCAGTTTATTAAATCCTAAATCTTAAGAGTCAAATGCATATTGTAACTCTAGCTAACCAATATTCAATGCTATTCACCCTCCCTCTATACCACTTCTTGTTTTTTTCCCACATGTCAGGAAATGGTTTTTTTTCTAGATAATGCTTTCAAACAAGTTGAACTATTAGACCAATATAATATCCAATCTTCTGCTAATATTTTATTAAGAAATTTAAAGAAGATAATTTATTTTTCTAGACTCTATGGACAATCTTGTTAGTCAATATGAATCCATCTGATTCCAAAAATTTCTGATCCTGGAGTCATGGTTAAACTTTCTGTTTAATCTTCTGTGAGAAATAATTCCAACCAAAACATTTTTTATTATCTGATTCAAGCTAAATCTTGAGTCCACAAGTGTCTTGTGAAATAGTTATGCAGAAAAAATGCTTCACATTTTTCAAACCTGTCCATATTTTTCATCTCTACATCTGTTTGTCTTTTGCAATTGCACAATTAATTTCAAGCAATTGCTTAAAAACATGAATACTATTTTCATGCCTAAAACGGTTTGTAATTATTCATTCACTTAAAATCACGTGACTTGCATGCTGCTCCATCTGAGAATAAAAAGTACAACTTAATCATAAAAAATATTAAACAATGGATTAATATATATTTATATACTCTCAAATTATTACCCAAGAAAATATGTGAACAAACTTGGCAGTGTACAATCTTCTTCAGTTTATATCGTCATATCATGAAGGTTTATTGAGATTTACATCCTACAAAAACATGAAGTAATTATAGATTAGTTAAAAATTTACCCTTACGAACTCCTATATTTTTGTCGGCGTTGCATTGCTCGAGTTAGGATGCGTTCTTATTTCATCAAATGTTTGTCTGGGTTCTCATCATATATTTGTCTGTTAATTTACAATTTCTTTACGAATGTGGTAATATTTTTATATAATATGTTATCAGTTGTAAAAAACAGATTTAATATCTAAAATTGCATTAGAAAATAATCCCCCATGCATTAAGATAATGTAAAAAATATTTTATGTATTAAACAATATTAAAATAAGACAATCACTCTAATAAGTGAGTTTTAATGCATTTGAAATTTATTGTTAAGCTAATTTTTAATTTATTTTTATTAATTACCAGCGTAAATGTTTTTAAGATGTTGTTAATTCGATTAGAAAAATGTTGAATATTAAAATTGCGATGCAACTAATAAACTAGGCTTTTAAAAACGGCAAATTATGAATTTTTTATATAAAAAACTGAAAAAATATTAAAATAGCGAAAGACGATATATGCAAAATGGAAAGGATGATAACTTTTTGTGTTTATATCTTAATTATTTAATTTACATTTGCAATAGAAATATTTATATCATCAAATGAAGTTTCAAAGTGTTTTTTTTTTTTTGTTGGTTGATTTGACCTTAGTATTCTCTACAGACGATTTTTTTTTTAGAATTTCTAGTAAAAATCTTATTTCCATTATTTTTCTAAATTTTACTTAAATCCTAATATCCCTGCTGCATTATTTCCCTTACCTGGCGAGCATTTATTATTTCGCCGTTAAGATTATAGCTTGTTTACATTTTGATTTACAAATGTCAAACATACTATAGTCATAACTTGGATAAGATCCACTCTAGATAAATATAGTAATCATTTTTTAAATGAGAGATTATCTCAACCCAGATATAAACTTTAAATCTTTTTGTTTTTTATTAATTAAAGCCTTGTCTAAAATTTTTCTATCTCTTAAATATTTTCTGAAACTGTTCTCTTCTTTATTTATTTAACAGCGTGGTCACTTCTTCTTACATGATGTGGCATTTATAGTAGCTATTTTATCTTTAATTTTTGTTTGTTCTTGAATATATACTTATTTGTGAAAATCGTCTATTCATTTGATGACACTTGGCATCTTTCAGTATTAGTTCTAGATTTTCTAATTCCATAAATATTATTTGCAATATTAAAATATTGTTTTGTATTTTTGACACATCTCTTCTATAGCGGTTTTATTTCTTAATGTCACCAATAATTCTATGTGTTTCAGCTTTATAAACGAGTTATTTTTAAATACTTCTATGTTTTTGTAATTTTCTTTTAATTATAAATTTATTTAACATACATTGATTACTTATGTAATAGTTACTAAGGCAATAAACCTTTAAGCATGTGCGCTTGAAAATGTGAAGGTAGAGACCTCTACAGGTCTTAACCATAAGCTTACGCCTTGGAGGAAAAGAGGTAGAATGTCTTGCCTCAATTGAAAATTTAGTGGCAAATTGTTGCATTAATTTCTGTATCACTTTTTAATAAAGTGTTAATTACCTTGTTAATAATTCAAATTTGAGCCATAGAAGACTTTTAGCACTTGAAATCAATTGCTTTCTCTGGAATATTTTCGAAGTTAGGGCATCAACCGTTAACATTGCCTTTCTTAATAGATATTAATTATTTAGTTCCGTATTAATCCTAAGCTAAATGACATTACTGACTTCATTCAAGTCTATATTTTCTTTTAGTCAAAATACAAAACAACACTTTTTTCTTCTTCATATTTTTTTGGTTTATTTTTTTTAATAAATAGCAAGAATTTATCAACTTCAATTTCTTTTTAAAAGCATATTTCATAAATTCATATATTCTCTTATTTCTGTTTCCATAATCGAATTTAATGACCACCACCTTTGCTTTTAAAAGTTTTCCAATTTTAACAATCTAATCTTCATATATATATATATATAAGACTAAGACTTATTTTGCGAGTTCATCGTGTTAAAAAATGTAAATATTAATATACCAATGTTTCGACTTGATCACACAAGTCATCTACTGGGTGATAAAAGATGGAAAGATGGTTGTAGAGGCCTTACAATCACTGATTTGAAAAAAACGTTTTAACGTTCCACCAATAGCAAAAATGTTAAATTAAGAATGTTTTTTTAAAAAAATCTTTCCAAATAGGAGGAAGTTTGCATGTATCATCTCGTTTATTGATACAATCTGACTTTTTAAGTATCTCAATGGCTTCTCTAATTTTGCACTGGTAGAGATTATCACATCTGGATATGATCCTGCTAATGCAGCTAAACAACACTCATCATCATCAGCATTCTCACTACATATTATAGATTCAGGTCATAAAATTGATTTTTCTAGTACCAGGATCATATCCAGATGTGATAATCTCTACCAGTGCAAAATTAGAGAAGCCATTGAGATACTTAAAAGGCCAGATTGTTTCAATAAGCAAGGTGATACATGCAAACTTCCTCCTATTTGGAAAGATTTTTTTAAAAAACATTCTTAATTTAACATTTATGCTATTGGTGGAACTTTAACATTTTTCTTCAAATCAGTGATTGTAGGGCCTCTACAACTGTCTTTCTACCTTTTATCACCCAGTAGATGACTTGTGTGAACCAGTTGAAATGTCGGTAAAAACGTCAGTATATCAATATTTAAATTTTTTAACATGGATGAACCCATAAAATATGTCTTTTATATATGCAACCCGTGAAAATCTTCACATCAACATATATATATAAACATTAATGATTACAAATTATATACAAATTTTAACATATTTACAATACAATAAATGTATGTCTCATAAACAAAAGTATGATGAAATCACATCTATAATGGTATAGGTAAGAATATAAGTTGTTTAGGTGGAATGAAGTGATCCAAATTTAAAGTGTGTTATATTCTAATGTTGTGCAATCATAATTGTTAAACTGATGAAGAGTATTTATTTTCAAGAATAGAATCTGATAGAGAGTGTTAATAAGAATAAAGGCTTAAACTGAGAGAGGATAACTGAAATATATTGTAGATTGCCAAGTTTTGATCATGATGTTCCTGGATAAAAATTTGTGGGAGTATAGATATGAGTTGAATCATTCCCTGTTATTTCTTTTAAGGAATATATTGTATTTCTTATTGTCAAATATTATGGAGCAGCATGCAAACCACATGATTCTTAGGGTATGAATAATTACAGATGCATTATGAGGTTAAAAGTATTATATATATATATATATATATATTAATTCTAATATTTTCATGGATAAAAGATGTCATATTATTATTACTATTTGTGGAATATCCCGCAAATAGTAATAATATATATATTGTACCGGGTCGAACCGCTGAAACCACTTACTTATACGTATATATAAGTTTTGGCCGGTTTCAAACTCCTTCATAATACATTTATAATCTTATAAATGTTACGTGAACGAACCGGCACGTTCGAGCAAAATGGGAGATCTTATTGATAGCTTTAACTATCAACAATGGCCCATATTGGCTGCTAGATTCAAACCCCTACTATCCAAATACTTTATTTGTTTCAGAGTAAACCCCGGGGTGCCAGCTAGTCCAAGGACTAACGTATTCGGGCAGTAGGCTCATAATCCAGCGCTCGAAACATTCCCTAAAACTAGCTCAGTCTAATTTTAATTCAATAACAAAATTATACAAAATTATTGGAGGAAAGAATTAATAAAAAAGGTTGGTAAAGAGAATTGACTGACAAATAAAGTTTAAGTTTGAAGACAATTTATTTTAATCAACATTAATTAAGTTTTAAAGATAATTTATAAACCAACATTAATTTACTAAATTTAAACATCTTGATAATCTAATTTAATACACGCACATTTTTTAAATTAACACATTATAACATATATCTGGTGAAAAGCATAAATAATATGTGACATCGTTAAATTATCTTACATTCCCACACACGCACATCAATAGTTCATTTTATGCATGCTTAAGAGTTCAAACTACTTTACTCTGTAAGATTGACGAATTACAGCGGTGGCTACTACGTATAAATGATAATAAATAAATGTTTACCTAGGATTTTTGGAACGTGGATATTGCTTGTTGTCGGCTGCTTCTGATGGAGTATATCTAACCGGTTAGATTGGGACGTTTCTTGAAGAGATTTTATGCGAATCCATTGGTCTTATTCTTGAAGACAGTTGAACGTTTGACGGAGGATTTCTGAGTTGTTATGCAGACATTATTTCTCAGGCAGGTTTTGATGATCTTGTTGGACTAAAAAGGCTGAAGCACGAGCGTATATTTCCAAAAGCTGCTCAACAATGCATTTTTGTTTCTGGATACATAATAGAAATGCACTGTTATCTCAACTGAAACCAGACTGTCACTGGAAACTAGACTGAAAAAACTCTCTCAATTAATTGTCCGATAAAAAAAAGTCTATTTATACCTGCGACATGTTGTCCATGTAATATCCTCCGGCAAATATCTGTTGTCGAATTCCATTGGTAATTAATCCTATGACAACGTGTTTTTGACGATTGTTTAATTAGTAGTAGCTATTTCAAAATGTGTTGTTTTTTATATCTTTAGTAGCCCACCACTGTGTTTTTAAATATATTTCATTTCAATATTTATTTTCATGTGTTTTTCAATACGATTTTAACACGCATTTATTATATCTCTTTTTAACAGCTTACATTTATTTACATTCGCACGCACATATATATTTTACTATTCTAAAATCAAAAATAGTTTTAAGATTATTTTTCTTCTTTAATTTAAATGAAGAGATTTATATATATTTTTTAAACCTTTTAAATTGTATTTCAACTAATAATAATAAACTCTTTACTTCCTTTTTATAAAACCTTTAGTTTAACTTTAATAAAAAACCCTTCCCACTTTTAATCAATTATTTTTTAACTTTTATTTCAACTCTTTTACGGAAGATTTTTTTTATTTTAATAATTTTTTTTTAGACAAAATTATTTTATATACATGTGCCAAATTGGCCTTGGCACAATATATATATATAATTAATTGCTTGAGGTTGATTGTTGACTTATGAAACATGAATAGGTGTAGAGATGAGAAGTATGAGCATGTTTGGAAAAAAATATATCATTTCTTTGCATGAAATATATGTAGATTCAAGATTTAGCTTGAATTGGTCATTAAAAAATGTTTTGGTTAGAATTATACCCTGTAATAAATTAAAAAAATTTCAACTACGATTGGAAAGCACAAAGATTTTGGAACTTGGTTATAGACTTAGTAACTGGAAGGGCTGTCCATAGATATTAGTATAAATAAATAATCTTGTTTAAATTTTTAAATGATATACCAATAAAAGATTTTTATGTTAGACTGGTTTAATAGATCAGCATTCTCAGTGGCATGATCTGTGAAAAAAAAGTTGTTTGACATATGAAATTAAAACAAGAAATGGTATTGGAGGGCATTTGTAATTGTTGGTTTATCACAATATATATTTTGGTCCTAATATAAGTTATAAAAGATTTGGAATATATCAAATTGAGATCTTCATTGCTTATAGGAAAGCATGCTCATCTTATGAATAGAAGATGAGTCCCAAATGCTTTTATTATAGAAATAAGTTTATCATATATCATATTAAAAAACCACACCTGTGGACTACCATAAGTAAGTATTCCACTAAGAATAGTATTCACTATATGAACTTTCACAATGGGATACAGTATTTTTGGGCACAATGTTTTCATTTTCTTACTGAATGTTTTTTGATGGGACTGTTAACCATGAAGAAAGATTGTAGTTTACAGCAAGTTGACAATTTCCACAAAGATGACTTGCAAACTTATATTGTAGAACATTCAATCTTCCATGCTTTTTTAAAATGTTATGTAGTCTGAATGATAGCACTCTGTAGAATTATTTAATTTTTTCTCTTGTTCATCAGAATAACAATTTATCAAAATGAAAATATGAATTATCAGCATACGATTTATTTTATTAAATTTAAGTCGTTAATTTTGCCACTTTATCATATATAATATATTACACCACAATTTTCTTATTTACAATGAAATCTACACTAATTGTGATTGCAATATTTGTATGAAGCATGTACCTTCTCTGAAAATCAAATATATGTCTTCTTCTAATGTTTTAAAATTGCATAAAATTTTGTTTAATATTATACTGCTCTTCTAATTCATGTAATCTTCTTTTGGCTAAAAATGACTTCCATTTTTACATTGACAAGCACTTCACAAAATGGCTGCCCAGTTCAGAATTTAAAAAAAACAACAAAAAACTAAATATATAATTACATTTTCCCACAATGATTTATTTGCTGAAATAACAGTAATAAAAAAAGAAAATATAAATAATAAATATAATGTTTTCTAGCAGGCATTTCTTTTGCAAACATTTTTGGGGGGCCTCGAAACTGTAGATTTAACAAAAATATGGGCGGCCATCTTGGTTTCTTGAAAACTCACAAGTAAGTAATGTGTTGCTAAACTATGTCTCTACATAACACTAGCATGATTGAGAAATGACAATGCAAATGGCTTAGAGAGGTGTGGCTATTTTTTGCCAGAAAACAAACTGTATACATAGTTTAAAAGTATAACAGTTTAAAAAATTATGTAATACAAGATGTAAATATTTGAAAACCAGGCACTCTTCACAAATCTGGGAGCTTAATTGTAAATATAGAGGATTTAAACTCAGATTTTCAAGCACCCTTCAACTATCCACACTATCTCATACAACTGAAACACATGACCACACACATGTAGAAAAGATTAATAATCACCAATATATGTATTTCATGCAATAATATTAGCATCAGCATGGGATTTGAGTTTTCATCATCAGATTTTCAATGATATGGATGGCTGAAAAGTTGGAGGTTGCAGTGGATTGAAACCTGTCCATTAAAGTATGAAGATTTGCTATCTTAATATAAACTGAGCATTGATTATATATGTGTGAGAGATGATAGTCTGGACCAACTGATGAGTGCTGGTTTAGCATGAAATACGTATATTGGTGATTATTAATCTTTTCTACATGTGTGTGGCCATGTGTTTCAGTTGTATGAGATAGTGTGGATAGTTGAAAGATGCTTGAAAATCTGAGTTCAAATCCTCTATACTTGTAATACAAGATGAAAAATTGTGAAATAAATTTATAGATTTTATATTTATTATAAATAATTTTAACTTGAAATAAAAAATTGATTATTTTTGAAGATATTTTAAAAAGATTTTTGTAAACAAATTCTCTTGGTTTAATTAAAAAGGTAAGAATATGTAAATTAGCTTTGTATAGAGATAAAAACAAGACAGGTTATGAGTAAGGGTTTGAAGACAATAAAATCATCTAGTAAACACATTTCTACAAAAAATAAAACACATCTGTTTACAAGAAAAAACTTACAAATAAGGCACTATCAATTTAGTCAGTTAACTTACAATAAACTTAGTAAAAGGTACAGGTACAAAAGATTCGCTATTAGAAGATGCATCAAATAAATTGCTCCATACTTTAAATGGATACTATATCAAGACTATGATTAGTTAATGAATCATAAAAGTTTTTAGACCAGTTTCTTATGCATCCCTGGATGAATAGCTATCCCACATCTGCCAAAAATTAGGCCTATATCCAGAAAAAATATTTGCAGCTTTATTATTTAATTTATGAAAGTCATTATGTGTTCTGGAAAATTGCCAACATCATGCTGGCATATATCTATAAAAAAACAGATATAGTCTGCTAAAAAAATAATAACATTGGATGAATCTTAATAATATTTGCAACTTTAAGTTTATCTAAATCGGCCAATTCATATATTTTAAAAAATATATTTAACTCCCTGTAATTACCTTACAATTTTAATGGGTTTTTATAATTATCAGTGTTGCAAATTTTTATATCAGTGAAAGTGGTATATACACACCTACAAATTAATTCAATACTCTCATGTTACACTAGTACTATGACAGTTTTGATTGTTTTCACTTGTAGCAAGCTTTAAACATTAAATGTAATGTTAAACCATTATTATTTATCATGATATAATAAATTTGGCTTCATTTAATAGATATTTTTGTCTACAAATTAAATTGTTACATTTTTACTTACCATTGTCAAACTCACTCCACTGACAACTTTGATACCATCCACCTCAGATAAATATAATAATGATTCTTACTAATCATTTTCTAAACTAGATTATCTCTAGCACTCTTCATATAATATATATATATATATATATATATATATATATATATATATATATATATATATATATATATATTTATTTTCTTTAATAATATATATATATATATGAGATAGTGATCTGAGTCAACTGATAAGTGCTGGACAGCACAAAATGCATCTTGGGGGTCATTTGTCTTTTATTATATCTTTATTTGTGTGAATTTAAAAAGAATGGGGAAGTATGGAGGTTATTTAATATATTTACAAATTAAGTAAATTCTAAAAAGATCACATTTAAATTCTTGAATATTGATAAAATTATATTGTGATTATAACAAAAACACTATTTCATGATTCAACTGTGAGGGAGGATTAGATTCTTTCCAGAAACAAACAAAATCATCTTATTTGACATTTGTTTTAAAATGTGAATGAATAATTATCGATATTTGAAAAATGTAAAAGTTTAAAATTTTAAAACAGTATTGCAATATATTTTAGCAGACAATCATTGATTATATGTTAGCAAACAAATTATAAATGTCTTCCCTGCAAGTTGATTTGTTAACAAATATAAAGTTGTATTGGACTTGCCAAATTTTCAGATATTCTGCCATCTATAGAATATTTTTGGAATTAAAATATTAAGAATTAATAATAATAATAATAATAATAATAATAATAATAATAATAATAATAATAATAATAATAATAATAATAATAATAATAATAATAATAAAAATAATAATAATAACAACAACAACAACAACAGCAACAACAACAACAGATCCTATAAAAGAGAGTTACTGAAATTGACATTCACAGGAATTGTTTTGGGGAGAAAATTAAAAACTTTATTTTAAAAGAAAGTTATTTTATTGTTAATTTTAAAATCTTTTTGACTTTCAATTGTGTATATGTAGATAAATCATTTATTACTTCCACAAAAATGGTTTAAAAAACAAATTTAAAATATTTTTGCCTTTTTATTTTTGAACAAATAGTAAGATAAGAAAGGAGAAAATTTTAAACCCTGTAGAAATTAATTGATATTCTGCATGTTTAGAAATTTTTAGTGAATATAAATTTGTGATTGCTAATATTATTATTTAATATTAATTTTTGATAATGGATGAATCAATTCAATTCCTTTTTTTATATGTAATATCTGGGTAGATACCATAAGAATAAAAATAAATATTTAAAGCAAAATATACATAACTTATTTAACTTATTATAAACAAATAAATTACTGTAGTTTAATTTGTAAAGATGTACAAGATGATCTAATTATAACCATAAAAATAAAATAATTATATAACTAATTTAATTATAAATAAATAGAAAAGATTGCAATATTCTGAAAAGATTAAAGTTTATATATTTTAATATTTTCTTAACAAAACAATACAATACATAAATATAAAATATTTAAATGTAAAATAAAAACATACATAAACAATATGTACATCATATTCTTTAAATACAGCTTTCTTTTGTGCAAATTACTCATATTTTAGTAAATCACCTCTTTTCAATTTATTTTTTGCAATGTTCAAATTTAATTAATTAAACTGATGTTCAATTGTTATACAAACAAAGGTCTAAATATATATATAACATATTTTGTGGGTTCATCCGTGTTAAAAACTTTTAATATTAATATACTTCCTCCTATTTGGAAATATTTTTTTAAAAAACATTCCTAAATTTAACATTTTTGCTATTGGTGGAATTTTTTCAAATCAGTGATTGTAGCGCCTCTACAACCGTCTTTCTACCTTCATAACTGTGTGGATGACTTGTGTGACCAAGTTGAAACGTCAGTATATTAATATTAAAAGTTTTTAACATGGATGAACCCGCAAAATATGTTTTTTATATATTTAACCCATGAAAATCTTCGTTTTAACATATATATATATAAAATTTAAATGCAAAAATATTTTCTATACTGATTTAATGTAATTAAAAAGGATTTGAAGTCAGACTGCTCCCCATAACTATCCATTTCATCTTATACAACCCATACACATGACCACGTACATGTGAAAAAAATAACCATGTATTGGTTGTATAAGCTGGAGTGGATAACCATAGCGAGCTTGAAAGTCTGACTTCAAATCCTTTCTAAAAATATACCATACACTCACATATATACTTTGTATTAATAAAATAATACTTAAATTTATATAAGTTCAGACCTATTTTTTTTGACATTTTTATATAAAATACATAATATTAGATTTAATTAACAATACTCTTTAAATTATAAATAATTAGTAATAAATTGTGAGTGTAGAAAAATTGACATTTATAAATCAATGTGCAATAATTTGACACATAATGAAGAAATCATTAAAACATGTCAAAGAGATTTTGACAAATAATGAGTGTTTCTTTAACTTAATCTGTCTATCTTGGGATTCATTTTTTTATAGATATCTTTATTTATGAATCTCAAGAATGTGTAATAAAAATACTTGTAAAATATTGAATCAGAACCATTTGCCAGTGTTGATTCAATGGTAGAAAAAATAAGGGTTAATACATAGAGAATCTGTGGTTACAATGTCCCACAATTAGGTAACTATTTGTAACAATACACCACCTTAGGACATAATTATGAGAAGATGGGAACCCATCATCATCCTCAAATAAACAGCTCATAAAATTTAATAAATTATAAATTTAAATATGAAATTTAATATAAAATAATGTAAAAGTAATGAGAATGAGATCACTCTAAGAGACAAACACAGTTAACCAGAAGTAAAAGTATGTTAATTATAAATTCACCATCATTATCCGAAAGTAATACTAATTCATCATCATGAATGATAGCAATAAAATTAAATCAGCAGTGAATCTGGTGATTAGATTTAAAATGGGTCTACTATAGACCAGGTAATTATTTAGCCCTTGCCAGCATGGGGCAGATTATTTAAACATTAATTTGGTTGCACAAACTTAAGAGCTAATCCATCAGAATATATAACAATAAGAATAATAATGCTGGGATATTAAAATGTGCTGGTCATCATCAATGGTTTGGACACTTAAGATCATTAATGTACTGGCCAACTATAAACTTAATTTCTAAATAAATACTAAATAAAATGTAGTGCATAGTCTTTAAAAAATATCCTTTTTGCACCAATTCAGGATTATCAACATCAACTGGATATCCATGGACACTAATTATAATCCCCTTTTATATAGCAGACCATTATTCATGAATCTAGCTCAGAGAACACAAGTTCTATAACTGTTATTGTGAACAAGAGATATAATACAACATATAATAATTTATATCTTTGGATTGAGTAAGTCACTAGAATAATTTTAACAGTGAAACAATAAAAATGAAATTAACATCTACAGAATATGGTTATACATATACAAATTAAGCCTTCTGATTTTGATTAATATAAAAAAAATTGCTATCACATTGTGATTTACATATATGTTTAATAGGTTTACATAAAACACCTACATATCAGCACACAGAAATGCAGTATAATATAAAATGAACATTTGAATTGTCATATAACCAAAAAAATTAACATATATGTGTTTACCTGACATGCATTGATATATACACACAAACATGCAGTATAGTTTATGGGAATTGTCATATAATAAAAAAAAAATATTAATTTTGATTTACAAATACCTTGTAATGGGTTTACATAAAAATATCTACATATGAATGGACAGATGAGTGGTATAATAATTTATAAATATATTGAATTGTTATAAATCTATAAATGAAATTCATTTTTATAATACATAATTAATGACTGATATAACATAGGTGTGTGTGCATGGAAATGTATGTATACACTGATATTTACATCATTATTTAATTTATCAAAATAAAATTATTAAAAATACATTTTTCACATTTAATTCTATGTTGAAAACATACATAAAATTCACACATATGTATGTATTTATATATAAAATAATTTGAATCAGTTATTAACTTCTTTGACGGCCTTCATAAAAGTTTTTTTTCTTTTTTAAAAAAATCAATCTTTGACAGGTGACTGTTGATTAATTATAAATGTCTTTAAAAAATACTCCAGCAAGTTTCTTTGTTTTTCAATCTAAAAATACTTTTGAAGATGAATCAAATCTTTACTTTTAGATTTTTAATTCAAGCAAAAATTATTTACTGCTACTATTAAATTTTAGATTTTAAATGACATTTTCATTAAAGAAATTATTTAAAATATTCTCAATATGTATAACACTCAGCTGCACTTTATGATGCTGTAAGTTTATCTGTGGTTCTCTGCATATAAATAAATCAGCCTACATCTAATTAATTTTTGAGCAAGCTGATGTCCTCTCTCATTATCAGGAAAGGTATAATTCAGGTAACTGTTGACATTCATATCTCATTTAGTCCCAGATTGGATAAACATCAGACAAGACATCTAGTACAATTTTGGCAATGGAGAACACAGAAAAATTGGGTCTTCTAGGTGAATCCAAACTCCACTATCATGAACTAGTAGCAGCCACAGGCTCCCTTCTTGCTTTCAGCTAAATCTTCATGGTAGTTTCTGTCCTATTCTAGACAACTCTAAGAACTCTCAAGAGCTACTTAAGAATTACCCCCTTTTATATAACAGGGTCTGGGAAAATAATTAGTTAAAATGTTTTTTTCTGTCTTCCTGAAAAAAATTAGTGACTTTTTGCAATTCACTTTAATCCTTTGAAAAACCACTTTATGGAATTTTCATCAGAATATGTTATACAAGCATTTCTTAAAAAAAATTTCTAAAAGAGATAGTGGAATTTTATTAAAATATGTTATATATGCTTTACTTTAAAAAAAGATTTTTAAAATAGATAGTGGAATTTTATAATTACCAGGATTTCTATTGTAACATAAAACCATGCTTGCTTTAATTTCAAAATCAAAATTAAGTAAAATATTAATTAGGCCTTTTTTTAAATGTTTAATTTATAATAAAAAATTTAAATTCAAAATTATTTACTCTTCACTGTCCAGTGTATTGTAAAAAATATCTACAAAAAATTTGACAGTGTTTATTTCTATTTTTCCTTTCAACTTTATATTATAACGATCCAAACGAAGTGGGAGATCGCATCGCACCGCACCGCACTACCAAAGGGCGCCATCTAGGCATTTGAGCCTAGAAAAATTTATAAAGTAGGCAGATACGCGCTGTTAGGATTCCACTTTATTTACATATTTAGATCGTTAGCCCATTGTCACTAGCTCAGCGGAGACGCCGAGATAAAAATCTATAAATTTTATATCTTAAATATAAAAGAATAAAATAATAAAAGCCACTGCCAGAAATTAACACAGAAAAATATTTATTTACGCACATATAAAATCATTCTAAATTCGAGGAATAAGTTTAACATTTAGATTTTTATCTTAATTTTTAATTTTACATTTAAAATAGCTTGCTATAATGTTTAATATTTTATTTAGAGGGTCGAGTATGAATGGACTACATAGGTCTGCATTTGAAAGGAAAATATTCTTCCCTGATTTAACCTTAGGCAACAAATTTCGCAATCAACTGGCGCCAATCCATCTGATACATTCATGTATTCAATGTAGCATGATACGACAACACAAAATACTATATTGTCAGGAATGTACATCTGAACAATAAGTAGAAATAGAGAAGACATTGACTCTCCACCAACAGGAATGTGACATCTGTGGGCAAGTAGATCAATAAACTAAAAACTCCATAGGAATGGACTGCGGTCTTCTGCCGACTTACAAACCCATCCATAGGCAAACAGAGGGTGTGTGGCGTATATCTATAATCCTGCCCGTAGCGGATCTCATACTACATGTACTAATTACACAAATATATCCAATCCATTGAACCAATTCAACTACGAAATGAATAACCTAAGATTACCCTCCCTTAATACAACTTTACAAAACTATATAGCCATTCGCGCCCGACTTAATTTTAACATTTATATACGTTCGCACAGATTTATTTAAAAATGTTGGGTATAGATCGATTACACAGATTCCACGGTCAAAAACATTTCAAAATAAACATAAACGATCAAAATACAAAATTATTGATACCGACAATCGCAGAGGGAAACTTATAAGTAACCCAATAGTATTCACCATAAGATACTTGCGTTGTCACCAATAACTTAAAAGACATCCGAATAAATACATTTTAGATACTCACCGTAAGGTATCATTATTTATCGAATGTCTATATATTTTGATCAAATATGAAAACCAAAATCTAATTAACCGTAAACGAATCCATGCAAGCGTCTATAGACAACTTAAATGTAATGCATTTAATAATTTCTCCAATAAAATATTACTACACATAAAAATATTAAAAGGGAAATGATTCTTTTCACAATCGGGAAAGATATAAAATTAACCATTATTAATTTGATTTAAACTTACAAAAAGTCAGATAAGAGTCCATTTTAAATAAGTCGGCTTGTTTATTAATTTGTTCAACTTGACGAAAGTTCTTGATTATTTAAAAAAATTTTTAAGTTCATTGTTAACAGCTTACGGAAGAAGAGTCCAGGTTCTTGTTTTTCCACGGAGTCCTTGTTTGAAACCCGGTCAGATGTTCCGGAGGTAGCATTAGCTGGTTCCTTTCGGTATCACAATCAGTTCATTTTTTAAAATAGAGAGAGAGTGTGTGATATTGCGTCTCTATCACCACTCTCAAAACAAACAGCTGGAACTGCCCAATACTCAATATTTCTCCTTTTTATATTATCCACAAGGATTCACTGAACAAAACGTCACTAATCTGTTTTTTCGTTATGGTCCGGGCCAAGGCTTAGTGCTTCCATTTGTCAAGCTAAAATCTCTTTCTTCTCTTATCTAACTTTCCATCTGACTTTTTAATTAAACAGCTTTTAGATAATTAATAAACAATCATTTCCTTTTATAGATTACAGGAATTAATTAATACCTGTTTTTATTTTAACTTACGTTATTTTTTTATTAAAATATTTTTATATTTCAATCTTGTATTTTTTTATTTAAAAAAAATACATTCAAATACCTTTTTTTTTTGTTTATGAAAAAAAAAATATTTTTAAAGTTTAACATCTGTGCGAATGTATACACGTTTAACAATGTTTTAATTTTAGCGTTTAGTTTTTTACTTTTATTTGCGAACTTTTAAGTTTTTATTTTAAATTAATGTAACGACATATTTATATATCGTTACATATCAGTAAACTTCCTCAAAAAACAAAAAACATTAAAAAAAAAAAAAAAGAATTTACTTAGTGTTAGTAATTACGTTATACAAATTTGTTATATATGAAATTTCAAAAGGACAAAACTTTTTTTTTTTTTAAAAGACAAAACAGTAATTACAAATATAATGATAAAAAAAAAATTGACTGATGATTCCTTACTACCAGCTAAATTTCTGCCCCCTCCCTTCCAAGTTTCATTTCTTCTACCTTTAACTATTACTTAGGCAAGTTGAACGATTAGATTTTAATTTAACAAGACTTTTTTTTTTTTAAAAAAAATTATGATTTATAATTATTATTACGTTTTATTTATTACTTTTTATTCCTCGTATTTCTCTTTACATATGCGCAATTTTTCTTACTGGCAGCACTTTTTACACAAAATTCATAACTTTATATAATACAAACAATATATTCTGATTTCAGAAAAAATATTACGGGCTTCATTTATTTTTAACATTCTCAGGGCACTCGTGTTTATTCAAGATAGGAAATTTCAGCATCAATTCCCCTTCTCAGGGTCAATCTCTGAGGTAAGGCCACACTTGGGACGCCAATTATAACGATCCAAACGAAGTGGGAGATCGCATCGCACCGCACCGCACTACCAAAGGGCGCCATCTAGGCATTTGAGCCTAGAAAAATTTATAAAGTAGGCAGATACGCGCTGTTAGGATTCCACTTTATTTACATATTTAGATCGTTAGCCCATTGTCACTAGCTCAGCGGAGACGCCGAGATAAAAATCTATAAATTTTATATCTTAAATATAAAAGAATAAAATAATAAAAGCCACTGCCAGAAATTAACACAGAAAAATATTTATTTACGCACATATAAAATCATTCTAAATTCGAGGAATAAGTTTAACATTTAGATTTTTATCTTAATTTTTAATTTTACATTTAAAATAGCTTGCTATAATGTTTAATATTTTATTTAGAGGGTCGAGTATGAATGGACTACATAGGTCTGCATTTGAAAGGAAAATATTCTTCCCTGATTTAACCTTAGGCAACAAATTTCGCAATCAACTGGCGCCAATCCATCTGATACATTCATGTATTCAATGTAGCATGATACGACAACACAAAATACTATATTGTCAGGAATGTACATCTGAACAATAAGTAGAAATAGAGAAGACATTGACTCTCCACCAACAGGAATGTGACATCTGTGGGCAAGTAGATCAATAAACTAAAAACTCCATAGGAATGGACTGCGGTCTTCTGCCGACTTACAAACCCATCCATAGGCAAACAGAGGGTGTGTGGCGTATATCTATAATCCTGCCCGTAGCGGATCTCATACTACATGTACTAATTACACAAATATATCCAATCCATTGAACCAATTCAACTACGAAATGAATAACCTAAGATTACCCTCCCTTAATACAACTTTACAAAACTATATAGCCATTCGCGCCCGACTTAATTTTAACATTTATATACGTTCGCACAGATTTATTTAAAAATGTTGGGTATAGATCGATTACACAGATTCCACGGTCAAAAACATTTCAAAATAAACATAAACGATCAAAATACAAAATTATTGATACCGACAATCGCAGAGGGAAACTTATAAGTAACCCAATAGTATTCACCATAAGATACTTGCGTTGTCACCAATAACTTAAAAGACATCCGAATAAATACATTTTAGATACTCACCGTAAGGTATCATTATTTATCGAATGTCTATATATTTTGATCAAATATGAAAACCAAAATCCAATTAACCGTAAACGAATCCATGCAAGCGTCTATAGACAACTTAAATGTAATGCATTTAATAATTTCTCCAATAAAATATTACTACACATAAAAATATTAAAAGGGAAATGATTCTTTTCACAATCGGGAAAGATATAAAATTAACCATTATTAATTTGATTTAAACTTACAAAAAGTCAGATAAGAGTCCATTTTAAATAAGTCGGCTTGTTTATTAATTTGTTCAACTTGACGAAAGTTCTTGATTATTTAAAAAAATTTTTAAGTTCATTGTTAACAGCTTACGGAAGAAGAGTCCAGGTTCTTGTTTTTCCACGGAGTCCTTGTTTGAAACCCGGTCAGATGTTCCGGAGGTAGCATTAGCTGGTTCCTTTCGGTATCACAATCAGTTCATTTTTTAAAATAGAGAGAGAGTGTGTGATATTGCGTCTCTATCACCACTCTCAAAACAAACAGCTGGAACTGCCCAATACTCAATATTTCTCCTTTTTATATTATCCACAAGGATTCACTGAACAAAACGTCACTAATCTGTTTTTTCGTTATGGTCCGGGCCAAGGCTTAGTGCTTCCATTTGTCAAGCTAAAATCTCTTTCTTCTCTTATCTAACTTTCCATCTGACTTTTTAATTAAACAGCTTTTAGATAATTAATAAACAATCATTTCCTTTTATAGATTACAGGAATTAATTAATACCTGTTTTTATTTTAACTTACGTTATTTTTTTATTAAAATATTTTTATATTTCAATCTTGTATTTTTTTATTTAAAAAAAATACATTCAAATACCTTTTTTTTTTGTTTATGAAAAAAAAATATTTTTAAAGTTTAACATCTGTGCGAATGTATACACGTTTAACAATGTTTTAATTTTAGCGTTTAGTTTTTTACTTTTATTTGCGAACTTTTAAGTTTTTATTTTAAATTAATGTAACGACATATTTATATATCGTTACAATATATATATATATGTGTGTGGGGTGTGTGTACACACTACTATGCTATTGTATACCATGAAACCCATAACAATTTCAATTTATACACCCACACATATACTTTGTATTAATAAAATAATACTTAAATTTATAAATGTTCAAACCTACTTTTTGTACATTTATATATAAAATACATATTATTAGATTATCTTTAGTTAATAAATAATTAGTAATAAGTTATAAGTACAGATTGACATTTAAAATCAAAGTGGAATAATTTGATACTGTAATAATTTGATACACAATGAAGAAATCATTAAGACATGTGAAAGAGATTTTGATTTGGGCTGAATGATGAGTATCTCTTTAACATGAAAAATGCCTATCTTGGGGTCTATCTGTTTTTGTTTAGATATCTTTATTTATAAATCTTAAGAATATGTGATGCTAAAGATTGAGTCAGAACCAATTGTCAGTGCTGGGTCAGCATTAAGAGCGAATCTTAGGAGTTGTTTATTTTTTTGTAGATGTCTATTCATATTTCAAAAATATGTGATAGAACGGAAATTTAAATATATCTTATATATATAACTCAGTATTACATTTTAACTATATATACTTTTAATTATCACATTTTAAATGTACTTGCTGAAAAAGTTTTGTTTTTGATTTATATTTTGATAAACTTTAAAAAAAAAAAAACGATGGCTTAATATGATTAAATAATGTGAGTGTTTAGTCTGCATAGTAATACAATTTTAAACAGTTTTTTTTTTTTTTAATTTCATTTTATAATAAAATTAAAGTTTATTAAATAAAATGTTTACAGGAATTTTTGAAGATAGTTAACTTTTTAAAAAAAACTTGAATAATTAACTCTTTATATAGAAAGGTTTATCACACGTTTAAGCATACATTGATCTGATCGTGTTTAAACTGTGGTTGCTGTCCTTGATTTGAAATTCTATGAAAACGTTCGTTTGCAAGAAGTTGAAAGTGGTTTATAATTATATACTATGAGTCAATTTAATCCAGTGTTTCAAACATCTATTATCTCCCTCTACTTATAGATCTAGTAAATTATTGCAATGTTTTTTTTTTGTTTTACTAATATATCTATATAAATTGGGTTCGAATCCAGGCCAAATAAACTTGGATACTTTTTGAGATATTTGGTGATAAATTTACTCAACATTGTTTATTTTCACTAGCTGATATTTGGAAAGCCTGGTTAATACTACTTTTTCTTCATTACTCTTTATGATTTGCTATAGACTCTTGTTTTAAATGGTCCACTAGAAGACGCTAATATCACTATTACAATATTAAAACATAGCGCTATATAAAACAATATCTCATTATATATAATTTATTGTATATTATTTAGGTATACTTAAAACTTCTACATGATAACATATTTTTGAAATATATAAATAAAGACATCTGAAACAGGTTGAAAAATGTTAAACCTTAAAAAAAAAATCCGTTTACATAATAAAGTTAAAGTTTAAATAAAACGTTTACAATCATTTCATTTGTTTACAAGCATTTTTGCAAGTAGTCAATTTTTTTTTTTAAACTTGAATATTCAACTCTTTTTGTAAAATATTTTATCAAATGTTTAAGCATACATTGGTCGCGTTTAACCTATGACGGCTGTTGATGGCTTGAAAATACGGTGAAAACAAAATCAAAAAACGAATGTACAATTGAACAAATCAAATTTGACTATTCGTTTTCAAGAAATTGGAATTTTTTTCATTATATAATATGAATCAATTTAATTTAGTGTTTCAAACACACCATTATCTCCCTCTGCTTATAGTCCTAGTAAGTCATTTCAAGATCACTTACTGGGTTCGAATCCGAAGCCAGGTAAATTTGAAAATATTTTTTCACATAGCTATCCATATTCAACCTAACTATTATCTATTATTTGCTGATAAATGTACCGACCATTGTTTATCTTCATCAATAGTCATTTAGAAAACCTGGTAAATACTACTTTCTTTTCCATTTATCTTTACAATCTACTGTTTGAGAAGCTTTTGCGAAGCAATGGTCTACTAAAGCTGTTTATCTTTTACTATATTTATTTTTCGTTTATTTAGATTCACTTAAAACTTCCACACCACTGCACATTTTTGAAACATAGGAATAGACATGAATAAATTATCTCATATGTTTATATTTAATAAATAAGCAGATATATTAATCTTTACATGCTTAATAATAACCATTACTGTATTTATTTGGAATAGTTCACAGCAAAGTTTTGAGACCAGAAAGTTTGAGCCTTCTAAATGAAGTTGCAATAATTTTATTTGATGAATACTGAACAAATAATGAAACCATATGAAAGAAATTGCTACCAGGTTTAATGGATAAATGGTTCAGTATGAGCTACAATTTGAAGTCATTTATGTATTTCAGATGTCTTTATTTAACTATGCACGATGAAATTAAAGTTTTAAGTATATCTAAAAAATACATTAAGCATGGATAAAGAGAAAATGAATGGAGTGGAAGTATTAAGATTGTCATTTTTAGTATGGAGAAGTAGAGATAAAAGTGAATTAATTATTTCATATGTTTATAGTGACTTGAAAAGTGGATATATAAAACTTTAAATGAAATTTAAAGTAATCAACTGGATTCAATATAATGATAATCCAAATATATGTGCAAAGAAGAAAATATCTTTTTACCTGTTCTGAAAAATAAGAAAATAAAAACAAAATGGTAGCAGTTGTAAAACAGATCTGGTGAAAAAAATCACATGGTTCTTCAAAACCTGCAATAATAAAGGTAATCACTCCGTTTGAGATACTGTTTATGAAATTATTATATAGGAATAATCACTTATGAAATATATGAATAGGGTAATGATTTATAGCTGGATAGCTGACAATTTTTTACAAATTCTGAGTTGAAGAAAGGAATCTTTGCCATAGAAGACACTATGGGAAATGAGATGATTCTAGGAATGAAACAAGATAAAGGATCTTGGAAAATGCATTAATGCTTCCAATTTGCACTCATCACCAAGAGAAAACAGTCGCAGTGCCACCTATCATTTCCGGTACCACAACGTTTTTTGATCTTCTAATGACAAAGCCGTTCGACAATTTACTTAATGAATTAAATAATTTTATTTTATAAAGGAGGTGTAATATATGCTGAAGGGAAATAAATAAATTAATTATTATATTTTTTAATATTATTTTTATAATGTGAGAAAAATTACAATCCACAAACGTGACTAATATATTCGTTCTGTTTCAATTAAAATAACCAATGATAAATGTAATTTGCATTTCAAATATACATTTCCTTTATCAGGTTTAAAAGCTTAGAAGTAATTTTCTGTTTATATTTTTCACGCCCCGAAATCAATACATATCAGCTGTTGCGCGCTAGCTACGTTTCTTTTCTTTTTATGGTTAGCATTTGCCGTCGCGGTAGATATATCCCTCATTAAGCTTTATCAGATGGAATTCTTGTTCTCGTGTTATTCTATATGATTAATAGCAGCTGGTATGTTTCTGTCATTATGAAAAATGATATGCATAATTCATTTTAGAATTAAATATATTTGTTCGTGGAAACAGAACAATAAAATTACAACAAAATTAAAATGTATAATTGAATACGGTTATTTAAATAATTTCTACACAAATCGTATTTTATTAAAAATTATTAGATATAAAATACAGTCGTCTACAATACATAGTATATCGAAAACTCTTAATAACCTATCTTATTACTTATTAAACATGATCAACCAAACATCACATGGCCTTAGTATTATTAAATCCATATTTATCCTCAGACTAGTTTCGAACTAGCTTGTGGATTTCAGCGAAAAACATTTTGGATTTTTTATTTAATAGATCACTTGGATATTTGGAATCTAATCATCTTTCCTCAAGCAGCTATTTTTTTTTTACTTTTTGTAATACTATCTCATACCCACTCAGTTCAACTAAAAAAATTTTGAATTTTTTCAGTCCTAGACTACTTGCTTACGCTGTTATTAACTGAAATACAGGCTTATTATATACCTGTATCAATATATGTAATACAAATCTGAAAACAGTTTATTTTCTATACATTAAGGTAACATTTATTTTTAATCATGTGATGTATTATCGGTTTTGTACCAATTCCAGCCAAAGGAATAAAGATAACAAAGGTATAAAAATTTAAGATTATTATAATATATAGAAAGTGGGCGAGTTCATATCTATATAATTATGCAAACAAACCAGCTTGAATTGGAAAAACTTGAAAAGTTTTTCAATTTGAGTCCATATCTCAATAGTATATTAAAGTAGAAAAAAAGTCGGAGAAAAGGTGATCTATATACAAAGATTCAAACGTACTGTTCAAAAAAATCCAAAGAATTTATTATTAATGAAAATTATAAGTTAAATTCTAGTTTGGAGATATCTGGATAGGACAGCAATAGATAAGAATTGTATCAACACCAGCATCTAGTAGCTATTGATCGCTAGATTTTATACAAGATGCAAAAAAGTAGGGAGAAAAAATTTGCTTCTTTATTATTATGCAAATAACATCGTGATCATCATTTTCACACATGATCAATAAAGTTTTCTTTTCTAATTTAATCAGATTTTTCGCTCTAGCTTTTCTTCTTCTGCCACTCCATCTCTTTCAAATGGAATCTATTTTATAGACTGTTTATTAATCTCTTGAGATCTAATTAAGACTTCAGTTGTCCATTTAATAAATTCATTTTTGGTACGATGTTGACAACCCAATTATTTTACCAAAATCTTAATTCTTTAAATAAATTTATCACCATCTGTTTGAATTCAGTGTTGGTGTATTTCTTTTTAAATTTTTTATTAATCTGAACTTACATTTCTCAAAGCTCTGATAAAAACTGTATTTCTGCCTTGCTTTTTTAAATTAAATGTCCTAGTCTCGTATCAATAAAATTACATCTCAGAATATATTTCTTTGAAAACTATCCTAATTCCAAGTTATAACATTATTATTTATTTCATCCATTAAATTTATGTTTTTGTTAATGATTGATCAAAGTAATTAACAATTGTTAATTGTTTTAATTTACTACTATAATCAAGTTGAGTTTTACTTTGATATTTTAATTATTTAATTTTGATCCTGTTTGATTGTTTTCTTATTTAGTTCTTATAATATTTTATGAAGTTTTGAACCATTATTTATAAAATCAACATAGTGATGTTTGAAAGTTTATGAAGATGATGCTTTATTTGCAATCGTATGTTGGATTATTTTCATCTAATTTTCCTTGCGAAATGCTTTTAAAAAAATGCAAACTTCCTTTAGATTTTTCAAATGCATTATATTGTCATTAATAATACAGGTTAATATACAATACAATATTTCGAGTGAAAATATGTTTATCTTTTTTTCCGATATTGTTGGTGTGATTGCGAGGTTATTAGCATGGGAATAAAATCAGTGTTTCATGAATTGTAAATTTCAAGTTAATACTCTAACCAACTAGACTTGGAGAGAATATCTCAATTGGCTAAAATATTACATTAAATTCATTGTTCCTGAATATAAATGCCACATGTTCAATTCTTATGCTAGTACTGTAAACATCAGAACCACCAATACCTAAAAAAGAGATAAGAATAATACCACTTGAGTATTATTTACTAACTGCATTCTTATTAAAAGTTGAATGTATTTGAAGAGTCTAAATAAAGTTTCAATTACTTTAAGAACATTTAATAATTAAAACTAGTAATTTAACCTGTGCTTTATGCCAAAAAGTGAAGCTTGCAAAGTATTATTAAAAAGTTATATTAATTAAAGTTGGCACTTCAATTGATGTAGACTATGAATATGGAGACTTAAGTTTTCTGAAAGCCTTAGCCACATAATTCTTTAATAATACTTTGCAAGCTTCACTTTTTTGCATAAAGCGCAGCAGGTTAAATTACTCACTACTCAAAGGTGAAGTAGAAAATTAGTATTTTATTTTAATTAAAACTAGATAAAGGATATAATTTAACATATAGATACCTTTATTAATCTATTGCTTTTCAATTTAATATTCAAAATAAAATTACTCAGAAAATATTTGAAGAGAATGAATCATAAAATTGTATATATGTTCATAATTGTGAAAATAATAGTTACTTTGTGACTTCTTCTCTGATATTCCATTCTCATTTATTTTCCTTAAATTTGGATAATATTTTAACTTTACCCCACATTTATCTAAATTTTTCATAATAAAAGAAATGTTCTTAGAGATGACTTCATTTGATCTATTAATGAAATATAAAATTTTAAGTCATAATTGTGAGTGATTCTTTTGGCCCTTCTTGAGAGACAACTGCCATAAGTTTTGGCAATCATTGATCACTAGATGACATAGTGTAATAACATCCCAATTCTCAGATTGGTTTTTGAATTGTGTCTTCATCAATGAAGACATGTTTTAAAATTTTAGTATTAGAATCTAGCAACTTTTAAAGTTCATTTTTAATATTCCAAGAGCCTAAAATTAAAAACAAATGAGGACTCAATTTACTTACATGCCAAATTATATATATTTTAGAAACCTTAATCTATGACAACTGAGGTATGGAAATGTTAATATCACAGCAATTCCATATGAATTTTCATGTTTACTGTATACATAAGTAAATTCGTTTTAACTTTGACTTCTAGTCCATACTGATAATATATTAAAAGATCAGACAATCAAGCTATTATGCATGCACTTGCTTTTTTAGGAGTGTTAATAATAAATGAATACTTTCATTCCCAACACGAGATATAGTATTTGGGTTGGAAAGAATAAGTGGATTCATTTTATTCTTTTATAAATACTATATCTCGTGTTGGGAATGAAAGTATTCATTTATTATTAACACTCATAAAAAGCGCATGCATAATAGCTTGATTGGCTGATCTTTAAATGTACTACAATTATAAACATAGCGCTATATAAAATAAATGCTTATTTCCATACTAATAATTAAAATCAGAAACTACTTCAATTTTGAAGATGTTATATATGAGCTATAGCTATATTGTCTAGTGATCATTGATTACTCAATCTCACCATAGATGGCTCTATCATACAGTGAAAAGAACTACTCTTGGAAGTACATGAGTAAACATATAAGAAAATCATGTGATTTTATAATCAGTATTAGCTCATATTAATTGGCTCTTATATATCTTTTAATACTGCTATATAAGGACTTTAAAATTCTGTTTGTTTATTTTATTCATTTGAATCTCGCGTGTTATTTTGGTAAATCCTTTAATCAATATTTTATGTAGAATTCACAGAAGTCCATCTATATTTTAATTTTATAAGAGGTTTTTACATCAAATTAGGCATGTGTCTTGACATAAATAAGAAGACAAGAGTAGAAGACTATGTAGATACTAATTTAAATAATTTTCTTATTAATATTATTAACAATATGCTATGATATCACCTTAATAATGATCAACTTTTAGTTGTGGAGCCATTTTAAAATCAGGACTCAATTTGAGTTCATAAAAATGCTTTTATGTAGATAGTCGGTAGAACCCAAAACATTTTTGGCTCACATTAATTGGAAAAGGGTATTTAAGAAACATATCTGCTTTTCATTAGGTCAGTTTTACAAATGATGTTCCAGCACTGCTAATTCAAATGGTTTTTAAAATTGAAATGAGAAACTGTTAAAGATAAGATAATGTACTATAATTTTTCTTTGTGAATTCCATATTAATAATAATATTTTACAATTTAAAATTAAATTTAACATATTTTTTCCTTAATTAAATAATTAAGTTTTTTAAATTAGTGTAAACACGGTTAGTTATTTGTAAACCTGCACTGAATTTAAAATTCGCACAGTTATTCTAGTAGGTCTGTAATTTATATATTTTTTAAATATTTGTATCATTATTTCATTTTTTCAAATCATGTGGTGCATATATATATATATATATATAACTTTCATATTATTATTTTTATTTCTTTTTTTAAACTACCTGTAGTAACATTTTTTATTCTTCATGGATTTAGTTATATGGCTTTTTAGTTTTTAAAAAGTGATAATTTTAAAAAAAAAGTATGCAGTTACATAGGGTATACCATCATTTTTTATGACAATAACTTTTTGTAGGTTTTTTTTTCACAGATTTCATGACGTCATCGTTATTTGCATGTCATTGCTGAAATAATGATTTTCCAATTCCAATATCTTATTTATATTTCTCGTATTTGTATTCACTTTTATAAATTTGTTAATCATGTTGCTTATTTTTGTATCATTATTTTTTCTGTAACATTTAACTGATTTCTATATAATTTCTTTTTGCAAATGGAGCATTTTAAATTTATTTTTTATTTTTTTTTTATTTGTTTATAAATAGATTTTTACTATAGAAAGGAGTTTAGTGTCAACTGAAAAACTTTTTGATTGGGGAGGGGGGGTCTTAAAGAAACAGAATGGGAAAATTCACATATGTTCTTACAATTGCATTTGTTATTACCATGTGATTCTTCATATGGAAAATGAACATGGATGGGCTGATACGTTCTGAGATTAGGATACAAAAGTAACATGATCGTTCTTCTAAATTGTTTGATATTTATTTAACTGAATTACTGAATTTACTCGAAGAAAGAATGGATGTGTTTGTGAATGTTTGTTTTGCTATAAATATTTACAATCACAAATTAGGGCTCTTATTTTTAGGAGGTAAAACTGCTAGACTGGGCAGAAATTGGAGACCAAGGGTTGAAAGTGTTAAAAATCTTTTAATTTCAAACCAATTTGCCATTCATTGATGACTTTTTCCTTAAAATTCTTCAATTGCAAATCATATTCAAACGGAAAAATACATGAATTGAAAAACTGTTTCATATTAAATGGAACGTGACTGAACACCATGAAATTAAAAAAAAGTAAAGAGAGAATTAATTTAAGAATTGGATTTGATCATTGAGCAAATGAAGTGGGCTTCACTACAAGTAAAAATTGAAAGAGCAATACTGTGAAGATTGAAGGTATATCAGGTAGAATAAAAAGATTAGTTAATCAAATTATTAGAAGAAAGAATGAATATATAATTGAAATTCAGGTTCCAATAAATTTTTTATTACAATAAAAGATTTTTTTATATAAATGCACTAAATACTTGGTCACTTCATGCATCATTTTAAAATTGTCATAAGAGACTTGGAATGTTAGAATTGGTAAATCATTAAAAAATGAGAGTAATGTGGGTAAATTTAATTGTGGTAATAAAAATAGGAGAGATCATTAGACTTGTGGAATTCAAGCAGAAAAAAATATTTGTCTTATGAATTCTTTCTTCGAGAACATTTTTTTTTAAAAAAAAGACATGGAAGCATCCAATAGAAAGTATAGGAAGGTTGAATTATACTTTGACTAATAAAAATATGTATTTTAAAACTGTATTCTTTTTAATAGATTCAACACAGGAAGCCGTCAAGGAGTAGAAAGTGTAAGATACATATTAGTGCAAAACTAGAGTGATAAAAACTAATAAAAAAGAGAGTATTAATATTTGATATTCTTATCTATTACAAATACTCCAATAAATTATTAGAAACATGCTGGTAAATTTGAATTTGATCTTAAAAATTGTTTAAAAATATTCGACAAATAAATAAGAATATAATTGATACTCTTTAAGAATGACTAGAAAAACAGTTGATGCAAGAAAGTAGAATTTATCAATTTTTTTTACTGATGTAAGATAATATATGAAGAAAAGAAGGAATATATTTTTTTTTAAAAGAAGGATCTATGAAGATGAATTGAATATCTAAACTTTTACAAAATGATATGAAAAAGAGTTAATAATAATAAAAGAAAATATAATTGTGAATAGGCAAGAAAAATTATGAAAAAAATAAAAATCTCAAAAATGTAAAACAATATTTTGGTATTAGAAATAAGATTTTTTACCAATAGGAAGAAAATATTAAATCATTCATAAAAAGAGAGATGACGTCATGAAATGTGTGGACTTTTTATAAAGAATTATATAGTAATAAAGAACGAGAAAACACAATATTCCTATAATCAAAGATCCAGACATGCAATCTGTATTATTATACAAATGTGAATTTGTTTGTTTGTGGCTTTATAACTCAGCAAATATTCCACCAATCTTGAAGAATCTTCCATTATTTTCTTTCTTCTTTGTATAGAATTTTATTATCAGACAATTTTTTGTTTTAATTGATTTTTTAAGAAAATTTTAATTTGCAAAATAAAAATGCATGGAAAATCAAATATAACTTTTTTCAAATGATTTTATAAAAAAAAGAAGCACAAAGCTGATTAAAAGATTATAGAATGGACGTTTTTTGAAAAATGAAACAATATAGTTTTTTTTAAATCAAGGTAAATCTATTTTTAATTAAATTAAATTGCATTTCTAACACACATTAAATTTTTTATTTCAATAATGATAATTTATATCAGTTATAATATTGGGTTTAATAAACTTTTAGGATTTTAGTTTAAATATGCATTTGACATATTTTAAAATAAAATTTAAAATAGCATGAAACAAGAGAAATACTATTGAATTTAATAAACTTTTATTATAAAATTGATAAACTTCTAGAAATGTTAATTTAAATATATTTAACACATTAAATATGAGTAGAGTAAGAGAATGACTACTGAATTTGGCACACTCCTACCTTTCCCTTTTAAGCATATTCTCATGTAATAAAGTACATTTTAAACACTTGAGAAAGTAAAATTTAAAATTGTTAGTATTTGCATGATTTTAAAAATATTAATTTCTATTAATTAATTAAAATAGTAATATAGATATGACTATAAAAAGATAAGCTAAATATAAAAAAAATTAAGCACAAAAGAAAGGTTGCTATTATTTACCTTACAAAACATCTCCATTTTTAATAAATAAACAAAGGTAATTTTTTTATAGTAGTGAAAAATATTTTTACTTTATCTATTATCTACCTAAGCTATGAACTTTTGATTTATGGTATTTAGTTCAATTTAAGCAATAAATCAATAAAGATAAATGCAAGTAGTAGTCTTACATTAATTTTTTTCTTGTATGTCAAAACATTGACCAGGAAGGAACCCAGGCCAAGGCAGGTATGCTAATCGCTAGGCCACCAATGCTTGACAAGTCTCACATTATTTATATTAAAAAAATAATGACTTACAAAAAAAAAGTTGTTTTCTACCATGTTTTATAAATTAATTGAAACAATATTAAAACTTAGCAAATAGAATAAATTATTTGTTTTTAAAATTAATAGAAGAGTGCAGAATAAGTTAATCTTTTATTTAGTGCTTTATAAATTATATCCTTTAGAAAAATATAAAAAAAATTTTCAGCACAATATTTTAAAGACTTCTTTAAAAAAGATTTTTATTATTCCTATATATACATGCAAATATCTTGCAATTTTTATGAAAGTTGACAAACTTTCAGCTTCTCTTTAAGTATATTCTCACATGATAAAGTAAGCTTTAAATGTATTTAATTAACATGCGAGAAAGAAATTTTTAAAATGATATTAAAGTTTATATGATTTTAAAGGTATTAACTTCAAATAACTAAAATACTAATATAAATATGAGAATAAAAAGATAGACTGAATAGAAGAGATAAACAAAAGCATAAAAAGATAGGCTCTCATTATTTATCTTCTAAAAATGTCCACTTACAATAAATAAAAAAGATAACTTTTCTATAGTATTGAATATATATATATATATTATTTATTATTGAACCTAACCATTATATATATATTTAAACTTCATTGTGTCAATATTTCATTCTCTGTGGTCAAGTTGCAGTCCTTAAGTGTCCATATATATTCATTGGACCATTGGGAAGAGTGGATTTCCACTCTTGCTATTAAAAGAAAGAGGTTGCCTTGACAACAGTGAGAAATATTGATTACTATCTATGTTGGCATGTTTAGGTGTTAACTGGTTTCTAATGGATGTGTATATATATATATATATATAGGCTATAGATTTTGACTTTATGGTACTTAGTTCAATTTAAGCAATAAATCAATAAAAATTAACATGAGCATTATTTATAGTCGAAAATATTTTTGACTTATAATAATTTTTTAAAAGGCTGATTATTCATTAAAGTTTTATAAATTACTTGAAACAATATTAAAAATTATCAAAGAGAATAAATTATTTATTTTTAAAAATAATAACACTGTGCATAATAAATTAATCTTTTAACAAGTATTTTATAAATTATATATTTTAAACGATATTAAAATGTATCTAATACAAAATTTGAAAGAATCCTTCAAATATATTTTTGTTATTTTTTAAATGCACAATACATGTTATAACTTGCAATTTTTGTGAAATTATTACATAGTACATGCATTGATTCAAAGGTGGACTTCAGGAAGCTAAGAGAAAGTACTTGAACTCGTTTACTTTGACACATATTATGATTACTATCTTTGTCAATAATATTTGTTAATAAAATGTATTAATCAAACTACAGACAATCATGAAAATGAATAAAATAATTAGGGATTTATGTCAATACATAAAGAAAAACAAGTTTCTCATAAATTTACAATATTTTAGTCACAAACAGGGCCACCATCAGGTGACCCTGGGGATTAAATCAGTCTTATCTCCTTTCCCTATATGTCAACATGATGACATTTATTAGTTAAATTGAAAATGCATGATTCTATTCAAGGTATATAATATAAATAAACTTTCTGTTAATTAAAAAAAACTATTGTAATAATAAAAAATAATAATAAATATAATGCTAATTAACTATTATATACAGTCTTTCATTCTGCAGAAGTATTTTCAGGTAATTTCTTAACCTTTCAAATGCTGTTAAATTAAAAAAAATGGAAGCAAACGTCATCAACTCAAATCTCATGAAACTTGAATTTTAATGTTAGCAGCTGGTCTTTTAATTAAATTCATTTCATTTCTATTTATTAAAATTGCCTCCTTAATTTTTCTTTTATTATGTTTTCTCTCTTAATACTTTCAATATCAAACTTAAATTTATATTTACATGTTTTTTTCACATCCAAGAAAACTGAAGCAGTCATTAAATCATTATTATTTTTACTTTTCACAGGCTTGTATAACAATTCATACTCCTTTAATCTTTTTTCAAATAAAATTCAGGATTCATGGGATTTGAGCTGACAATGTTTGCTTCCATTTTGTTTTGGATTTAATAGTAGTTGAGGCAGGTTAAGAAATTAACCAAAAGTATTTCTGTGAATTGAAAGACTGTATATAATAGTAAATTATCATTATATATATATATATATGAGTGCTGATTTAGCACAATATATATATATATATATATATATATTGGTGATCATTTATCTTTACAACATGTGTGTGATTAACTGTATCAGTGTTATGAGATAGCATGGGGTTTTCATGTTAAAGTCCGAGTTTAAACCCCTATATATTACATATAGAAGTGCAGGTATGAAAAAGCCTGTACTGTAGGGAAAAAATCATATTTCCAAACTAAATATTGTTTATAAATGATAATTATTTATAATTAGGCAACTTTGTTACAGGTTTTTGTGTTTTGATGTTTTGGATATTATATCAGAGTGCATATTTAATAATTAATATTAATCATGTGATAGAAATATTTAAAATAAAATACTAAGAAGTTGCTCACATATTATTATTTCATTTAAATGATACGTAAATACAGAAGCCCCGAAAACGCCTACATATTGCATTATATTATTTTATTCTCTAACACGAGTGGATCCCAAGGTTCAGTCAGATATATTATAAAGAATGAAAAGCTATAAGAAATGATAAAATTATAATTGATATCTTAAAAGAAATAAGTAAAGAAATAGAAAAAATATTTTAAAATGTCTAAATGATAAAGATGTACCAGATGATTAGAAAAATGTAGCAGTAATATTGACATTTAAGATGATAAAGACATTAGAAATTAAAAATCTACCAGTCTTATATCAATTCTATACAAGATCTTTACCAAGACAATTATAATTCATTTGCTGTAAGCTTTGGATTACAATCAACTAAAATAATAAGCATGGTTTAAAAATGGATTTAACACAATGGATTGTATTCAAATATTGATATGCGCAGAAAGAATAAATGAATATATATTATCATTATGGTTTGGATTTATAGATTATAAAAAACATTGATTATTTAACATTTCCTTGATGATTAAAGCTCTGTATCAGTAATAAAATATAGAGCCATGATATTATCATTTTCTGAAAAATATTTTCCAGTATGCAACAGCATTGATTAGATTACACAAGATATAAAGAAAATTAACATTGATAAATAAATGGTAGGATGATTCTATATTTCCAAAACTTTTTACCGCAGTTTTACAAAAGGTATTTTGTAGAAAACTAAAGAAGTAAATGGAGATTATTTAAATTATCTAGATTTTGCAGTTCATGTGATTATTTATGCGAATAATGCCTCAGGGCTTTAGGGAAAATTGCAAAAGTTAGATGAACGAAAGAAAGTAGAACTAAATATAAAGGCTAATAAGACAAGTCATGTTTAGTGGATATTTTCAGAAGCAAAAATATGAAGTTAAAAAAACTATCTTGGTCAGATTATTGATACAGATCGCAATATAATAGATGAAATGAATCATAAAATTTAAATTGAATGGAATGCTTTGGTAAAAATAATTTAGTCTTTAAAGGAAAGATGACTGTGGTTGAAAAGGACAGTTTTTAATAGATGTATTTTGCCCAATATTGCTTATGGATCTGAGATCTGAAAACTCACCAAAAGATCAATTTAGAGACTTTGTATCAACCAGTAAAACATATCATAGGAAATAACGAAAACATTAAATGTGAAGTGCATGAGTGAGAGGACAAATAGGTATTGTTAGCGTCATTGAAAGAATGAAGAGAGGAAAGTAGAACCTGGCTGGATATATTGTGAAAAAAATGATAATAAATGGAGAGATAAAATTTTAAATGACATCACAAAGATTGTAACAGAATAAAAAAGACTCCAGATGTAACATGGATGAATAAAATAAGGAAGTTTTCTGGTGAGATGTGGGGTAGTATAGCTAGAAATAAAAAAACACTGGACTAATCTTGAAATTAGTAATAGTTGAAAATAATTATTATTAAATAGAGTTTGTCGTTACTGAAAAGACATAGAAATGATCAACTGTACTGGATTTCTTTTTAAACTTATCAGTAATAAATACGAAAATCCTATGGAAGCTCTTTTGTTGAGGAGATATCTCTTTAAAAATAAATAATTTTTAAGCAATTTTATTTCTTTCCGAAGTTGCTAAATTCATTCTATTTTTAGATCCATCTGCTGGATAAGTCATGTAATATTTTGTTGATACTGTGCTAAATTCTTTGAATCTTTACGGATAAGAGAAAAGATTTTAAAAATGATGACAATTTTGAAGTGCAATTCTGCTACAGACCAATGACCTCATGAATAATATCACTGTCAGTGATGAAATAATAATAATGATGATGATGATGATAGTAAATAAACAGCTACTCATAACTGAGTATGGCCTTTCCAATTCCAAAATAAAACAAAGAAAGGAGGGGGAGAGAGATGATGATGATAATGATGATGTTAGTAAATAAACAGCTACTCATAACTGAGTATGGCCTTTCCAATACCAAAATAAAACAAAGAAAGGAGGGAGAGAGGGAAAACTATTCTAAAAATGAGCTTTGTAAAGATGATACAAATCAATCTGTGCATTACAAATATGTCAAATATAATACATGCTGGTCCATTTTCCTGTTTTCTTGATGTTTTATGATGTGTTTTAATTTCTTCAGCAGAATAGTTTTCCTTTCTAGAAATACTTCATCATTATCTGTAATTACAACAAGCCAATATATTTCAATCTCTGCCAAATCTTTCCAATGGAGACAACTGGTATTGCATTTCTTTAGAATGCCTTTAAGATAATCCTTATATCATAGATTAAATCCATTCCCACAAAAACCATGCTTCAAATTCACCATAAAACACTCTTTTAGGAAATCTTGTATTGCACATTTGCTTTACATATCCAATCTAACAAAGATGTGGTTTCACAATAATATACTCTATAGTTTCAGATCCATCAAGTTAAAGAACATAATTTTGACAATTGATTTTTAAAAATATTATGTAGCATCCTTAAATAAAACTTTTCTAATACCTTTATATTGCAGTGATAGGGTATTCAATTTTTAATTTCTGAACATTAAACTGACTAAAATAAAATCTTTATACATAGCTAACTTGGTTGCAGTTATTCTCTGTCATCAAATATTCTGCCTTTAATCTGTGTACAGATTCATAGAGGTTGCCTTAACAACAAATTGAAGATTCATAGCCTAGATAGGCTTGACTTTAAGTCATTCATAAAATCAGATTACACACACACACACACACACACACATATATATATATATATTATGTGTGTGTGTGATAATGTTCAAGGTTAAATGGGTTTGTAAGTAATCATTAAAAACCAGTCGTCACTTAGACAGCCCAATATAAATAACAATCAATAATTTCAAACTGTTGTCAAGGCAGCATATATATATATATTGTAACCGGACCGCCATACAACCGTTTTATTATGTCAGTTGTAACAATTTTCTGATGAGCATGCTGCAGGAAGGAACCATCAATTGATATTCTTAATGTAGATGTTAATGCCCCCCTACAACAATATTTCCTGCTCATCAGAGGATGTAGTACATAGAGACTGGAAACATCTAAATATTTCTATGTTTGGTTTCCCAAAGAGCGCCATTAGAGTTCCATCTCACCACAACCTGACTGGCCTAGGTCAAGTTATGTCAGACGTAGCTCAGAGAACATGAGATTCTCATGAACCAGTGCTATAATTGGTGAGTGATGTGATAAATAAACAAAACTGGACAACTGGATAACCAATTTAATTTTAGTAACAAAAAAAAAATTTATTAAATAACAATTAATTTGCAATTTCAACAATAGTTCATTAATTCCTTTATGAGAAGAAGCTTGGAAATATTCTAATTCAATAATAGTTCATTTTGAATTCATTTATGGGAAGAAGCTTGTGAATATTCTAATTCAACAATAGTTCATTAATTCCTTTATGAGAAGAAGCTTGGAAATATTCTAATTCAATAATAGTTCATTTTGAATTTATTTATGAGAAGAAGCTTGTGAATATTCTAATTCAACAATAATTCATTAATTCCTTTATGAGAAGAAGCTTGGAAACATCCTATTTCAACAATAGTTCATTTTTGTATTCCTTTATGAGAAGAAGCTTGGAAATATTCCAATTCAACAATAGTTCATTTTTGTATTCCTTTATGAGAAGAAGCTTGGAAATATTCCAATTCAACAATAGTTTGTTTTTGTATACCTTTATGAGAAGAAGCTTAGAAGCAGTCAAGCATTTATGGTTTATACAATAATTCATTTTGAAGCAGTCAAGCATTTATGGTTTATACAATAATTCATTTGTTCATTTAAGAGAAGAACTTTAGAAGCAGTCAAGCATTTATGGTTTATACAGCATTTCATCATTTTATGAATTATTACTGATTGGTAGATATTTGAACTCAGCAATTCTTGGTTTATAGAGCATTTATCATTTGATAATTGAGGCATTTATAATTTAGCCAAATATAAAACTATATTCATATACATAAACTCTGTTTGGCTTGTGGAGCATTTATAATTTATATAGTAAATACGTTCAAATATTTTTATAAATAAATTTGCGTATAACTATTTCATAACTTCATTTTATAACGTATGATAAACATGTTTTAATATTTTACAAAAACAAATTCTATGTAATTATTTCATAACTTCACTTTATAAAGTATGATAAAGATGTTTTAATATTTTATAAAACAAATTCTATGTAATTATTTCATAACTTCACTTTATAACGTATGATAAAGATGTTTTAATATTTTATAAAACAAATTCTATGTAATTATTTCATAATTCCACTTTATAACATATGATAAATATGTTTTAATATTTTATAAAAACAAATTCTATGTAATTATTTCATAACTTCACTTTATAACGTAAGATAAAGATGTTTTAATATTCTTATAACATAATTACCTTCCAGTTTTACAATCCAGTTTATTCATAAAGAAGGTGGGTTATTTCATTTATGGAGAGTCATGGCACAGCATGGAGAGATTGAAGCCGCTAATTTACCCCATTGTCTTCATAATTCCTCTAGCAAAGTTTTCTTTTTCCATTCTCACGTTTTGTTAGAGCTATATTTTAATATGTCAAAAGAATTAAGTAATACACTTTGTTTAAAACAAAAAATTTAATATGTTCTGCCTCTCTGTGTAAGACGAGAGAGAAAAAAAAAAGTTCTTTTCTTCCGACGACGTTCCTAATTTGAATAATGCCTCAGTTTAACTCAAGTATCTTTTTTATTTCTTTTTTAATGATTGGATAATTAATTTCTTTTCTTTTTATTGAGACAGATAAAAAAAATAAGATGACATAACATTTTATTCAAATCCATCAATCACAAAATTAAAAATATGATTTTTTTTAAACAAATCAAAATTTATTGCGTTCCCAATTAGACTGAATCACGCTAGACGTTTTTAAATGGGGGGGGGGTCTTTTGAATATCTATATGAGTAACAGCATAACTGTTTCATTACCCCTCACCAAATTTTGGGATGAAATCGCCTGGAAGTACGATTTCATTCCACATACTATACACATTATTTCTCAATACTGCCTGGTTTTAGATATGCTGATGAATGAGTAAGATGAGCTGGAAAAGTGAATACATGAACCATAGCCTCCAATGCTGGGACAAATAGATGGCCAAGCACAAGCTACCAGTACACACCGCCTCATGACATCATGAGAAAATATCTCATTTTTAAGCACTACCTCTCTTGTACCTAGAAGTATCATCCAACCAAGAATAGGAGCCAGAGAAAAAAAAATCAATTTGGCACTCAGCCAACCCTGCTCAGCTTCGGTGAGTCTTAGGGGCTATCATTTGGCCTATCCATGAGACCAAGGCCTATCCATGAGACCTATATATACGCACTGCTGGACTACTCTTGGAGCACAACATCCAGGTCGGGATAGTGCCGAGCATATACTTCGGAGCATCATAACACAATGCATCCAAGCAGCTCCGCTCAATCATCCACCATCTCAACATGAAAAACACAAGTTCATGCATCACTACACCACACTCACAAACTTTTTCCATCAGCTATCTCTATTTTATTCTGAATCATAACTGCAACCTGTTTTGGGAGACTGAGGATCATGATCAGTTCTCCTATAGTCCTCTTTTGTATTATGAGGTGACATACTTCTGGATCGTCTCTTTGTTGAAAATTTATCATGTTTAACATTACTGTGTTGTCTTGCTTCTTCACTTCTGTATTTTCTTTGGAGATCATTGTTACTGTTTGATCTTCTAATTATACGCGTCCGATATGGACCATGAACACCATCTGTGAATTTTCTCTTTTTCCTCTTCCATGGTGGTACTTCATTTTTACATAAAAGTTTCCTTTTAAATGGTTCTTCTACCATAGTAATTATTTTTTTGGTATTTGCAAAGGTTTCTTGTTGTTTAATTTCTTTCACACTGATAAATCCCGAGTTTTCAGATTCCTTTTTGGTGTCTTTTCCTGTGTAAGCAACTATATTTTTAATAACTGTCTTTATATATTTTTTTTTTTGTACTCAATTTTTGATTTGAGTTTATTAAGCTTTTGTTTATAATTTTTATATATGGCTGAGGACTAACACACTTTTCTTTCCATTTTATGGTTTCTTTCTCTATCTCCTTTACTATATCATAGCATATATCAGACAATTTTTCTGAAACATTTTCTTCTATATTGGATAGTCCCTTTGTTATATTTTTGATTATGTTCATTTTCACGTTTTTCATCTTCTTGAAGATCAGAAGATTTTAATTTTGCTTTATTAGATTCATTTTCATCCATTTGAAACTCTTTTACTGTATTTGATACAATTTCATTCTCAGCTTCTGTATATACTGTTTCTTTATTTTCAATTTTAGAGGTACATTCCACAATCAGAAGTTTTCCTGAAGGTAGACTGACAATTTCAAGATCACTCTTTGTAATTTCAATTTCTTCCTTTTTAACAATCTCAAATTTTGCTTCATCAGTATTTTGTTTTTCTATTCTTTGGTTTGCTTCTATTGCTTGCTTGTTATATTCTTCTCTTTGTTTATCCCATTTTTGGTTATATTCTTCTCTTTGTTTATCCCATTTTTGGTTATATTCTTCTCTTTGTTTGATATCTTCTTTTCGTTGTTTATCCCATTTTCGGTTATCTTCTTCTCTCTGTTTGATATCTTCTTCTCTTTGTTTATCCCATTTTTGGTTATCTTCTTCTCTTTGTTTATCCCATTTTTGGTTATATTCTTCTCTTTGTTTGATATCTTCTTCTCTTTGTTTAATATCTTCTTCTCTTTGTTTATCTTCTTTTTCTATTCGTTCTTTGATCATATCGAATAGCTGCTTTAACATGGCTTTCTTTTTTGTTTCCTGAGTTTCTACGTTCGCCATTTTTCCTTTGTTTTCTGACTTAGTAAGCTTCTCTCTCCATCCACACCATGACCTTACTCCATCTTCTTTGAAATGCCTGTTTCATTCTTTATGCCATTCATTTTGTGTTTTTCTTTTAGACTTTATTTTTCCATCCTTCCTGAACAAATTACATCACTACATCATATGCACTATTCATATCACAGAATCGTGATCTGCTTATACCTATGAGTAGGCTAACAAGATCGGACCTCACAATAGGGTGGCAAATTAACCGGCCTATGCCAGATAAGGCCTAATAGTAAGGTGACAATGTAATAGGTGCCTATGGTTAGGCTAGCTGGATAAAGCCTCACAGTTGGAAGCCAAATGTAACCGGAGCCTATAGGTAGGTTAGCCAGGTAAAGCCAAATTGATTTTTTTTCTCTGGCTCCTATTCTTGGTTGGATGATGCTTCTAGGTACAAGAGAGGTAGTGCTTAAAAATGAGATATTTTCTCGTGACGTCATGAGGCGGTGTGTACTGGTAGTTTGTGTTTGGCCATCTATTTATCCCGGCATTGGAGGCTATGGTTCATGTATTCACTTTTCCAGCTCATCTTACTCATTCATCAGCATATCTAAAACCAGGCAGTACTGAAAAATAATGTGTATAGTATGTGGAATGAAATCGTACTTCCAGGCGATTTCATCCCAAAATTTGGTGAGGGGTAATGAAACAGTTATGCTGTTACTCATATAGATATTCAAGAGACCCCCCCCCCATTTAAAAATGTCTAGCGTGATTCAATCTAATTGGGAATGCAATAAAGCTGTAGTTTGTTAAAAAAAAAAGAAAAATCATATTTTTAATTTTGTGATTGATGGATTTAAATAAAATGTTAAGTTATCTTATTTTTGTTTTATCTGTCTCAATAAAAAAAAGAAAAGAAATTAATTATCCAATCATTAAAAGAAAAAAAGAAAAGATACTTGAGTTAAACTGAGGCAGTATTCAAATTAGGAATGTCGTCGGAAGAAAAGAACTTTTTTTTTTCTCTCGTCTTACACAGAGAGGCAGAACATATTAAATTTTTTGTTTTAAACAAAGTGTATTACTTAATTCTTTTGACATATTAAAATATAGCTCTAACAAAACGTGAGAATGGAAAAAGAAAACTTTGCTAGAGGAATTATGAAGACAATGGGGTAAATTAGTGGCTTCAATCTCTCCATGCTGTGCCATGACTCTCCATAAATGAAATAACCCGCCTTCATTATGAATAAACTGGATTGTAAAACTGGAAGGTAATTATGTTATAAGAATATTAAAACATCTTTATCTTACGTTATAAAGTGAAGTTATGAAATAATTACATAGAATTTGTTTTATAAAATATTAAAACATCTTTATCATACGTTATAAAATGAAGTTATGAAATAACTACATAGAATTTGTTTTGTAAAATATTAGAACACGTTTATCATATGTTATAAAATGAAGTTATAAAATAATTACATAGAATTTGTTTTTTGTAAAATACGAAAAGATTTTTATCATACGTTATAAAGTGACATTATGAAATAATTACATAGAATGTGTTTTATAAAATGTTAAAACATCTTTATCATACGTTATAAAGTGAAGTTATGAAATAGCTATACGCAAATTTATTTATAAAAATATTTGAACGTATTTACTATATGAATTAGAAATGCTTTAATTGCATATTACTTCTATCTGGGTAATGTAACAGAGTTTATGTATATGAATATAGTTTTATATTTGGCTAAATTATAAATGCCTCAATTATCAAATGATAAATGCTCTACAAACCAAGAATTGTTGAGTTCAAATGTCTACCAATCGGTAATAATTAATAAAATGATGAAATGTTGTATAAATCATAAATACTTGACTGCTTCTATGCTTCTTATAATGTAACAGAGTTTATGTGTAAGAATATACTTCTATATTTGGCTAAATTATAAATGCCTCAATTATCAAATGATAAATGCTCTACAAACCAAGAATTGTTGAGTTCAAATATCTACCAATCGGTAATAATTAATAAAATGATGAAATGCTGTATAAATCATAAATACTTGACTGCTTCTAGGCTTCTTATAATGTAACAGAGTTTATGTGTAAGAATATACTTCTATATTTGGCTAAATTATAAATGCCTCAATTATGAAATGATAAATGCTCTACAAACCAAGAATTGTTGAGTTCAAATGTCTATCAATCGGTAATAATTAATAAAATGATGAAATGCTGTATAAATCATAAATACTTGCCTGCTTCTAAGCTTCTTATAATGTAACAGAGTTTATGTATAAGAATATACTTTTATATTTGACTAAATTATAAATGCTTTAATTACCAAATGATGAATACTCCACAAACCAAGAATTGCTGAATTTAAATGTTTACCAATCAGTAATAATTCATAAGATAATGAAATGTTATATAAATCATAAATGCTTAACTGCCACCAAGCTTCTTCTCATAAAGGAATACAAAAATAAACTATTGTTGAATTGGAATATTTCCAAGCTTCTTCTCATAAAGGAATACAAAAACAAACTACTGTTGAATTGGAATATTTCCAAGCTTCTTCTCATAAAGGAATACAAAATGAACTATTGTTGAAATAGGATGTTTCCAAGCTTCTTCTCAAAAAGGAATTAATGAACTATTGTTGAATTAGAATATTCACAAGCTTCTTCTCATAAATGGATTCAAAATGAACTATTATTGAATTAGAATATTTCCAAGCTTCTTCTCATAAAGGAATTAATGAACTATTGTTGAAATTGCAAATTAATTGTTATTTAATAAATTTTTTTTGTTACTAAAAATTAAATTGGTTATCCAGTTGTCCAGTTTTGTTTGTTTTATCGCATCACTCACCAATTATAGCACTGGTTCATGAGAATCACATGTTCTCTGAGCTATGTCTGACATAACTTGACCTAGGCCAGTCAGGTTGTAGTGAGATGGAACTCTAATGGCGCTCTTTGGGAAACCAAACATAGAAATATTTAGATGTTTCCAGTCTCTATGTACTACATCCTCTGATGAGCAGGAAATATTGTTGTAGGGGGGCATTAACATCTGCATTAAGAATATCAATTGATAGTTCCTTCCTGCAGCATGCTCATCAGAAAATCTTTACAACTGATGTAATAAAAGGGTTTATACCATGGTGGTGGGTTGTTGTTATATTGCCGAGGAGGCATTTTCCTTTTTATCTGATGGTTCCTATATTAGGCCCATCATCTCTTCTATAGAGAGGTTTATTTTGTGGTTGCTTTGCTCCTCCTTCTTTGGTCGCTGAGGTACTGCAGCTATCATAGGCTGTTAATAGTTCAGCAACCTGCTCGATGGATCGACGATCAGTCCCAATTAGCATCCTTTCTATATAATTTGGAAAGCTGTGTCATATTAATCTAATGATCTGGAGTTCAGACAGAGGATCAGACATCAAGGCTCTCAACCTGGCCACCTGTCTTCTAAAGAATGGTGTATAAAGCTCTCCAGGAGGACATTTCTCCTGGGACACCTTATATTTAATCCCCTCCTGACACTCATCGCTCCAGTAACAGTTCATTAGCGCCCCTTTAAATTCGTCAAAACTTGTAGGTTGGGCAAACAGTGAATCCCACCATGCCTGTTACTCATATAGATATTCAAAAGACCCCCTCCCCATTTAAAAACGTCTAGCATGATTCAGTCTAATTGGGAACGCAATAAATTTTGATTTGTTTAAAAAAAATCATATTTTTAATTTTGTGATTGATGGATTTGAATAAAATGTTATGTCATCTTATTTTTTTTATCTGTCTCAATAAAAAGAAAAGAAATTAATTATCCAATCATTAAAAAAGAAATAAAAAAGATACTTGAGTTAAACTGAGGCATTATTCAAATTAGGAACGTCGTCGGAAGAAAAGAACTTTTTTTTTTTTTTCTCTCTCTCATCTTACACAGAGAGGCAGAACATATTAAATTTTTTGTTTTAAACAAAGTGTATTACTTAATTCTTTTGACATATTAAAATATAGCTCTAACAAAACGTGAGAATGGAAAAAGAAAACTTTGCTAGAGGAATTATGAAGACAATGGGGTAAATTAGCGGCTTCAATCTCTCCATGCTGTGCCATGACTCTCCATAAATGAAATAACCCGCCTTCTTTATGAATAAACTGGATTGTAAAACTGGAAGGTAATTATGTTATAAGAATATTAAAACATCTTTATCTTACGTTATAAAGTGAAGTTATGAAATAATTACATAGAATTTGTTTTTATAAAATATTAAAACATATTTATCATACGTTATAAAGTGGAATTATGAAATAATTACATAGAATTTGTTTTATAAAATATTAAAACATCTTTATCATACGTTATAAAGTGAAGTTATGAAATAATTACATAGAATTTGTTTTATAAAATATTAAAACATCTTTATCATACGTTATAAAGTGAAGTTATGAAATAATTACATAGAATTTGTTTTTGTAAAATATTAAAACATGTTTATCATACGTTATAAAATGAAGTTATGAAATAGTTATACGCAAATTTATTTATAAAAATATTTGAACGTATTTACTATATAAATTATAAATGCTCCACAAGCCAAACAGAGTTTATGTATATGAATATAGTTTTATATTTGGCTAAATTATAAATGCCTCAATTATCAAATGATAAATGCTCTACAAACCAAGAATTGCTGAGTTCAAATATCTACCAATCAGTAATAATTCATAAAATGATGAAATGCTGTATAAACCATAAATGCTTGACTGCTTCTAAGGTTCTTACCTTAAATGAATTGAAAATGAATTATTGTATAAACCATAAGTGCTTGACTGCTTCAAAATGAAATATTGTATAAACCATAAGTGCTTGACTGCTTCAAAATGAATTATTGTATAAACCATAAATGCTTGACTGCTTCTAAGCTTCTTCTCATAAAGGAATACAAAAACAACCTATTGTTGAATTGGAATATTTCCAAGCTTCTTCTCATAAAGGAATACAAAAATGAACTATTGTTGAATTGGAATATTTCCAAGCTTCTTCTCATAAAGGAATACAAAAATGAACTATTGTTGAAATAGGATGTTTCCAAGCTTCTTCTCATAAAGGAATTAATGAATTATTGTTGAATTAGAATATTCACAAGCTTCTTCCTATAAATAAATTCAAAATGAACTATTATTGAATTAGAATATTTCCAAGCTTCTTCTCATAAAGGAATTAATGAACTATTGTTGAAATTGCAAATTAATTATTATTTAATAAATTTTTTTTTTGTTATTAAAATTAAATTGGTTATCCAGTTGTCCAGTTTTGTTTATTTATCGCATCACTCACCAATTATAGCACTGGTTCATGAGAATCTCATGTTCTCTGAGCTATGTCTGACATAACTTGACCTAGGCCAGTCAGGTTGTGGTGAGATGGAACTCTAATGGCGCTCTTTGGGAAACCAAACATAGAAATATTTAGATGTTTCCAGTCTCTATGTACTACATCCTCTGATGAGCAGCAAATATTGTTGTAGGGTGGCATTAACATCTACATTAAGAATATCAATTGATGGTTCCTTCCTGCAGCATGCTCATCAGAAAATTGTTACAACTGACGTAATAAAACGGTTGTATGGTGGTCCGGTTACAATATATATATATATATATAAAAATATACCAACCATCATACAATTACAAATATCCAGTAACGCCCTCTGTTTAAAGATCTATATCTCAATAATAGCAAACCTTAAGGTTTGCTATTATTGAGATATAGATCTTTAAACAGAGGGCGTTACTGGATATTTGTAATTGTATGATGGTTGGTATATTTTCTATAATTATTTCAGTTAGTGTTAACAGTAACTTTCTTTTCATATATATATATGTATATATATATATAGAGAGAGAGATAATATGATCACTAGTCAATTGGTAAGGATAAGTATTCAGAGTAGGATTTGAGGCTTAAGCTGCAATGATGAAGTGCTGTGTATTGCTAGTTAATATAAAAAATACTATAAAGTTAGTGAAACTGACCTACAATGATATGGGTAACTAATTTATATATGGATGGAATTTGAGGTTTACCACAACTGATGGAGTTGGATCTTCAAAACAATGATCACATGAATATCTCTTTTTTTAAAATAATTTAATAATTAGCTGTAGAACAAGTTAATAATAATATAAAGTAGGCATAATGCTGGTATATTTTTATTTAAATACCCCATGGCTATATTGTTTTAGTCATACTCTCTCTTTAAATAAAGAAAAGCTTAAATTTTGCAGCCCATTTAAAAGGAATCTACTTAAGGGACATTTAAAATATTTTACATGGATTTAAGCTGGCGTTATGCAGTGTTTATATATATATATAAAACCATTAGAAACGAGACAATCCTAATATAGATAACAATCAACAATTTAAAACTGTTGTCAAAGCAATCTCCTTTTAACAATATATTTGTATGAGTGAAAGTGCACGTATCTATATATAGATGGTTAATAATTTTGGCTAAGATTTTGAATTTGTCTCTATTTGGTGCAATTAATAATTAATCATATTATTATAACAAAATCTCAATTAATTAAAAAGTATAAAAGCAATTTGTTACGAAAAACAAATTAGCAAAAGAACCATCTTATTTTTAATAGAGATTTCAAAGAGTTCTCAGACAATCTTTATACTTAATCAAAATTTTTCATATATTAGACCATTTTAATTACAACTAAAATGAAATAAAGTCAGGCAGTTAATTAACATCCACGCAGTAAAAACTTCTTAACTCTTCTTTGGAAAGATAATTGAAAAATCATTTACAGATAGTTAAGTTCCCACCAAATATCAAGCTGAATAACTAGGCAACAGATGGTTCCTGCTTTATGTAGTTTGGTGTAGTGATAGCGTGGGAGATTTTGGAGTTCAAAGTTCATGGATGACGTCGCCGCGCTGGTATTTTCAGTGCTAAAACTTTTCATGAATTCACAAACTTTAAACAATTCTTTTTTTTTTTTTTCATAAATAAATATATTATTAATGCTGTACTAGTCATATTGCTACATTTCAGGTCGCAAATCGTGATCTAGAAGTAATAGCATCTTAAAATGTTTGTGAGTAATAGTTAAATTTTATTGCTACATAACATATATATATATATTCATTTAAAGATGGCGCTGCAGGTAGCTTGGAGCGAAAATCAATCATTTTACTCTGGAACATACTATGTATTTTATATTCAAAATGCATATTCTCCGCCGTGTCCAACTGACCAAAGTAGTGATTATTATCCACCTATTCCAGTAATCCTCATCCCTTTTGTTTAAGTCTCCGCGTTTATAGACTTAACAAATTGAGTAGTGACTTTAATTTTTTTTACGATTATTACTGATGTAAGGTTTAATTAAACAACATATGACATAAGTTTAATTAAAAAGTTGCCATTTGTTTGTTTAATATATATATATTTATAAAATAGTAAATCCTTTTTTATTGATATTTTTCTGAAATTTAATTCAAAATTAATAGTTATAAAATCGTCTGAGATTTTTTTTGCCTGTACGTCTTTTAAAAAAATATATATATATTTTTAAAAGCAATAAAGTAGATTAAAAAGAAAAAAATAATATTGCAAAAATATTTCATATAAACTATAATTTAAAAATATTTTCAAAAGTCAAATTGTATATGTATACAATACATTTTGTGATATAAATTTTATATATTCTGCCATATCATTGATCTAGGTTCAAAGTTAGAGTGCATAAGTTTAGTTTTTTTTCCGATTTTGTTCCATCATATTTTTATTTTCAAGAAGTTAGTCTGTAATCAATTCTGATAATTATAACATGATTTGACAAGGACCATTCTCATGATAAGATGTCAGACTGTCTAAAGGCATGTTGAGTTATCTATGATCAAATGATAACCTTTGTGTATATTAATTCATAAGTTTCAACAGCTAACTCATTATTATGAGCTTAAACAAACCGATAGAATCTTACAACAGTCCACTGTCATGGCAAAACTACAACTAGGAATTAAATGGAATTCGATTTAATTTATTTCTTAGTTGTGATTGTTTTGGTTTGTTTAAGCACAATGGTTGTGGTGATGTACTTTATCCATATATATAAATAGTATTGAAACTGGCATTCATGCCATATTGGTACAAAAAAAAGTGTAGAGTTAATTTTAGTGTTTTGTTTAATTATAATTGTTATTGTGTATGCTTATATATAACTACTAAAGCATATATGGGCATACACATAAAAAAAACAATTTGACATTTCAAATAGTGTATAAACCTTTTCAGAATTCAAATAGAAATGTGAAATAAGAAGCAATTGTAGCAAAATATAGATTAAATAATATAATGTTGATATCAATTCAATATTTTTTTAATTATTAATGCCTTTTTCATTTTAAAATATTCTTTAGAGATATAAAATTTACCAATTAACAAATTCTTGGAGTTATAAAATCTACTTATCAATTAATCAATTTTCTATATTTATTATTACTTATTCCAACTTGATAGCTAGAGGCTTCCAGTTTCAAGCGAAACTCGAGCATTTTCAGTGTCTGAATGTCACATGACTTTCGTAAAACAAACAAATCAGTTAGTCGTTATTTTAAATCTATGATAAACGTTGCTTAAAATAAAATTTAAAAAAATTATAAATTTAAATGAATAAATAATTTCACATTTTATCTTAAAACTTTGGCTAAATAATATTGTTAAAAATAAATTTAAAAAGGCGAAATTAAAAAAAAAAATTGAAAAATATTATCAACAGTTTTAATTTTTTTTTATAGACAAAATTTAAAATTAATAATAATCTGCCGTAAAACTTGTCGGTTAGATAATGGAATTAATATCCAATATTGATTTTAAACTATTATTGTTAAAATATAATTATTATTTTTTTTAAAAAAGATCAATTTGTAAAATATTTTGAAATTAAAATCGAACTAATAATATTATATATTTATCAATTTTTCATTGATATCTTTATCGAATGGCATGCCCTATGTTGTTTGATGCAGTTTTATGGCAAACAATCGTGATTTTCCTAGGAAAGACAGTCTTTGTTTGCATTATAATCTCAAGTATATTTTAAAAAAGTTAAATGCTAAAGTATATTCAATTTTATCGTAGAAAAATAAAGTATATTCTAAAGAAGTGCACCGCTAATTGTTTTTATTGAAAGTATATATCATGGAGGATAGAAGATCTACAATAATAGAATACATTGAAGAGTTAGAATTAGACTCTGTATTAAAGTATTTGAGAAAGAAAAGTTTTTTGGACAAGTTAAAAACAGCATGGTAAAGTATCAAATATATAGAATAATGGAGCAGAATGTTTTATATGTGGATGCATATTTATATACTCAATACAAAATTAATCTCTGGTGTATTTTTGTCTTTGCATCTTTTTTTCCCTACCGGCATTGAAATGGGCCATATGTATTTGTAAATGTCTGCCAATGATGAGTGTGACTCTGGAACTCAAGATCACCGTATTGTGGCTCTATCTATATCACTTACGGTTCTTGAATGTTTACAAGTTCCTGAGCAATAAATTATTCAATTATTTTTTTACATAACTAAATATAAAGATTGGAACTCAGTCCATCAAACAACCTTCAAATATCCACACTATCTCATGCTTGATACACATGACCACACACATGTAGAAAAGATAAATAATCACCAATATACATCTGAGTTCAAATCCTCTATATTTACAATTAAGTTCCAGGAATATGAATGCCTGTATTTCAAATCTTATTTAACTAATTGAAAACTTTTATTATATTAACATTTACGACTTCAATTTTTTAAGTACTATTAAATGCATTTAGTTATAAATGTGTGCTTGTCTTGAGACTAGTATTACCATAAACTATTTATTTGTTAAGACAATTATAGGATGATTGGGTATCATTGGTAATCAATGGATTTTTATACTCTTTGCCTATTTATTTCATCTCCTTTGGAAATAAAACTGCATAAAGTACTGCTATTTTCAGTAAATGAGTTGAAATTGTCTATTTAAAAGTATGTACCCAGCTTGTTCTGAATTGAAAGTCCAGTTCTGTGTTTGATGTAAGGGTAGAGTCACAAACTCTGGAACTCATGACTCAGTTCTATTATTTCAGGTATATAAAAAGTTTTATGAACACCAGAGTAATAGACCATTCAATTATATTTTTCCTTACATAGTTTGATGTAGGGTTAAAATAACAGACTTCTGGAGCTGAAAATTTATGGATCATGTTCTAACTCTGTTATGTTGATGCTCAAACTTCTTATGAATTTTTGAGAAATAGATCATTTGATTATTTTTTAAGGGTCTAAAATGTTCCATTTGAGTATTGAATAGAGATCTATGAAAATAAAAGTCTTCACAATAAATCTAGATATACAAAATTCACTATAAGTATTGCCACACATGGATGCCAGAAGGTTTATGCATAAAATCCCCATCTAGTGCCTACTCATCCAATATCCCTAGACTAGTTTCTGGCTTGTGGCCTTCATCAGTGAGGAGCCTTCTGACATCCACTGATTACTCTAGCTTGCTGTGTGTGGCAATACGTATAGTGAGTTTTGCCTGTTTTAATAACAGTTATAAGCAAGCATAAGAAGGGGAGATCATGTGATGTTTATTGGCTTAAAATCAATCCTGCCTAATAGGATAGTGGTGGCTATGGTTATTAAAGAACCAAAGACATCAAAATATATGGGTACTGAACGGAGTTCAGACCTATATGACTATATAAGCTAATGGGCTTGAATTGAAAATATTAAGGTGTTTTCAATTTAATACTCATAGTTTTGCAGTTAAGTGGAGATAAAAGGTGGTTACTGGAGGGTTGCATTAGATCCTAAGATCTAGATGCAGTGCTCTCGGATCCAAGGCTCCTCAATGACAGAGACCACAAGCCAAAAACTAGTCTGGGGATATTGTATGAGTAGGCACTAGATGGAGATTTTATGTTCAAGCCTTCTGGCATCCATTGCTTACTCTAGTTTGCTGTGTGTGGCTATATGTATAATGAGTTTTGTCTGTTTTAATAACAGTTATAAGCAACTATAAGAAATGTTTATAATGTGATGTTTATTGACTTAAAATCTAGATATAATCTATCTAAAACTTCATATTTCAACGCATCACTTTCTTTTTTAAAAAAATAAATAGTCAGAAACTGGTAAGAAATATATTTGACACCACAATTCAGATTTCAAGTGGCTGTACTTATAAAGAAAAATCTTAAATACTGTTCTCAAATGCAGATGTTGTGTAAGATAAATGGGTCAAATATTATTTGGTATATAAATTTATATCTATTAAACTAAAATATATTTTATGGATTAAGATTATCCTGCTATACTTACTTTTTTTTAATGTTTTAACTAATTTAAAGACTTCTTCAAAACCCAGGAAAAAATAAATCTCTATTATATATTTTAAAATTCATAAAATACTTAATCTATTTATTTATTTTTTTGAAAAAATTATAATTTATTTTAAAAGAGCAATGTATAAAATATACTTTTAATATATTTTTTATTTTCTAGGTTTCAAAAAAAAAAATTTAATGTCATCAAAATGAAATATTTTCAAATAAAATTTTGAGACTTATATGCAAATATATCTTTCTAATAAAAAAAATATCATTATATTGATAACCACTAAACATCACATGATCAATAAAAGATGGCTTCTGGAGGATTGCATTAGATCCTAAGATCTAGATGCAGTGTTCTCAGATCTAAAGCTCCTCACTGATGAAAGCCACAAGCCAGAAACTAGTATGGGGATATTGAATGAGTAGGCACTAGATAGAGATTTTATGCACAAGCCTTCTGGCATCCATTGATTACTCTGGTTGGCACTGAGTGGCACTACTGTATGGAGAGTTTTACCTGTTTTTATATTGATAACCTGAGGTTCCTACTTTAACCAAAGTATGCAAAATATCCATCTTTTTTTTTTAAATGTTGCTGTGACAATTTTAAACAATTTTACTCATAAAGATAAAATTGATTTCTTTTACTTTAGTTCTACTCTAATGTAATCTTAAATAATCAATATGAGCCAGAGTAAAATGCTTAATAGATGCTTTATGAAATGTTGTCTTACTCATATCTCTAGAATATTTTTTAGCTTATGCCTTAAGGAATTTTTGAACTGGATCTAGTATGTCTGGTAGTTTTGATCTAATACATATATACTCTAGTAGCCAATATTTGCTTTTTTTTTTCAGTACCAAGTTGTCAGACTGGAATTATATAAAAACATCATTATGTTTTTATTCTTAGATAACTTATTTATATAGTTATGATTCCAGACCAATATCTATATATTTTGATATCCATAATTTTTAATAAATTGTAGAGGCCTATTTTTCTTGGACAGGATATATACATACTGAAACTGATATCAGATGTAGATAACTATGCATACATATTATCTTAGACTCAACATGCTAAGATGTATTTAAATTTTAAGCTAACGACTTCATAATACAAAAGCAATAAAAGATGGCTGTTAGAGGAAAGGTGCATTAGATTCAAAAAATCCAGGTGTACAAGATGTAATTATATAATTCCTAACTAATTTAAGTCATGAGCTAGAAACTAGTCTGCAGAATGTGGAGAGAACAGCATTGATTAAAAATTTACTAAGCTGGGAACTATAGATTATTCAAGCTTACACTAGATGGTACAACTGGAGTAGGAGAAGTAGATTTGCTACTTTAAAGATAATGTGACAGGCAGAAATTGTGATGTTTTGTTGGGGTTTTACTTATAAAGATTTATTTTATTTTTGACAACTATTATAATGTGAAATCAAAGTGGATCTGTTGATAATATATCAAAGTATTTATTTGTAATAAAAATGTTTAACAAGCAGTTCATATCTTATCAATAGTAAGCATTTCATATCAAACATACTTGAAGATGGGTCATCTTATTGTTCTAAATGATTGATCAAAATTTATCTCTCAAAATAACCTAACATAGAAATTGACTTCTGTGTTGATTAAAAATCCTATATGCCTTAAATGAGCAAAATTAAATGCATTGTGACAAAGGAGTAAGAAAACCTATATTCATTTTTACTAGGTCTTCAGGAGCAAACTCTATTTTTTTACAATACTGCTGACTTCTATTGTAACTTTAAGAAATCAAAAGATAGTAAATTATAAATATAATTTATCTAAACTGCTTCAAACACTTTTTGGCAAAACTCTTTATTTGCGTACATACACCTACATTTTGACTGACCTGCAGTCTTCTTCGGAGTAAGTTTATTTTGATCTTATTTAGAAGATCAAAATATATACAAATAAAGAGTTTTGCTAAAAAGTGTTTGAAGCAGTTTAGATAAATTGTATTTATAGGATATTATGGCAAAAATAAAGAAAAATGTGATTTTGGTAATGTAGTAAATTATAGTGCTAATTAAACCCATAACCATTGTTACACATTTTTATTTTCAAAATGTAACAAAAAGCACCAGTACTGTCAAAACTCTCAGAAGTATTCTGTGACTTGAGACTAAATAAACTGCCCATCAGCAATATTAGAAGATGCTTTGTATTAGACTTTTTTGAATAATGCTGACATCTTAAGACTTTTAAGACATCTTAAGACCCTTAATTAATAAAACAGCATTACTTTAGTTCCAGTTTTTTTGCTATCAAATTATTTCTAACCTGGAAAATAAATATTAAATACTTGCTATATGGATCACATTTTTATTACAGATCTAGACCCAGCTATATAAGAAATCAAAGTGAACCTCACTGTAGACTGGGAAGACTTATCACAATGCCTCAAATACTTGGATTTAGTAATACACAGAAATTCTCTCCACTTTGACTACTCTATGCACAATAAACCTTTAGAAGTACATGGCTTCAAATATCCAGAATCTGCCACTCATCAAATCCACAAGTTAATAGACCTTTTATTATTTCTATTTTTCAGCCAATCTTTATGCAAATGGAAATCTTTCATTAAAACTAATGTAGAATTATACACCAATGATCTCACATCTATCGGATTTAAACACAGCCTTTAAAAAAACAAAATAATACATTTATAAAAAGATCAACTCTAACACACCTTCTGATGATGGACCATGGTGTTGTCTCCCATCTGCTCCCGCCACCAAAACATTAAAAAAATATTTTCACCTGCGTACCACCTAGCTTTCCTCACCCCCTTCCTCCAATAGACTTCTAAATAATTCAAAGAACAGACTTGAACCTGACCTCATCTCTTGCATAAAATGCCCCCACACTTGGTGTAATTCTATTTATTTTGTTGAATCCCAGATGTCTTGGGCTAAACGATTGTCACAGCACCAATACACATATGAGAGCAGCTACTAAGTTGGATTGCAGCTCAGTCTTTTTTGACCATCAGAAATTAACAGATATTTCTTCATTCCATCTTCATCAACTATTCAGTATATTGAGAGAGATTCAAGGTGAAAAATTAGGGAAGTATCCTACATAGCTAATTCCACTCATGTTATTAATCACAGACTCATTTTCCCCCCTCTCCAGAAAGTGGACTCTGATATTCATCAACAATCACTAATTTTACAAAATTTTGAATTTCCACAACAATATATATATACTTACGCACACCCTCTCCCCATCATTTCATAATTTACATCAGCTACGGATATGAGAGTATTATACTTCTGGAAAGCGCACAGCCTTATTTTATTACTTTAATTGGAAAGGAAAACTTCTCTTCAGTTGCGTATTAGCGTATAGATTATTCTATTACTTTCATTGAAGCAAAGTATAAACATCATATATTTACATTAAACATGTTTGTAAGAGTGAATTTAAGTTGAAACAAATGAAATGCCTCCTGCCCTAATAACATGAACGAGCGCTTTATGAAAATATCAATTAAAACGTCAATCAAACATTTCAGTTTTTTAAGATCTGCCGTATTCTTTTTGCGTAAGTTTCTATTAAGTGGATCATTTGAACGTGCGTGTGGTTTCCTCTGGGCATCTATTTTAACAGTTGTGAAAGTCAAATCACATCTGAATCAGATAAATTGCAAAAAATTGTAGATTTTTTAAAAGTATATTTATAAAAATGATTGATAAATCACCATTCATTAATCAAAACAGTATAAACTTAATCACAGAAAGCATTTGGTATTCTGAATTTACATTACATAAATGACACAAAGTTATACTTACTACGTAATTCATTTTATATTTTATAATTTGTTTTTTAAGAAATTCAATCCTTTTTACCATTAGCGAAAATAGATTTGCGTTTGAAAGAGAATGGAGATTTTAAAAAGTATAAAAATTCAAATTGCGAGACAGTGGTAAATTGAATTATCTCGCGGAACTGAGTTTGTGTTTCGCCAACTAAAATAAAGATATTTATATAGATTTTAAGTTAGAAAGTTACTTCCAAGTTCTCTCTCTCTTTTTTGCATTTTTATTGATCTTAAATTAATTAAATTATAAAAAAAATATTCTAAAGTGGTGAATCTACTTAGTTAAAATACCTGTTTTCGAATTAAATTATTTAATATCTAGAATTATGATGTTAATACAAACATTCTTCATAATCATAATCATCATTTTGGAGAATGAAATTCCTTCCAGTTTTTCCATAATGAAGCTTGTTTTTTTCACATCACACCAGCAAAACTCATTATTTTTATGCAAATCATATGTGAGCTTTTTCTTAATCTAAAATCTTTTGGAATTGATTTTAAGCATGTATTGAGAACAAATACATTTCAATTTTTTATTTTTTTCAACAATATCTGTCATATCTGTTAGTCTCTCGTATATACATATATATTGCTTTTGATTGGTCCTTAACAATCTTAGTATATATACATACACACACTTTTCTATATTTTCTTCAGACTTAGTGCTTTTTTTTTGTTAAGTATGCAAGTGTCAGATTTCTAAGTAAGCACTGGCAAATATGCAAATAAATAACTGTATTCCAAAAGATTATAAAAGATCTGCAAATAGATCACGTGAGGTCGATTAATTAAACAAGAAAGTTTGTTGGTGTGACATAGAGAAAAAGGCTATGAATGGAGAAAATAAAGTTAAAAGAAATGTTTTCTCCTCCAGTGGATTGGTAATGATTGAAATAATGATAATGATGAGCAGATGGTCAATATGTTTTAATTTTTTTACAAACATATAAACATAGTTACTTCCTGTATTAAGTTATATCTATAAAAAATGTCATTCACATCTATTTTATTCTTATGTTTTGTTCTTATTAATATGTTATTGAACATATTTGCTGCATTAACTTCTTCAAATTTACCCCTATTAGTCTTCATTCTTTTTTTCTTTGAAGAAACATTAAACATTAGTTTAGTCTAGGATTTATAATAATGCAAACAAAGCAAACTATGGGACAATTTCCATGATAATAATTAGAGAAATAATTAACTTTGATGTTGCTAGAAAATCATCAATTACTAATTGATAGTCCTAAAGCTAAACAAGCTTTCTCTAATAACTTATAGTCGTTTTTTGTTCTGAATTTAATTAAAAGTAAAATGGAGTCCTCTTTTACTTCTAATCTAAGCTGTTATAAAGATTTAAATCCAGACAGCTATATATATATCCTTCTAGTATCAGAGTTGTCCATGTGCTATTTTGTATCTATAATGTAAATGATTTTAGTAATGGAAGCAAGGAGTAAATATGGTGTCAGGAAATTTATTACATATTTATCAGTGGACAAAATTTTATTACATATACAATGTATATATATTTGGTGTAATATCAAGCACAAAAAAGATTCTTAAAAAAATTTTCTAATTAGTTTTAAAAGAAGATGCATTAGCCTAAGAGTATTGAAATAGGTTGCTATGACAATAAATGTTAAAGTAAGAAATGCATTCTTATTGCAACCTAAATTTATAAATTAAGTTTATTCATTTAAAATACACATGTAAATAATAAATTTATAATTTTGATAAAGTTATTAATGTTTCTTTATTCTATATATTTTATTTACTGAATTCATAAATAGTTGTTCATAAATAGTACATACAGATATTTAATGCCTTAAATGATTATATTATTATATTTATATGATGTATGCAATATTTTCTTGGAATTATATATATATTTCTAGTACAATATTGTAAGAATGTATTATATAGTGTTATAGTTTGTATTATATTAAAGAATATTATTTGTGTTTTAAAGTGCAAATATTATTTGTTATATGTAATGATTATAAAACATAATTTATTATTATTATTATTATTATTCTTGTTATTATTATTATTATTATTATTATTATTATTATTATTATTATTATTATTATTATTATTATAATAAAAGAAATTTTAAGCATGGAGTGCAGGGTGATTTCATTATTAGAGTCTCAATGTCAGTTGTAAACGATTTTAAATAAGACTGAATGATTAAAGTTTGCTCTCTGACAGAATAGACATTCATAGAAGCAAACCTAAGTTCTTTTATATAATATCTTTTATTTTATTTTGAAGGTGCTTGATAACCACAAAAATAATGGAGTAGAAAGGATTATATTTGTCCAGTAAACTGGACAGGATTATTGACAATTTGTTAAACAAATTCAGCTTGATGTTTTCCTACTTAAAAATGATTATCACAAGTGAACAAAACATTTTAATAATGAAATACAGAAGTGCTGCTGTATGTAAGAATTGCTGCTATCTACAGATATAATTTTATAATATGATGGAGTATTTTGACATAGGATTTAAATCAGTTTAATTTTATATTGTATTGTCACAAATACAATCCGAAATCTTTAATTCATGATGCCATTATGATATTAAATATTTTCTAAATGAAGGATTAAATTCAATACATTGAGAATATTAGAATTTAATAAATATGTATTGTTTTGGGTAACTGTTTATGATACTTTTACTTCATTTGGATTAATAAATATCATTAAATTACAGCTGACAGAATAAATATTGGAACTATTGTGTTACTTTGAAGTGCCATACAGGAGGTCAGTGATCAGGTTGTACATTAATGTGTGTTTTATTTATGTATTTATTAGTATAATATTTATAAATATAATTGATTACCATATCTTAAGTTAGCTGATTGTTTGTTTTATATGTGTAAAATAAAAGGAAATTAAATTTAGTTTACATTTAATTTATATCTTAAATTTTAATAATTAAAACTTCGATTTTGAAATATTATACATTTATTCGTTGACTGCAAATTACTTTTGGATCTATCTGTTATAAGTAGTGAAAATCCAAAAGAATGTAAGAGTTACTCGTTGATATTTTATTTGGGAAAAAAATGAATGAATAAAAAATACAATTCTTATATTTTATATTAATCGATTAATTTATTATGAAGATTATAGAAGTGTCATTAACTTTCTTGTATTTTAAATAGTGTACACATGCTACCTTTTCGTTCCACATATATTTTATATATATCATATATTAAATATTATATAAATAAATATTTGATGTGTAAACACTTATTTTATTGTTATTAATTTTATCTTGTTTTAATATAAAGACTACTTTTTCTACTGGCAAAAAAATTGGTAATTTTTTATATAAACCTAAAGGCAGAATATTTTTGGAACACCAAGGAGTTTATAAAATTCCATGTTTGCAGTGCTCAAGAATCTATGTGGGTCAGTCTAATAAATGAATAAATGTCAGAATTAAGGAACATAGAAATGCTTTTAATCAAAAAATTTGCACATCAGTTTTTACTTTCCATTTTTTAGAAATTGGTCACAAACCTGATTTTGACAATACAAAAATACTTGCTAATTTGGAAAGATATGATTTAAGAACCATGAGAGAGTCAATTGAAATATTAAAGAGACATACTGGTTTAAATAGGGATGACGAAGCACAAGGTATTCCAACTATGTGGAAACCTCTCATTTTATCTAATATTAACTTAAAATTAATAGGTGAAAAAACTGATGGAAATAAACATTTTGATAAGCTTCATATTGTGAATGCTGAACTACTTCAAGTTGAATCTCATTTCTCATCTTGCACTGAATAACATTTATTGTTTGAGATCTAACAATTTTTTTTTTCAAAAGTTAATCTTGATAATGGCGGTTGCTAGTCCATCATAATATCAGATTGTAATGCAAAATAATACCCATTTTTCCCCCAAAAATAATAATTTATATATATTATAATATAATGAAAGTATTCATTTATTATTAACACTCTTAAGAAAGTGCATGCACAATAGCTTGAATGGCTGATCTTTAATGTATTACAATTTATAGACATAGTGCTATATAAAAATAAATGCTTATTTAAATATATCATTATATTGTTAAGTAATGCCTTTAACTATAATTATTTTATAGTATTATATAAATAGTAATATACAAGAAGTTGTTGGTATTGCTCAGATTGTAAAGGATTCATACATTTATATAAAATGTAGTAAAAAATTGGTTTTAAAAATAAATAACAGGTGAGGGAAAGTATTAATAATAATAAAATTTATATTTTTAAAAGCAATATATATATATATATATGTAATATACAAATCAATATATATATATATCAAAATACAGTAAAATTTATATAAATTATATTCTTTTTGAAGTACTTTCGACTATACACTTTGTAGTCTTTATCAACTATATAACGTTGAATAATCAAAATGAGACAACCCTTAACAATACCCATAGTTCAATTCAGATTTCCCACAATTCTGTTATCTTAACATTTTATGACTGGCGATTCATTAACATTTGATGATTTCTTGAAATCAACATAGCCTCTTTTATTTTACGTTTATTATGACAACGTTCAATTTGAATAATTTTCATATTTTTATAATCAAATTTAAATCCATATTGACAAGATTTATTATGATCAAATATAACAGATGATGAAGGTTTATTTACATCTGTTCCATATTGATTCTCTTTTTAAATTCTATTATATAAAAGCATATGTTCTTTTATTCTCTTCTCAAATGTACACTTAGATTCACCAATGTATTGTACGCCGCATCCACATATCAATCTATATATAATAGAATTTTGATTAAACTTTGAATTTTGAATTTTAGAATTATTAAGCAATCTATTTATGTTATTTGTAGAGAAAAAAGCAATATGACACAAACCATTATAAATTTTCCTAATAAACTTGATCTGCTCATCTGATATACATGGCATGGAAATCCATTTCATTTTGATATTTTTATTTTTAATTTTATTATAGTGTTGATTTCTTTTAAATCCTTTAAAAATATTAGCAATAGCATTTTTATAATAACCAATTTTCAACAAGTCATTAACAAATAAATGTACATTTTTAATTTTATCACTAGAATATTTGCAGAATTTTTCATTTCGAAATAAGAATGATTTCAATCCAGACAGCTTATGACACATAGGTACATGTGATTCATATGGAATTGGTTTAATTAACATAAGATAATCCAAACTGTAATCATTAAGAGTAACTTGAATATCCAAGAATTTTATGGAATTGTATTTCTCTTTAGTTATAACCCATTTTATATCCTTAATCTCATTTAATTCATTAAATAAATTGATTATTAATTCTTGTTTTCCACAAATAAAAACATCATCCACATATCTATGATATACTTTAATTTCTTGATATTTCAATCGTTTTAAAATTTTACTTTCATATGTTGATATAACAAAATTACAAATTTGAGCAACAGCAGGAAGACCCATTGGCCAACCAAAATTCATTTTATAATATTCATTATTAAAATTAACATAAATATTTTTATCAACAAACTGCAATACTTTTATAATAAAATTTATAATATCAGACTTTACATTTTTTGAAACAAGAGCATTATAAATAATATTAATTGACTCTATTCTATCTATTGATCCATACATTTCATTTATATCAAAAGTACAAATTGTGTCATGTAAATCTATATTTATATTCTTAATTTTATCTACAAAATCAAACGATGATGAAATAGTATATTCTCCAAAACCTAAAATATCTTGAAGTAATAATTCAATATATCTACATGTTTGATAATAATATGCACCACCAAAATCAACCATCAATCTCAATGGATAATTTTCTTTATGTAGCTTTATATTCGAAAATATCCTAGGGCAAATAGCAGATGATGGATATAAGTTATAATATGTATGACTATCAATAGCTTTATTCTTAGCTTTTTTTAAAATTTCATTTATAATGGATTTAAAGATTCTAAGTAAAACGTGGATTTTAAAAGAATGGCAACGTTAAAGATTATTACGTTAAAATGTAGATTAAACTTTTTAAATGTCTGCCGTGATTTAGAAGTTTTCCCGAATTGCTGTTTAGTAAAAATAAACAAATCTTGCAAATTATCAGATAAAATTACTAACGATATAAAGAAAATTATTTTAAAGAATATAATTAAGCAATGCAAATGTTTGCTATTTCGTCAACGGAAATATTTAACGACTTTAAATCATTTTATTTTGATGAAAAATTGTGATGATTGGTTTAACTATAAGTGTTTTTGTCAAAAAATTTTTGATAAATTTTATTTAAAAAATGTTGATAAATTTAACAAGAAAATTGAACATTTGTTTCATAAAAATTTTCCGGATAAAATGAATGATCAAAATTATGTGAACTTGTCTGGTATAAATTTGGATTTCAGTCAAAAATATATTTTAAATTTCGGATCGAAATATGTTGGTGGTAGATGGAAAGATTGTAATCTTGAATTGAATTCTGCAATAGAACATTCATTTAGTGTGATTAAGTGTGATGCGAATATTTGTAATAACATTGTTAAAGAAGTTAAAAATAAAAACTTTAAATATAATAGGAATGATAAATGGTTAAGTCAAATTAATAAATTTAAAAGTTTCCTATTAAATAATGACTTAGTGTGTTTAAAGGAGGACAAGGGCCTTCGTATGTGTTTGTTTACAAAAGCGAAATATAATGAAAAAGTTATGGATCAAATGAAAAAGCTTAAATTTCAAAATAGTGAAATAATAAATATTGATACATCTCGCATGAAATTTATAAATGAAATTATAAAAAAAGCTAAGAATAAAGCTATTGATAGTCATACATATTATAACTTATGTCCATCATCTACTATTTGCCCTAGGATATTTTCGAATATAAAGCTACATAAAGAAAATTATCCATTGAGATTGATGGTTGATTTTGGTGGTGCATATTATTATCAAACATGTAGATATATTGAATTATTACTTCAAGATATTTTAGGTTTTGGAGAATATACTATTTCATCATCGTTTGATTTTGTAGATAAAATTAAGAATATAAATATAGATTTACATGACACAATTTGTACTTTTGATATAAATGAAATGTATGGATCAATAGATAGAATAGAGTCAATTAATATTATTTATAATGCTCTTGTTTCAAAAAATGTAAAGTCTGATATTATAAATTTTATTATAAAAGTATTGCAGTTTATTGATAAAAATATTTATGTTAATTTTAATAATGAATATTATAAAATGAATTTTGGTTGGCCAATGGGTCTTCCTGCTGTTGCTCAAATTTGTAATTTTGTTATATCAACATATGAAAGTAAAATTTTAAAACAATTGAAATATCAAGAAATTAAAGTATATCATAGATATGTGGATGATGTTTTTATTTGTGGAAAACAAGAATTAATAATCAATTTATTTAATGAATTAAATGAGATTAAGGATATAAAATGGGTTATAACTAAAGAGAAATACAATTCCATAAAATTCTTGGATATTCAAGTTACTCTTAATGATTACAGTTTGGATTATCTTATGTTAATTAAACCAATTGAAACTAGAGGTTTTATTCCATATGAATCACATTTACCTATGTGTCATAAGCTGTCTGGATTGAAATCATTCTTATTTCGAAATGAAAAATTATGCAAATATTCTAGTGATAAAATTAAAAATGTACATTTATTTGTTAATGACTTGTTGAAAATTGGTTATTATAAAAATGCTATTGCTAATATTATTAAAGGATTTAAAAGAAATCAACACTATAATAAAATTAAAAATAAAAATATCAAAATGAAATGGATTTCAATGCCATTTATATCAGATGAGCAGGTCAAGTTTATTAGGAAAATTTATAATGGTTTGTGTCATATTGCTTTTTTCTCTACAAATAACATACATAGATTGCTTAATAATTCTAAAATTCAAAATTCAAAGTTTAATCAAAATTCTATTATATATAGATTGATATGTGGATGCGGCGTACAATACATTGGTGAATCTAAGTGTACATTTGAGAAGAGAATAAAAGAACATATGCTTTTATATAACAGAATTCAAAAAGAGAATCAATATGGAACAGATGTAAATAAACCTTCATCATCTGTTATATTTGATCATAATAAATCTTGTCAATATGGATTTAAATTTGATTATAAAAATATGAAAATTATTCAAATTGAACGTTGTCATAATAAACGTAAAATAAAAGAGACTATGTTGATTTCAAGAAATCGTCAAATGTTAATGAATCGCCAGTCATCAAATGTTAAGATAACAGAATTGTGGGAAATCTGAATTGAACTATGGGTATTGTTAAGGGTTGTCTCGTTTTGATTATTCAACATTATATAGTTGATAAAGACTACAAAGTGTATAGTCAAAAGTACTTCTAAAAGATTATAATTTATATAAATTGTACTGTATTTTGATATATATATTGATTTGTATATTACATATATATATATATATATATATATATATATATATTATATATATATATATATATATATATATATATATATATATAAACTGAATGATTTATGTGGTTAAGTGTATGTTAGGTAAAGCAGCTTAAGAGTTGTCTACAAAATTAATTTTGAAAAATCTTATCAAGACGTCTACTTTTAATAATCACATGACAAACTCTTCATCCAGTATAAACCATTCAAATTATAATACATTAAAAATATTTAAAATAGTATATATACACACAAGCTTATGACTATCTAATTTTTCAGTTTACAAATTATATCTACAAAAATAATATTTTAATTATATTTTTCAACGTTTCAATTATGTACTTAAATATAAGTAAAATTTATTTAAAATATCAAACCAGTTTCATTTCTTAGAGAAATATTATTTTTTGTATATTTGATTGAGAAATGAAAAGTTAGACAACAATATCGTTGTATTTATTTATTAATATTTATATGTAATATAGAGAATTTGAATGCAGACTTTCAAACCCCCTTCAGTTATCCATTCTTATTTCATATAACTGATGCACATGATCACACACACATGAAAAAGTTAAATGATCTCAAACATATGTATTTTGTGCTTAACCAGCTCTCATCAGTTGGTCCAGGCCATCTTTAATACCCATGTATATATAATCAGTGCTCAGTTTATACAAAGATAACAAATCTTTATATATATGGAAAATGATGATCTGGGCCAACTGGTGAGTGCTGGTTCAGCATGAAATACATATATTGGAGATCATTTTTCTTTTTCACATGTATGTGATCATGTATTTTGGTTATATGAGATAAGTAAAAGTGAATAGATGAAGGCAGTTTAAAAGTTTGTGTTCCAATCTCCTATACTACATTTAAACTCTATGAATATTAATTATGGTTGAATTTCAAAAGTATTAATATTTATATAAGTATATTATTTTTAATGTATTATAATTTGAATGATGTCCACAAGATGGAGGTTCTATAGATTACTATTGATTTGATGTTTAAAATAAATTTCATTTATTTTTTTAGTTGTTTATTATCAACTTTGTTTAAGATTCATTAATATTTAAATTTTCTGGTAAAGACTATGTTAAGGATAATTTTAACTCTTCCATAGGGCAGCATTTTCTGGTAGCATTTCATAAGTAAAAAATCTTATTACATAATAATGACAAATAAAATTAAAAAAAATCATTTTACCATTACTACATATAATAAATATTTACATTTTAATTATACAAATACTGATTTTTATTCTAACATAAATTAAACAATTCACATTACATTTTCAATATATTATACTGGAAATATATTTTTATACATATTTTCTTAGTGTAATATATTATACAAATAAAATAGACAAATATATTTGGAATATTAATGTTCAACTGCTTTTAAATTGTACAAATTATTATTGGCTGAGTAAATTAAAATTCTAAAGTTTTGATTGGTCAATTAACAAACTCAGCTGTAAAAATATATTCATTTTTTAATATTATATTCATTTTAGTTTCGTTTGTAAAAAGTATATTAATAATTTGTCAGGTTATGAAAGTAAACAAAAGTTTTTTCAAAAATAAATTTTTATTTATAATTATAAAAATATTCGATAGCGAAAAAAATAAAAAAAAAGATCGTACCAAATTACAAGTGTTGGCAAACATCATTGATTTCCCTCCTCAATTTATGTTATTATAAAATTAAGAATTTTTTAGTAAAATCTTACCATTTTTCTATAAATAATTATATTTTCAGTACATTTTACCAAAATACATTATAATATGTAAATGAATGCCATAAAAATATTCTAAAACATTAATTTTTCTTTGAAAATCAAATAATCAGCTTGGGGCAATCTAAACTTTTGACCGGATGTCAAAATTGTTGCTATCGCTGGTTTTTCAATTTACTATAATAGTAACTTACAGTTATTATTATTGGTCTAGCGTGTTTTATCTCTTGTGAAATTATTTATAAATATAAATTTATATTTGACTATTTTATTATGTAACATATATGTACTATTTATATATACATTTAAGTTTTAAATAATATATACCTTAAGCTTTTGAGTAAAATGCCAGATTTGAAGTTAAGAATAAATACTTATATATTTTTTTATTTTATTATTAAATCTTAATGTCAGTGGAACAATTGATAGTTGAATTAAGCATGAACTTATATAACACACGAGCAGATTCGTTCGTGCTCTGGATATAAAAAAAAACGAAGGAAAAAAGAAAATCATTTCTCTTTAAAAAAATATTATTTTTCTTTTATCAATACTACTATTTAACGATTGGAATTTAAATATTAACTTTTCCAAATTAAAATAATTTGTGGATTCAAAGTTTGCAAGGAAAATATATTTAATTTTCTACTCAATCTTAAAGGAATAGCAATATAAAAGAAAAGAACGTCTGTTTAAGTTTTGAAACTACGTTGTTTTAACTCTTCCATTATTCTTCGGATATATATAAATTTAAGATAATTATATATATTAAGGATAAAACAATGTGCACTGAGTAGTACACTTATTATATCGTAAAAGGTTTCGAAACCAACCTTGCATGCTATTTTAAAATATTTTGAAATATTAGATATATAGAACGTCTAAGGATAATACAAAAATGAAGATTAAGAACATCTACATTCGAAGAATATTTATTTTATTTCACATTAATCAAATCATTGGATATTGTTAACAGTTTATCGTCTATGGATAAATAAAATCATCATTATACCAATGGATTAATAATATACTTCGTAAAAGATCTTCATTAGGATGATGAACTATAGACTTCAATACCTACTCTCAACTCTCTTATAAATAAGTTTTCTTTATTATATATTTATATATATTATAATAATGCTTATATTATTTTAATATGTTTATTATTATTATTATTATCTTTATTTCAAATTTGGCATCGTATCATTTTATATCTTGATAGGAAAATTATATTTATTATTAAATATAATTAATTGAAAGCTTAACATAATTCATCAAATTAGATGAGGGATATAAAAAATAGTTATTATTTGACAGATATCTTAAACAGGATTATATTGTGTTTACTACGTAATATTGTAAACGTTTAATGTATTTTTATGTATTAAAAATACATATAATATATAAGTTATACAATGGTAAATAATACCTATATATGGGTAATTGTGAAGCATATAAATAAGAACGGTAAATAAGTTAATAAGTTACATAAATTATTAATTTTTGAACCCAGATATTGTTTTTATATATCTATTAATTTAAGCTATTTTCTTTAATTTTTGAAAGTTTATTATAGTATTGAGTTTTATCATGGGGTATTAAATAAAAAAATATCATTTATTAATATTCTTTTAAAATGATAAAATTCATCCGTATTTATTTATTAATATTTTATTATCTATTCTATTATATTTTTTATTGTTTATTAAATATTGATTTGTTAACGTGATCTCTTTGTCTAATCATTATTGAATTATATTATATATATGCTAGTATTATAAATATCATATGAATAATAGTTATAATTAATGCTTATATAAAGGCATATGAAATAACTTGTTTTGAAATTATTCCTGAAATGAGCTGATTGCAAATTCTCCGTGAGTTTAAATATCGTGGCATAATGGTGACTGAAAGAGGGATGAAAGATGGATGACCTGGTCTAAATTGTATTTAAACTTATTTAAAGATTAATGAGCTAGCATAATAAAGGTATATATAATCATGGACTTGGTATTTCATCGATTCATTTCTAGCATTCTACTTGAAGACCCAAAGTTCGATTGTAGTGAAATGCGTATCCTCTTTCTAAGGAATTTAATCATCCCTTTATATTTAACAAGACTAACTTAGATTTTAAATATAATCCATTCTGTTATATTTGGCGAACCTAACTATGAAGCATTAAGTTAATGACTTCTAAACATTAAATATAATTGATTATATTACATTTAATACACCAACTGGGATGATTAAGGCCGACCCGTTATATTACATTCATGTAAAGTATACAATTTTTTAATAAAATCTTACTATTTTTGTAAAATAACTATATTTCAGCATATTTTATGAAAATAATTCATATGTATGAAAAATAATAATAAAAAAACACTCTAAAACATATATAAATAAGCATTTATTTTATATAGCGCATGTTTATAAATTGTAATACATTAAAGATCAGCCTTTCAAGCTATTGTGCATACACTTTTATCGGCGATCTTTTTTGACCAAATAATCATCAGCCAATCAGCATTTAGAACAGACTGCCACCTTTTTTTGTTAGACTTTAAACATCACATATATTTATTTTTTATTTGTAAAATAATTCAAGAGAGGGCAGCATCTTATGGGACTTTTTGAAAGCTTTCAAACAAGTATAAAAATAAACATCACATGATCACCACCTCTTATGCTTGTGTATAACTGCTGTTATATGAAGGCCATAAGCCAAAAACTAATCTGGGGATATTGGATGAGTAGGAACTAGATGTGGATTTTATACACAAGCCTTTTGGCATCCATTGATTATTCTAGCTTGCTGTGTGTGGCAATATATATAGTGAGTTTAGCCTATTTTAAATATAAAAATAGTATCATAGCTCAAAAGGTGGCCAATTTCGAGCGACCTAAAGCCATTGATGTGGATTAGCGAACAGAGCTCAGTAAGGTTAAACAATTATTTGCATTGTTTATAATTTATTATTGTGAATGCAGTAGTAAAAATGAAACATAAAACAAAAGAATAATAATTTCCTCCAAACTAAATGCTTTATTATTTATATATTTATTTACCTTTTTAAAGTGAATAAAGTCAATTTACAATCTTACAATACAATTAATAATAAACAATTGTATATTAATATTCTTGTTGTCATAGCAACACAGTTCAATGTTTCATAAGTTATGATATTGACCATCCAAAAATTAAACAAGAAGAAAGATAAAAAAATTGAATGGACATCTTACTGCATACTGAAATTCATCTCAAATTTCAGTAGATACAATATATATATATATATATATATATATATATATATATATATATATATATATATATATATATATATATATATATCACAATAAAATATATATATATCACATGATAATATCCCAAGCTTATGAACACTATAAGAACCTTCTTTAAGTTGGCAAAGTAAAGCTAATTAAATAAACCTTTAAAATCCACTTTATATTAGATACCTCTCCAATATTCATTCCCAGAAAAAATGAAAATAGAAAAAACATTGCTTACCAGACTTATTAATGGCCAGAAAATGAAATATTGAAATGTTTCTCACTTTTATTTGATTATCTCTACATATTAATAGTTAGTTATCCATTTATTTACCAAAACTAAATGATTATAATATAGCTACTAAAAAATATTAAATCCTTTATAGTTTTACTCACACTGGTTTAAATCTCTAGTCATGGCATGGGGGAACTCTCAATATGCCATTAGACTCCCCATAATACATATACATATTGTAACAGTAATGTTTAAAACAGACAAAATACGGATTTGAACCAGGATCCATATGCAATCAAAGATATGCACACACATATATAAAGAGGTCTTCAAGATGTTACCATCAACTTTGGTTCAAATAAATAATAAGTTGAATGGTTAATAAAATTCAAATGAAAATTTTAATTCAAAAATATAATAATATTAACCAATGTGGTAATGATGGTTTTTAATTTAACTATAGAAGTACTTCCAAAAATATTTTATTTATTTTTCAGAAAGAAACTCAAATGTGCCAAACTTCCTAAAAAGAAAGATTACTTTTGGAAAAGTTTTTAAATGAACAAAGGTTATCAGTTATTATCACCACCCCAGCATGTAACTCAATGGATTACATGATTTCTCAGGACTGTGGATATGAGTGAAAAATCATATATTTAGATTGGGTTACAAATACAACCTAAATGAATTAACAAAAAAATGTAACAATTTATTAATAATGAATAAATAAAACTGTTGCTGTATATACTCCCAACTATTAAAGTATACACAAAGAATATTGTATTAAGTTATGATTCAAGTATAAGACCTTATGGTATTTATAATGATAAGATTTAACCATGTTAAATATTGAAACAATCACTAACCATGCTTTTTTCAGAGTTTTTTTAATATTTTACTGTTGTCTTCCTTAGTTTTCCTGATGATGATTTTTTCTTTAAGCACTGGTGATGTTCGAGAGAGTAAATACAGCAGCACTGGTGATGTTCTGTGGGATATACTATCTGGAAGTCTTGAGTAATTTATATGGCATTATTTAGTTCTTCCTTCACAGCATTTTAGAGGCATTACACAATCTGTTTTTTTTAACTTCAGCACTAATTTCTAGATCTGACTGTATTTTGCATTCCTTTTTACTGGTATGTTTTTTGATTAGCTAGCTACACATTGTAGATAGATTTCTTCTAAATAAAATAATCATATTAACTGTTGTAACTAAAATATTGAAAACTACTTTCAAAAACAGTCAGTGAAATATGACTTATGGTAGGAAAAAAATTTAATCAGCAGTTGTTTCTATTTTCTACATGGATCTTGGATATCAGCACCATGGCTTCAATTGTAGATTGCACTCTAATGCAAACCAATATGGAATAAACTGCTGAACTCCTAGAATTAGAATGTGAGTAAAAATAATGCCTAGTTGCCTGTTTCCAATCTTCTTATACCCATTTGATATTGTTCAAAGACAATGGTTTTTAAACAACATGTACATCACCAGCTAGAGAATATATGAGCTTTTCATTATTATAATATATTTTTTGAAAAACACCTCCTTTACTCTCTTTAAAACATGTTGTGGATATAAATTTTATTTCATTATATCATGTTTTTTATAAATAAAAGAAGAAAAGAAAACAATAGCTTGTCTTTTTCTCTCTTTATTTACATTTTGTAAACATAGGAAAAAAAAATTCACTGGCAATTTTAATTTTTAATTATAACTTCTAAAATGTTATCAATTCAAAAGTTTTAGTCCTAGATTCAAATTCACCATCAGATTTTTTATATAAATGAATAACAGGCAAAACTTACTATATGTATTGCCACACACAGCAAGCTAGAGTAATTAATGGATGCCAGAAGGCTTGTGCATAAAATCCCATCTAGTGCCTACTCATCCAATATCCCCAGACTAGTTTCTGGCTTGTGGCCTTCATCAGTGAGGAGCCTTGGATCTGAGATCACTGCACCTAGATCTTAGGATCTAATGCAACCCTCCAGCAGCCACCTTTTATCTCCATTTAACTACAAAACTATGAGTCTTAAACTGCAAACACCTTAATGTTTTCAATCCAAGCTCAAAAACACCAAAATGTATGGGTGCTGAACTGAATTCAGACCCATATGACTATATAAGCTAATGGGCTTGGATTGAAAACATTAAGGTGTTTTCAGTTTAAGACTTATAGTTTTGTAGTTAAATGGAGATAAAAGGTGGCTGCTGGAGGGTTGCATTAGATCCTAAGATCTAGGTGCAGTGATCTCAGATCCAAGGCTCCTCACTGATGAAGGCCACAAGCCAGAAACTAGTCTGGGGATATTGGATGAGTAGGCACTAGATGGGGATTTTATGCACAGCCTTCTGGCATCCATTGATTACTCTAGTTTGTTGTGTGTGGCAATACGTATAGTGAGTTTTGCATGTTTTAAAACAGTTATACACAAGCATAAGAAGTTGTGGTCATGTGATGTTTATAAATGAATAAGTTGTTTAATTAAAACTTTCATTTCAAAAGAAGATTAGATATTGTTAAAATTTAGATTTTTTTTTTTAAATTACACAATTCAAAGTTTTTTGCATATCAAAAACATTTTTCATTCTTTCTTTACAGTATTATTATCACTCATTTGTTTCTAACATATTACAAAATTAATACTAAATAATATTTAATAATGTGCATGAATTAATTTTTCCTTTAGTCTTTGAGCAGTTTACATTTTTATTTTTCAAGTGACATGTACACACATGTAAATGGCAGTTTGGGTATTTATTAGTCAGTGTTTGATCTTTTATTGAACCCATCCCCCTTCACCAAGTTGTAGCATAATGATTGTTATAGCTACAATAAGTTATAGCTTCATTAAGTTATCAATGCAAAACTAAATAAATAAGCCTTTAAAAATCCACTTCATATTAGATGCCTATTCAATATTGATTTTTAGAGAAAAATCAAAATAGATAACACTACTCACCAGCCTTATCAATGACCAGAAGATGAGATATTGAAAAGTTTCCCACTTTTATTTGATTATCCCTATATATTAATAACTAGTTATCCATTTATTGATCAAAACAAAATGATCATAAGATAGCACTAGAAAAAATATTAAACCCTTTAAACAAAAATTTTCTAGTTTTTGTGACACTGGATTAAAAACTCTAGTCATGAGCATGGGTGCACTCTCAGTATGCCATTATACTTTTAATAATATATATAAATTCAACTTGCTTTTTTCACAAGTACCTTCTTATTTCATATATTTTTTATTCAAAACATTTCAGTATGGGAGTTTTGTTTTACCAAAAGATTTCGAATGGAGTGAGTTTAATTAATGATGCCAAACTAAACAAGAGATGATAAGAAAATGACCATCCTTGCTCTATTTATCATATTTATAAATACACAGTCATTACAGTCTATAATCATTGTTGATTCACTGAGAATAAAAATTTATGTGATCAAGATTTCTCCTTTCTGTGTTAATCCAGAAACGTTATCATATTTTATCTATTTCATATGCAATCTTTTTCTATGACTTTTACAGTTTTTGAAATCCACGCTTCATCTACAATCATCTTTTTTATAAACACGATCAGTTCATTTCCATTTTAACTTTTAATTCATCTTACTATTACAGTCAAGCTTTGGTGGCCTAGCGGTTAGCATAGCTGCCTTCCAGGTAGCTGGCTGGGATTCGCTTCCTGATCAATGCATTTGACCTATGAAAGAAAAAAAAAATCATCTTACTATTACTTTTCTGTTAAGCATCCATTGGAGTCTTAGATCTATATGTGAGAATTGGCAAAATACTTGCAATGAAAACATTTTTTCTTTTTTTAAATAAAAATATAAGCACATTAATTTTTGATTTAAAATTACATTAAATAATGTGTTATTGGAAATTAGCAATTTTTTTGTTTTTTGAAGAAACTACAAATAAATTAATTTTTTACAATATTAATTTTAATCCTAATTCTTGCTCTTAGTTTTACTCTTTTAAATTTATTTCATTTTTTAGCATTGGTATGATTATAATTTGTTTAGTTTAGTTTTAAATTTTGTAATTTATGATCCCATACTCGTCCTTGTTTTCTCAAAATCGTATCATCATTCTTCTCTGATAATCATGGGATTCTTTTGGATGTAAGTATCATTTCAACTTCAAAAAATTCAAATAACAGTCGAAATGATGTCAGTAAAGAATAAAATGTTAAAATTATTTAACCAGAAAAATATAAAAATTGTTGTATATAAGTAAATATTTGTTTTTTAAAAAGTCAAACCAGTAACTTGTTACAGTGTTTTTCTCATCTCAGTAAAAATGAAAAAAAAATCGTTAAAATTTTAAATAAAAAAAAAAAAGTGGGTGGTAAAAGAATCATAACCCACACATTTCTATTTGTAAACAAATTTAGATAATTTAGAATTTAAATTTGTAAGAGTTTTTTTTTTTTTTTTACTATGTATATAAACAAAAAAGCTAAAACGAATATTTTAAAAGTAAATAAGTCATTTCAGGGCAAAATTCTTTTCAATTGTTCCCCCATAGAACAACAGCAATAAAAAATATGGTACTTATTAGATTTGCCAATTACCAGGCTGTGAAGCTTTGGGTGTTTTTCTATCTTTGTTTTAACCTCTAACCAAAAATAGCTACTATCCAATTGCCAACCAATGTAGAGATGGTTAGCTAAGTTGGCTATGGGTCAGTTACTTGAAATTAAAATTTTAAATTTCTTTAAAAATGTTCACTCAGATTTGATTTGAACTCGGATTGTAGACATGACAAGAAGATACGTCATTTCTGCACCACTAACTTCTAAATATAAAGATATGCATTATTATTTATATATACTTTTTTGTTTCTGTTATTAAAAGATTAAAAAAATGGTATGCATAGCTTTTATTAATAAATTTTCAATATTTGGATCTTTTTATATATAGGTTATTTTCAGAAATTAAATTATAAACATTTTAGCTGTGATATTTCAAAGATGTTTATAATTAAAAACCTGAAATGTTTTTAATAACAAAAATATAAAATTTACATACAAAATAATATTATTATATTACAATTGTACCAATGGAATAGAAGCAAAACCAATAGTTTGCAAAAAGTATAAAAGAAGTATTTTATTTAACAAATTATTGATCTATATATATATATCATTTCACATAGTTAAATTTTAAGCTTAAAAATTTTTCATACTGCTGTTTTCTTGGTGATATTGTATTATAATTTGAATAGTATTCACTAGATAGAGGTGAAACAATAGTTTGGAAATATTAGTTGTAAAGAAAATGAACCGAATGAGGAAGAAGAAGAAATTGAAAAGTAGAAAGGCAAGGGGGTTGAATGGATGGATAACAGAGAAGGTAATGAATTTAAGACATAGGGCAAAATTAAACTTTTATCATGTTTTAATAAGATGGCACAGAAGAGAGATTTTCTAGATTGTTGGAGTAATGCAAGAGTAAAGCTACTATTTAAAGTAAAGGGTAAGGATCATATAAAGCTAAGCAATTATAGATCAATAGCAGTACTGTCAGTGTTATATAAAGTGTTTGCATGTATGGTGGCTGGAAGAGTCACAAAATAGATAGAAGAAAATAATATTGTGGGAGAAATGCAAGGAGGTTTTTAATTGTATAGGGATATAGGAGATAGTTTATTTGTAGTCACACAACTTATAGATATGAGTAGAAATACAGGTAGACAGTTATATATGGTTTTTATAGATATAGAGAAGGAATATGATAGAGTAAATAGAAATCAATTATGGATAAGTTTAGTAAATTAAAGAATGGATGGATGTTTAGTGGATATTATTAAGAGATTATATGAAAATAATTACTTTACATATCAATTAGGGAATACAGAATCACTTAAAGTTAAAAATGGAGTGGGACTAAGGCAAGGATATCCTCTGTCACCTATTTTGTTTTTGTTGTATTTGATAAAAACTGAGAGAGAACAATAGAAAGATTAGGAAGAGGGTAGAGATATCATTAATAGGTGGTAAGGAAGTATATACATTATCAGATGCTTTATTTGTGGATGATATCTTTTTGTGCACAGAAAAAAGGTAAGATATGGAAGTTATCCAGAGGACATGCACACAGGTAAGTAAAGAGTTGGGCATTAAATTTAGTGAAGAAAAATCAAAAGTAATGATGATTAATGCTGGGGAAAGTGAAGACAAATAATTTTTATTTGGGGATATAAAGTTAAGGGTGGTGAATATGTATAACTATTTAAAAATCACCTTAAATAATCAGAGAAATTTCTTGGATGAATGAAAGAAAAAATTGATTAATAAAACAGAAAAAAGAAAGGGATTGATAAAGAAATTCATAGTATTTTCTTATAATAAATATGATGTATCTAAAATTATATGAAAAAGAGTAGCAGTAACAGGGGTAACATATGGTAGCATATGTATTAGTAAAGGGATGTTAGATTAGTTAGAAAAAGTTAAAAGGAAGTAGGAAGACATGCATTAGATGCAGATGTGTGGATGGAAAAGGAGGAAATTCAAAGAGAAAAGAGATGGTCAGTATTTAATTGGATAAAGGGCAGGCAATAAGATGAGTGAGAAAGGTAGTATGGTATACAGAAGATTTTGATAAAAAATTTATGTCAGTATTGAAGCAATGGATCTGAAGTCCGATCCATGCTTCACATCTTCCTATAAACTTAATTAGTATTGTAGATCTAAATTAAGTTTATAGTTCAATATCAGCAGGGTTTTGCATTAGAGTTAAAAATAATTATGCTTATTAAATGTGTATTACAGTTAAATATTTTATTTTAAATAAATTTCATTCTATTGATAAAAATTGCATAACCTATTAGTCAAACATATATATACATCTAGCGTATATATATGAGTAATGCAAAATTCTGCTGAAATAAAATGCTTATTCTATTGTAAAATAATAATATATTGTTGTTCAAATTTTATTAAAATATTTAGTATGATTTGATTTTGAGATAAGCCCACCAACATTTCTGAAAGAATGTATATTTTAATTAGTGAGCCGTTCAAGTCTAATTAAAGATGGCATTTTCTTTCTTGCTTTTTAATTAATAGAATTCCAACTTTAAAGTAAGAAAGTTAGAGTAAAAAATTGAAGTTATTTTTAGAACGTGTTGTTTTGAAACAAAGCAGCAAGGGGGGGGCTTATCAAGATCTCAGATCATACAAACAATGGAAGGTAGCTGGCAGAGAAAGTATAAATAGTAGGGAGAACAAAAGAGATAATTATTCAGACTTTTCTTTTTGAAGGAGTCATTTGATTCTGATTTTGCTTGTGAAGGCGATTTATTAAGATTTTTCTTGCTGTTTTATTTCCAAGCTTTCTGGAAAGTGCATTCAGATTTCTCTTGGGAGAAATCCGTCAGATTTTGCTTCACATTTAGCTTGTGCTTCAAAAAAGTTATACAGCTGTCATTTTCAAACAATGGAGAAGTTGGAACCTGCTCCAGTTAAAACCAACCGTATTTTGAGGAAAATGGATATGCTTGGCTAGGCAAATCATAGCTTTGCCTATCGCCGAGGTTCCTAAATACCATCCAAAAATGCCTTAACATCCAATCAATAACCATATGAACTCTATGCCGTGTCTGGAGAACTTTTCATGGAAGCCATACTTCATATTTTCATTGTCCGGACAAACACCTATCGTCGGTCGGATCAAGCCACGGACGCCGTAGGGAACATCACGGAAAAAGGACGGTATCGTATCTACTATATTAAACTATCTCGTATGCTACTTTTGATTCATATTGTTTTATTGTTGTATTGAAATATATGTCTTTGCTATGTAAACATTTTATGAATTAACCTTAAATATATTTTGGGATCATCTAGCTATATGTAACCTTTTTACCTTCGCTATTCTTCCTTACTAACCATTGTAAATATTTAGTATTTCGTTGCGGTTAAATTTAATAGTTAACTTTTTGTCATTTGAAATCTCTTTCCAATTTTATTTATGTTGTTAATTAAATCCAAGTCAGTTTCTTTTGTGTGCCAACTTGATCTCTTTGATAACACCTCTTTTTGTCCGCCATTAGCTTATCACGTATATTTGATTTAGCTATATACGTTCTAAGTCAATTTTAAACACGATTTTTAGCGCAAAGCCATAAGAAATGCTTTGCGAAAGGTTTTTATTATCTATCGTACTTTATCGAGAAGATCGAGTTGGAATTTTTTTAATAAAATTGGGAAGAAAAGAATTTGACCGCAAACCTATTAACTTGTTTTCTTTTTATTGTCTAATTAGTTTGTTGCAGTAATTTAGGGGAATAGCGGAGGCCCATTAAAGCCTTATTCATATTTTAAAGCCATTAATTAAACATTATTTAATCATCAAAACTTGAGTTTCTTAGTTATATTAAATGCTTTATTTTTCAATGATCCAGGCACGCAAAACGCAAACACCAACACATCTTTTTATGTACTTTACACATTTAGCTTTTAGCTCTTTAGGATTTCCCGTCCATGTCTCTACCGCTGTTGCTAAGCTTTGTGGCCGGTTGAAAAATAATTTATGCATGGCTCAGATGGTGTTGTTTGTTTGTGATCAGGCCTCGAGAACAGGCGAATGGGCAGAGGTCATATGTATTCTTGATTTATATCTCGCGTATGGTTGGCCTTGAGGTACTTTCGCCTAGTATTCGAACTGGGTTAAATCTACACACATCATCTGACTGTCACAGTATATTTATGCAAAGGGTGGGATGATTGCATTAAGAGAATTGTTAAGTGTTATAGTGACAAGGAATGGGATAGAAGAATAGATGCATTAATAAAGATAGGGAGTTGGAAAGATGGAGAATGAGTATGAAGAGTAAAAGGAGTTTAAATATATAGAGAAGTAAATATTGGGTGCAAGTTAATTTATGATAATAGCAAGGAAAGTAGTTTACTGTTTTAAGCTCCAACAGGATCTTTAGCAACAAGGGCAAATACACATCAATTAAAAAATGAGTAATTTAGTCTGCAAGTTGTATAAGGAAGGCATAGAAAATATTAGGCATCTGTTAATAGAATGTAAATGCCTGAAAACAGAAAAGGTACAAATAATGAAGTTATGTAAGAATAAATGTAAACAAAGTGATTATACAGAAAGTGAGTTATTGATTTTTATGCTGAGTTTGGGAAATAATAAGGGGGATTTATATATAAAAGCTATGGAGTTGACAAAGATTATGTTGTGGAAATGGGGTGGTGATGGATATGGGAAAACATAGGGTAGGGAATGGAAAGGGAAGGTAAAGTGGCTAACAGGTTTCTCTGGGCATAGTGGCTGAGAGATTCCTGTCTGTATATTAGGAAAAGTCACAGTGTATCGAATTGCATCACATGTGATTTAAAAGGGGACATCTTGATAAGATTCCTATAAGGAATGAAAACCTGCTTTGATATTCTAAATAAAGTTTATTTATTTTGAAGTTGTCTATTATCAATTTTGTTTAAAATTGACTATTTCTTTTAATATAGAAATATTCTTATATCTTCTCCTTTACTTTTTTTGCATTTCTTCATGTATATATATATGTTACTTTTTACAAATATATTATAATAGAACAAACCTCTTCCAACATTGTAAATAATACAAAGACAGTATGATAGGCAATAACGTATAAAATTAAGAATCCAATTATACTTTTAACATGTTAACATTACGTTCCAAAACAATAAAATGTCTGTTAAAATTTAAAACAACCATTTTTTACCCATTTGAATATTATCGATCTTCATGTGTTCATTTTGCATAATACAACACTTTCATTAATTTTTCTCTTTATATCATTTGTTTCTTCACAAATCACCTCAACATTAACTGGATCGAATCTGTCCATATTCTTTATGATACATTTTTAAAATTAATTTTAGCCTTTTTCCATGCGTTTTTATATATCCCTTGTACTATTATTATTATAGGCAATCACAAATAAATTAACACATTTCAGAAAAATATGAAAAGACAGTAACAAAATAAAATATAAAAGATAAATTTTACATAAGTATGTAAACAGCTGATAAACCAGAACTACAGATTTCATATATCTCTCAATGATCCTCTAACCTGGTTATTTGACATACTAAATTCTCCTACCAATTTTTTTTTCTTTTTGCCAAACTTTAAGGTTTCAATTAAATATAATTCTCCATTTCAGTTAACCTTCAATCAAATCTATCTTATAAAAAAAATCTGAAAAAAGCTTTGAATCAAACTTTACAACAAAAATAGAATCTGTTTTCCCTCCATAAAAACTGTGTTCATTATAACTATAGCTCATTACTGTATTATATATATATATAAAATCAAGTTATACATCACATGACATATAGTTTGTATTTACAAATGTATAAAATAAAGAGCATGCTAATAGTTCTAAACAAGCTTATTTTGTAATTGTTATTTTTTTAATGACATATGCCACAAGAGAACATATTCAAAATGTTTGTCTAAGACTGGCCCCATCCTCAGAACAGTTTCAAGCTATGGCTCTTGTTAGTGAAGAGCTAAGACATCAGATTCAAAATACCAACTCAAGCCCAGCATTTATCTAATACTTAAGTATTAAGTAGAAGATCTGAAATTTTCAAACATCTATATGTCTTCAAATCCATCTCTCCAATTGAAATAGCTATACGAGACTGAACTAAATTTAGATACACTATATATTAATAGCATTAGCAATATAATATAGACAAAACCTCACCAGCCATAACTCAAAACTGATCTGAGGATGGGAATAATCTTAGATAAAGATTTCAAATGTGTTATCTTGTGACATTTATCATAAAAAAATGTTTGTTTAGAGCTATAAGCATACTCTTTAATTTATATATTTGTAAATACAAGCTATATAAGTCATGTAATGTATGATGTGATTTCATTAATACTATAATTTGGTTGTTGAGGCTTTGGATATATTAGATGTCTGAGGTAATATATGATGTAACTGAATTTAGTTCAGTGCCATATGGCTTTTGGAATTTGAAAACTGGATTTGAAAACATGTCTGAAAATTTCAGATCTTCTACTTAATAGTTAAGTATTAGATAAATGCTGGGCTTGAGTTGGCATTTTGAATCTTGTGTTCTAGCTTCTCACTGATGAGAACCATAACTCGAAACTGGTCTGGGAATGAGGACAATGCTAGATAAAGGTTTCAGAATCTTGTGGCATTTATCATAAGAAAATAAAATAAAATAAGCTTGTTTAGAGCTATTAGCATGCTTATTATATATATATATAATAAATCTAAACAATCACTCATATACAATTAATTTTGTTACACTAGTTATTTTTCTATAATGAATTATCCATTTTTGAACTTATTAAATCCGAAGCAGCAGATTAGAATCTGTATTGCACTTCAACATCTAACCTTGTCTTTCTTTTTATAAAACTATTAAGATATTTAAAGTGGTTTACATTCTTATGTTAATAACCACCCATTGCAAATATTTTGTTTCCATTATTGCTAATTTTTTACACATTGCTTTGAAATACTAAATACAATCCCTAGATTACTTTTGAAAAAAAATGCACAATCATCATCAGCATACTGTAAGTCTAGAAATCAAGAAATTGGAGCTCATATTTATTTGTGTTTTTAATTGAATCAAATTTAAAATTTCCCTACCAATTGTCCAGTTATTTCCAAAGGTCATTTTATTTTTAATTGCTTAGGGGATATGTGATATTTGATGATCAAATGAAAGGCCAAAATGTCACATTTTTAATTTGTTAATTCAAATGATAATATTTAGGTTAAATTGGGATTAAATGGGATTAAATTATAAATCTTTAATGTTTTTAAGTCCAGTAAACTCGAACTGATTATAATCCATCTATGTGTGACGCTTCCTGGTTATTGCTTGGTATAGGTTTTAAAAGCTAAATAAATGTATGACTACTGGTGGTTATTAATAGATTGATGACTTACTATGACACAAGTCCTTTTTATTAAATTAAAATGTTTCAAATATCAAGCCTATTAAAATTAAAATAATCAGATGGTTCTATTGCTCGGGAGGTCATAAATCTTTGAACGCTAGCTGTACCAGAATCGAAATCGATCTAAGGACCATACACTCCTGTGTTTGACTCACTGCACTAAATCACAACGTGCATTAAATCTATTATTTAAATGTGACTCTTGATATGAGATGGAAAGTTAGTGATTCGTCTAAACTCTATATGGTAATTTTTTTTTTTTCAATCATAATCCTCTATTGCTCAGATACACATTCAAGCAGAAAGCTTAATATAAAATCCTTTTCTGAATAAATCAAAACACCCAATAATGAAAAGAAATAAATGATTATCAATAGTAAATTTAATAACTCAAGAATGTTTTATCGTCGAGACACGTAGTAAAATAAATTAAATTTCTCAGAAAATAAAATCACATAAAAGAGTATGAAATTAAAACTTTAGATGATTTAAGAAACAGATTAATTTAATAAATCGGTTTGCAAATGTTGGGGAAAAATAGATTACTGCTTTTCTGGAACTTTTTATCGCAAAGTTTAATTGCTGATTATTGCGCCGAGGTTTTCTTGTTGTGAAAATGTAAATAATGAAACCAAGAATGTTCTTTTGTGATTTACATCTGTGAAAAGAGAAGGTGTTTAGAATTTGAAATTACTTTTTATTTTCTTTTTAAAAAACCCCACATATAATCTCAAGTTACATTATAGAGTAACAATATACAAGCCTACTGACATGTATATACTGTATTACGCATATATATATATATACAAGATGTCTAAAAAAGGCATTATTACTATCATTATTATTTAGGTACTTACTTTATTATTTGGTCTTGTTCAGGATATGGATAAAAAATGTCTAGAGATTCCACTTAGGAGATACATTCACTAGTTGATTAAAATTGTTTGATAAGAATTCATAAAAGCTAAAAAAATTAAAGTCAATTGTCCCTTTTAATAAATTTGGAAAAAAAAATTGCTTAAATTCCACAAGAAGTCCATAATTATATCATCATTTTTATTGTTCGAATGAGTTTTTGGTAGAACAATTAGAAAGATTGGATTTGAATCAAATGTTAGATGGTGAAACTATATTTTGAGTTAATGGGACAACTTCTTTTGTGATACCTAGTACACGAATACGTGAACGAACTGAAATCTACTGTTAGGAGAATAGACTTCAGTATAGAAGCAATATTTATCATTGTAATATTTATTTATATATCCAGAAGTTTAATGTGCCACTTTTTCTTCAAAGAAGAATCCAGTATTAATTCATAAAATATGCTAGTTCCAAGAAATATGTCTTCAATTATTTGTATCATAAATTATTATTATACTATTTCAAATATTTACTAAGGCAATAAACCTATAGCATGTGCAGTTAAAAATGTGAAGGTAGGGACCTCTACTGGTGTTAACCACAAGCTTACATATTTGTTTAAGGAAATTCTTTGTTGAACATACAGAAAGTAAGTGTTCATTTATGCTGAAAAGAATAAAATTATATGTTGAATTAGTGTTAATTCTAACATTTACTGTACTTTTCCCCACTTTATGTGAAACACACTCTTCTAATACTGGTGAAAAATAGATATATGAAATAACAGAAAGTCATTGAAAGTATATGTTATGAATATTTCTCATATTAATATTTAAGTGAGAAATATGATTTTTTGCTAGTCTATTAAATATTTCTGATTATTTTCCCACAATAATTGTAAAATATTTATTTAAAAGCAAAAGAATACATGCATACACTTTGATTTTATTTGGATATGCTTTATTTTTGAAAATTGAAGTAAATAAATTTGACCATAATGTTAAGAAAGAAAAGTAATGTCCTAAAGACATCATACCTTCTAAAATTGGCTATATAACTTTATTTGTTATTATCCAAACTGTTCTATAATATTTTTGAGATAGTTTAAAAATTATAAAGCAATTTTAATGTTTTAGAGAAGAACTTGATGTATTTATCAGATATTAACATGTATTCATTTGCATTTTAAAAATAAATTTAAAATAAAAAAATATTTTATTGATTTTTTGTAGTCTATTTCCTCAGACCAATGAAGGATATTTGATGTCCTTTGGTTTCATTATAACTCATTTTTCTTGATTTTTTAATGTTTAAATATGACTTTATAAAATGATTTTCTTTGTAAAATTAAATTTCTAAAAAAGTCAAGTCCAATTTATTGAGCATTGATGATGATCAGCATGTTTTAATATCCCATATATCCAGATGGATGAGCACTTAAGTTGGTGCATCCAAATTATGTGTAAATAATTATCCAAAGCTGGCAAAGGGTCAATAGTTAGCATGATTTACAATAGAACCATTTCAAATCCAGTCACAAAATTGACTGTTGATTTAATTTTATTGTTGATCATTCATAATGATTATTCCTTTTGAGTATTACTTATTCTTATACTTCATAATTATGGCTAATGATAGCTATTGTTAGTTGTAGTTGCTCTAAGGAGTTAATTGGGCTGATCTCACAGAAAATTATGTATTATATTTTATATTACTTTAATATCTTTTGATAGTATCTCTTATTAATATCTTACTTAAATTTTAAATATTATACTTATTTGTAAATTTCATCACTATTTGAAATATTTTGTTTATTTGTTGATGACGTTTTTTCATCATCCCAGAGTTCAATTTCATATTCCTCAAATGTTTATTATATATATATATATATATATATCATTACTTAAGATAATAGAAAAATTTAAAACCATTGTTATATAACTTATGCAAATAAGAAAAGAGCATAGAAATTAAAGTAGCAAATCACACAATAAATAAAAAAGAAAAAAAAAACAAACATCACATGATCACTATTTCTTATGCTTACATAAGCTGCTTACACAGAGGCTAAACTTGCCATATAGTTTTGCCACCAGTGCAAGCCAAAGTAATCAGTGGATGTAAGGTTTGTGCATAAAATCCCTACCTAATGCCTACACATCTAATATCCCCAGACTAGTTTCTAGCTTGTGGCTTTCATCCATGAGGAGCCTTGGGTCTGAGAGTACTGCACCTAGATCTTAGGTCTAATGCAATTATTCAGCAGCCACTTTTACTTTATTAGCTAACTATATAGCTTTGAGTGCAAAATAAAAAATGCAATAATATTTTCAAGCTCATTAGGTTGTATAGATCTGAACTCAATTCAGCATACATACTTTTGGAGTCTTTGGTTCTTTAATAACCACAGTTACCATAATTTTATTGGAAAGGATTGGTTTAAACTGCTAAACAAAATCCCTATTGTGGCTTTCATCAGTGAGAAACCTTGGGTCTAAGAGCACATCCATTGATTACTCTGGCTTGCACTGATGGTGTTACTGTATGGAATATTTAGCCTCTGTGTAAACATAAAGAATGGTGATCATGTAATGTCTAGTGGTTTAAAACTAATCCTACCCAATAGAATTATGGTGAGTGTGTTTATTAAAAAAGACACCAAAAATTATGGTTGCTGAACTGAGTTCAAACCTATACAACTATACAAGCTAATGATCTTGAATTGAAAACATTATTGTGTTTTTATTTTGCATTCAAAGCTTTATAGTTAGTTAATAAAGTAAAAGATAGTAGTTACAGTATGCAAAAACCTTCTTGCATCCAATGTTACTTTGGCTTGCACCAGTGGTGCTACTGTATGGAGAATTTAGCCTCTGTGTAAAATATAATAAAAACTTGAGTGTGCATTTATTGAAAGTTTTGATATACTGTTGAAGTTGCAACAATAAATTTTAGCAACTAGGCAACTTATCAATCTGTGATGGAGGATAATAAAAATAATTGTCTGTATTGATTAATTTGTAAATCCTCACTTTCATTGAAAATTGCTGAATGTTTTCTCAGAAAAAGAACTGTTATTCATAAGTGATAATGACCCATGCATTTTTTTAAAAAAAATAAGATTTCAACATAATATTTTTATGGGTGTTAAAGTTGCCAAGAACAATCTGTTAAGCTCAGCATCTTATGGACTACAGCAATGATCAAAAGACTTCTCCTTTGTTCTTTTACAGAAGAAAATGCCCAGAAACCTTTGTATCCTTCTGGTGTAGTTTTTCCATGAAGATTTTGAAATGTAATTTTAAATGATTTTTTTTTATTGTTTATGGTGTATTTTGATTATTTTTATAATTATTTGTTTATTATTATAAAGAAATACACAGATAAATTTTCAATTTATTCATTTGTGTTTTGTTTTTAGAAATAGAAGTTAATAAACTTACTGTAATATAAAGAAAATGTCTGTTACATCATTATCTGTCAAAATTGATTTGGTGTTCAAATCTTTTAAAATATAGTACCTTATATCAGATATTAAATCAGGATTTGATAGAGGTATTATAAATCTACCTTGTTTGTTCCCATTAAAGAAACCTTAAAATAAAATAAGACTGTTTACATAAATATCTGTGATGTTGATGATATATTATTATATATACAGGGCAGTTTTTAAATATTTAAAATGATCAAATATTATTCATTTACAAAATTAAATTAAAAGGAAATCCAAGTCCAATATATTAGGTTTTAGTATAAAATATTTTATAAAAACAAAGATTGAGTATTTCCATAAACCCTTTCCCGATGGAACAATAGAAAGTGTCAGAATGCAATAGGGTTAAATGAAAATTGACAATATAGAAAGTATCTTTATTGCATTGAAATTTGTTGTTGATAATTTTTAACAGCACTAATCTTCATATGCTAAAGACAAGACCCTGAATCACTTTCTAATGCATATCATGAACCACATCTCGACCAAAGTTTAAATAATTCATGACTTCCCAAACTATGGAATCAATGGATTATTTTTTATGAAAATCACTTTCCTACTCATTACTTACAACGTGGACTGCTAGCCTGAATTTATCACCCAAACATATATTTTTATAATAACTGTTTTTGACATGTTTAATTAAAAATAGAATATTTCATCACATTAAATAACTACTGAAAATAAATTAATTCTATTTATAGATGTCATTTACATAATTTATTGTATAGAAGTGAGAGTTTGACCTCTTATTGATATTACGTAAAGGAATTAAATACATTTTATCTAAAAATGCTTGTCAAACTCTAAAAAGCACATGTTATTCAGATTTCTGGATGTTATGCTATAGAATATACTATAGTAATACTACTTCTGCATTGGGTTAGACATATGAAATGAGTCAATAATATAAGACTTTCTAAAAAGAATTTTATGACCAACTTGAGGTTGCATTTTCATGGGAGATGTTGATTCTGGTTTAAAGATTCCCTCAAAAATATTTTAAAAAATACAATATTCATTATATTTTTTGAAAAAATATAACTGTGGGTAAAATAACTTGAAAAGCTGTAGTTTGAAAAATGTTTAAAAAAGGTTTACTGCAACAAGAAAGTAAAAGACAATATACTAAATATAACATAAGGAGAATAATAGACCTGGGTGTTGTATATGTGGACATATTTGTGATTCTCAGACTGTTAGTTTAGTCATTTCAAACTTGTCCTTTGCTATTGTTGTTGTTGTTGTCTTTCTATGTTTTGTTGTTTTTGGGGTTGGGGTAGGCCATACGTTTTTGCAAATGGTTGCTGTGAATAAGTAATCGTTTTACGAATCCATAATTTTGAACCCGTTGAGGTTAATTACATTTTATTCGACTTAAAATAAATATTATTTCTGTTATAAAAGGTAAATAAATTTACACATGAATATTTCACTTATAAACAACTGACTTTGTTCGGAGAATTATGTGATTATAAAAATCAATATTCTGTTCTTATTTTTCCCATTGTGAATTGAAAAATCAAAATACTGTCAAATGAAATAAAAATTCTGCTGAAATAATGCAGCGAATGATTAATGATAAATTAATTCTTCGTTACAGTTAAAACAATTTAAAATTAATTTCTGATTTTATTATAACTTCAATAATTATTCAGCCAAGGCATTCTTACAAAACTGTTTTTTGTTTTTTTTTTAAAAAAAAGAAAAAGAAATTAAGAGTAAAAATGGCTAATAAAAATGTATATATTTGGCTATCTAAATCCAATTTCTATAATGATTTTAAAAAATTATCTTGTATAAACAGATAAAAAAAAAGTAAAATTATTTTATAAAAAACGGAAAACATCAGAATAAAAGATGAGACTAAAGTTATATGCAAAGAAGGGGAAATAAAAATGATAAAAGTAGAAGATGGCTTTTAAGTTTAATGTAAAGATTATTTAGCAAAAATCACGAAATGCAGCAAAAAACAGACTACACAATAGAAACTGCATAATTAGAAATAAAACAGCTAGTGAAGATTCTTATCCTAATGACTACTACAAGAACAGTTAAATGTTTGATTGTAAAATTATATATATATATATAAGATATATTTTGCTGGTTCATCCGTGTAAATGTTAATATTAATGTACTGCCATTTTGACTTGATCACACAAGTCATCTACTGGGTGATAAATGATAGAAAGACGGTTGTGGAGGCGCTACAATCACTGATTTGAAAAAAAAAAACGTTAAAACTCCACCAATAGCAAAAATATTAAATTGAAATATGTTGTGGAGGCGCTACACTTACTGATTTGAAAAAAAAACCCGTTAAAACTCCACCAATAGCAAAAATATTAAATTGAAATATGTTTTTTTAAAAAAACTCTTTCCAAATATGAGATAGTTTGCATGTACCATCTCACTTACTGATACAATCTTGTATTTTAGCATCTCAATGGCTTCTCTGATGTGACACTGGTAGAGATTATCACATCTGGATATAATCCTGGTACTAGAAAAATCAATTTTATGATCTGAATCTATTGTGCTGATGATGATGAGTGTTGTTTAACTGCATTAACATGTTCATATCTCCTAGCACTGATGCAATGGTTGCTCATATATATATATATATATATATATATATATATCATTCATAATATATATATATATATATATATATATATATATATTATGTTGAGGAATGACTTAAATTATTTGACTTCGAGACTATGAATTTTATTGACATTTGCTGAACATATTACTAAAAGAGATGACAATAGTTGGACAGTTGAACTTTTAAATGGGATTCCAATAGATTGTAAAAGAGCTATGGATGAAATAAAAAAATTGTTGAAGTGGAGTAGAGAAGAGAGGCTAGAAATCAGAGAAGCTGGATTAAACCTGGAGAAACCATCTTCAATCAATTTTGGATTATTACCAATCAAAAGCATAAACTGGATATAAGAAATTTTGGCATCATATATAACTTTAAAGTATTCAGAAAAGTTGTAGAAAATATTGATGAATATGAGCTTTTGATTTATACATAGCAATATTTGTTTTTATACATATTTCATGCAGTCATTAAAGCTTTTCATCGACAAAACATAAAACCAAAATTATATTAAATTCTAAAGAATATTTATTTAGATAATGCAACAGCAATGATTATATTATAGATAACAGTGAAAAGATGATGAGTATATAGTAGCATGATTATTTATTTCTAACAATGTTTATATGACAGTGTAATTGTCTGCTTAGTTTGGTACCATGGTAGAGTGGTAGATATTAGAACTTGGGGTCCACAGATTGTGTCCACCTCTGTCACCTCCAGCACTGCTTGAACTTTTTATTGATTCTTAGAACATTATTCTTATATCTTCTCCTTTACTTTTTTTGTATTTTTTAATATATTCATATATATTACTTTTTTTATAAATCTTCTCATATACACTCTAACGCATTTTTTTTTTTTATAATTTCTCTTTTATTTTTCTAACAGTTTCAACTGTTTTGCAGTTTTCATCAGAACAACATTTAAACATATAATCATACTATCATTATTTTATAGGCATATAAACATTGTTATTCATAATTATATTTTATTTTTAACTCTATACTTTTACTTCTCTTATTTCCTAATTATTATTTTCTTGTTATTTCATTATTATTTTTACTTCCTTTTTATTTTTCTTCTATCCTGTCTATCATTCTACATTATTCTTTAATATATCTCTATCACTTTTCTATTTTATTTTTTATTTTAATACCTATTAATCCAATTTCTGTTCTTCCTTTCTATTATTTATCTACACTTACTCTTTTATTACATTTTTTTATTTATTCCTATTCCTATCTTTATTAATCATTCTCATTTTTAATTTACATATTCATTTTTTTATAACCTTGTACTTCCTTTTTATGTATATAACAGATTCTTTTTAAAATTCTTTAGCCTCTTTTTCATGTACACCTTTAATGATACTCCCTCTATTGTCAATTTTTTAAACTTTTTATCCTATTCTTTAAACTTTTTATTTTTACAAAACTTTATATATATTATTTTTCTATTATTACTAATATTTCTATAAAAATAATGACTCCCCCCCCATCTCTTCGTTTATTAATACGAATTAAAACAATAAATCCATTTAATTATTTATTTAATTATGATAAATATTTTGCTACTTCAAATAGAAGTACAAAATAAAAATAAGTGGGGGTATTGTAAGTCATATAGATTTTACAGGTGATATGAATGTTTTTGACCATAATGTTTCAGAGCTGCAATATATGTTATAAGAATTATCCATGAAAGCACAAAATAGGATTGAAAGATAAATGCAAAATGAGTGAGATAATCTTAAATAGCTTTTCAAAAACCAAATTTATAATGATAACAACTAATTAGAAGAAATTAACAATTATTAAATATTTGGTCAGTTTGTGAATACATCTGGAAACCCAGTGGTTGAAACTAATCACAGAATTAAAATTGGACTGAGAGGTTTTCCTATTTAATCAATATTTTGCACCAGCGCTTATATATAAACAGAAATTTGGACACATAATTGTAGAGCGACACAATGAAGTCAGATTATAAGATCCACTATCGAGAGATGTATGCTGAATGTAATGTGGAACGATTGAAAGCAAAATGTTTGGGGGAGACAACAAATAATTATCATTTATATCATCAAAATAATTTAAAAAACAAAGTGGAGATGACTTTGACATATTGTTAGAAGTGATAACAATAGATAAATAACTGAGATCGTAAATTAAATCAATTGCAAAAGACCCAAAAAAGAATTACATATATGGTGGATGGATGAAATAAAAAAGTATGTTGGACTGATGCAAAGAGGGATGTTACAAATCAGTATAATTTGATTAAAAGAAGGTAGACTCTTATTCTCAGGTAGATCAATGATGCTTAAAAATTATATATGTATTTAATATCCAAATATATATATTAAATACAATAATATTCATATAAATGTAGCTTATTTTATTAGAAGTATTTTCAACCCTATTCCTTATATAGTCTTTGTCAACTATATAATATTGAATAATTAAAACGAGACATTATTTCATAACTCCCATAATTCAATTAAATATGGATTTAAATTTGGTTATAGAAAGATAAAAATTATACAAATTGAACGTTGCCCCACTACAAATGTAAAATAAAAGAGGCTATATTAATTTCAAGAAATCGTCAAATGTTATTGAATCGCCAATCATCAAAAATTAAAATAACTGAATTGTGGGAGAACTGAATTGAATTATGGGAGTTATGAAATGATGCCTCGTTTTAGTTATTCAACGTTATATAGTTGACAAAGACTACAAGGAATATAGTCAAAAGTACTTCTAATAAAATAAGTTAAATTTATATAAATATTACTGTATTTAATATTTATATATATTTGAATATTACATATATTTTGGAAAGAATACAGACATCAAACTTAATTTATTATGATTACAATTTTGTTCTAATTAACGAACCTTTTCTTTATATTATATATTGAAGCAAAAATCTTTTATGTTAGATTTTAATTAAACCTTACTTTGTTGGCTTTATTGTTTTTTTCTTATGTATATAATTTTTGCATACAAATAAATGTACATATGAGTAATAAAGTGTTTTCTTTTTCTTACTTTATATCATAAAGTGTCATCAAAATCGTATTCAGCTTGATGATATAAAGATAAGAAATAAACCACTCATTATGCATATATACATAAATGTGGAAAAGAATTACTTATAAAAGTAAAGGAAAAATTAATATTATATACATATACAATCACTGAATCAGTTCATTTGTTACATGATGACATATTTTAGCTATTCTTCATAAAAAATTTAAAGTGATAGCATGACTGAATTACATATTAGGTTATTAAATGTGACAAAGTGTTTCATGCCTTTGTGGATTATCTTCAATGATATCCACACCATTAAGAAATCTTGAAAATCTTTTGAAAGTGTTTTTGGGTCTGATTACTTTTTTATTGCCATACACAATATGAATCATTTCAAATATCTCAGTAGTTTTGCCCAATTAAAAAAAATATTGTTGGCTGTTAATCCATGGTGAGTTAAGGTACAAAACACACTGTCACATTTCATGTCATAACTGATGATGCAAAAATGCTAATACCTTAAAATTTCAGTGGAAAATAGCGGAATTATGTTGTTATAGAGTACATGCATTGATTCAGAAATGGCTCTGCATATAGCTTGGAACAGAATCAGCCATATCCTCCACTGGAATATATATATATCCTAGAGCTAGAGAGTTTATCACTCCGATTATATATATATATATATGTAAACAATGCATATCACTAGCTGAAATCTGTATAAAATATTTGAAACACCCGTAGCTATATTATTGCAGCCATACCCTCCCCCCTTTTCAATGTAGTGCTAAAATTCAAACTTACTTTATTTGTAGGGAAAAAGTGACTGGAATAATGTAGTTATGGGAAATTTCAAATATTATATATATATACTGTACAATTTAATATTCTAAAATCTTTATTATGAATATGGATGTTAAATTTTCAAACAGAAGTTAAACGATCTAAGTTTAAAATGTCAAACGAAAAAGCAACAAAACAATGCAATTGACAAAATAATAGTTCATTAAAAGTTTAAATAAAAGATGAAGTGCGGATTGAAATAACTCTTAACATAAAAGAGAATCGAAAGTAACATAATTAACAAAATAAAATAAAAAAATCTGACTAAGAATTGACACCCGAATTTTTTTTTTTCTCAATTTAAAATAAGAAAAAAATGAAGATTCGTAATATATAAAAATATAAAAGATAATTAATAATTGATAATGTCAAAATAAATAAAATTAAATAAAAAATATTAAATCCTAAATGACAAGAGTTGGAACAGAAATACTTAAAATAAAATTTTTGCATATGTAAATATCGAAAGCCAATAATAGTTAACGATTTCTTAAATAGAAACAAACTACTGTCGTCAAAATAAGAGTCATAGATCACATGACCCAATTCTCTTAAGCTTGTAAGATATAATCAATGAGGAATGCCAATTCCTCGACAAGCTTTGTGATAAATGCTTAGCCAGAGCCAGCATTTAAAATATCTCTAACAGGACCCCCTAACCAATCTCTGACCATGGTTTCATGCTTTGGCACTCCTCAAAGAGGTGCTAGGGTAGATCTAGTGTTTGAACTGATCTTAGTACCTCTCTGAGGAGTGCCAAAGCACGAAACCATGGTCAGAGGTTTGGGGGAGAGGAGATCCTGACAGAGATATTTTAAATGCTGGCTCTGGCTAAGCATTTATCATAAAGCTTGTTGAGGAATTGGCAATCCTCATTGATTAAATTACTGTCATAATTTTCTAATTCTCCATGTGAATGGTAGGACAAAACCTTGCCATACAGTTTTATCATCAGTCTTATATTAAATTTCACAATTTTTTTATGATTCTAGATTTTCTTTGTTTAATGTTTTCTTAATTATTTTGTACTTAGTCTGATTTTATCTTTATAATATCCTGGTTGGTGTTTTCCTTTCAATGTTTTGTTTTACATATTCAATCCTTTGCAATGAGTCTTTTTTTACTTTTATTTCTTTTTTACTTTATACATGATTATGCATTATTTGAAAAATTTATTGAGAAATTTGTTTTGTGTTGTAAATAAAGATGCTGACAATATAAAAAGATAAAATAAATGTGATAAAAAATATCATTTAAGTAGAGATGATAGGAAAGATATTACATAGAGAGTTATTAGAAGCATGTTAAATTAAAAAAGTAAATTTAAAAAAAAAGAAGCAAAACACAATATTAAAAGATATTAAAAGTGAGTTGTAAGACTTATGTGGATAGAATGGCACCTTTACTCAAATAACTTAGACATAATTTAGTTAACATATTATTTAAGAGATATTTCTTTTCAGAAAGTTGAACTCCAAAAATCAGTCTTCGACTCACAAGATCAATTTTCTTTACTAAATACGTTTATTTTATGATAGAATTTTCCCTACCAACTTATATAACTTAAAACAGGCAAAACTCACTATATATATATATTGCCACACACAGCAAGCTAGAGTAATCAATGGATGCCAGAAGGCTTGTGCATAAATCCCTATCTAGTGCCTACTCATCCAATATCCACAGACTAGTTTCTGGATTATGGCCTTCATCAGTGAAGAGCCTTGGATCTGAGAGCACTGCATCTAGATCTTAGAATCTAATGCAACCCTCCAGCAACCACATTTTATCTCCATTTAACTACAAAACTATGAGTCTTAAACTGAAAATGCCTTAATGTTTTCAATCCAAGCCCATTAGATTTTTAAGTTTTTTTTATTTCTTTCCAGCAGTTTTTTTTTATTCAATTAATGACTGTATTATTGATCCTAGTTTTTTTAATAGTCTATCAAAACCTGTAATATAAAAGCACCATATTTCTATATTATGCTTTGGCTTTAGCTTATGATAACAATTCAGAGTCATAGCATATTTCTCCCCATTTTTTTTAATATTAGTAAATGCGTTTAACACATTGTTACCTATAGAGCAAAATAAGAATGGAAAATCCTCTCTTCAGAAAATTTGAAGAACCTGATAAATTATTACCTATTAAGTTTATTCACTAAACTATATTCTATAGAGTAGTGATTATTCAGTTTTCCATTAAGTGTTAAAAGTGACAAGATATCTTGTGTGAGAGTGTTGCAGTGAAAATTATCAAGATACCAACATGTGGTAAGATTCAGTTGTTAATACTTCTAGCCCAGCTAAAGAATGAAGATTTTTATATAAAATGCATTCATAATAAGAGATGGTAATGCAAGATTTTGCACTGTTGGAAGATTGTGATGTGGTGAAACTGAAATGAGAAATGCACTGCTGAAAAACAAAAAATGTCTATTCTTACTCAAAGATTTATTATGATGCAATTTTATTTGTAGTTATATGACATATCAAAAATTGTCTTAGATTATAAACATTAATATATTTTTCAATTTGGTCTGCTCTCTTAATAGTAAATTAAAGAAGCAGAAAATGGCCACCAAAGAAAAGATGCATTAGATTTAAAGTTCCAGTTACACTGCTCTCAGATTTACAAGTTCCTTTCTGGTGTAAGCCATAAGCCAGAACCTAATCTGTGGATATGTAAAGAACAGCATGGGTTAGGGATTTATTAAACACTACCCCTTAGTTTCTGTCAACTACTAAAGCTTACCCTAGGTAGAATAAATATGATAAGAAAAAAACAACTCCAGAATGATTTTTTTGTTTAGTTTTGCATTAAAATCATTTGTAGCACATAATTAAAATGGCTATTTTTTATAATTCCATTTATCTTTGTTTTTCCTGTGTAATATTTTAGATATATATTGAAAACTCTATTTAAACTCATTTTCTTAATAGATATGAATAAAAATATCTGAAGGTGGCAAACTGAAGAGGTCTGGTTCAACCAGAAATGCATATTACAGCCATTTGCTTTTTGTAGTCATTTTTATTTGTATGTTTCAAGATAGTGAAAAGGAGTATGTGTGTTTGTATATATATATTCACTGATCTCATATCAAATATAGACAATTAGAAAATTAAGAAAGTTTGACTTCAGTGTATAAAAGCTTTTAAAAATTTTCAATCCATTAGCTTGAGTATAATAAGTAAAAAAAATTAGATGACAATAATTAAAATTACCCCTATAAACAAAACTAAGTAGTTGGATAGCTGTTTCAAAATAGTGAAAATTATCATGTAATATTTCTGCAGATACATTCAATTCTTACAGAGTGGTAGAGAAAAAACTGAATCGTTTGTGAATTAATCCCTATCTCAATTTACTGTTTTGATGCTGTAACATGAAACAAGTTTCCAAATATTTAACCATATAATTATTTAGTTATTGTCATAAATGATATTATTTCATAACAGCCATTATATCCTTGAACTTTAAAATAATTTAATGTCATTATGATTAGTTGATGATAGAGACCATTAATTTAATTACTGGCTCTTTCACTTTTATAATCGTGTTCAAACTCTGCATAGTTCAGATAAGCAGTAGAATCATAAATGAAAGAGAATTTTTTCTTTGATTAATTCCAGTACTGGTACATTCACAAGTCAAACCTTTTATGAACTTCTGAGCAATAGCGGAATTAATTATTTTATTTTAATATTATGAAACTTTGGGATAAACTTTAGTGTAATGCAAAAAAGATTTCACAAAAAGGGATTGAGGCTTTTATATCAACTTTCCAAAAAAGGAAAAAAAAAAAAGATTGTTTCGTTTTAATTATTCTTCACTGTATAAAGTGTGATAAACAGAGTAGCTAAATTCAAAAAAACATTAATCAGAAAAACTATTTGCCAAGTGCTTTCAGTACCATATACCAGAATGATGGTGTCATATTGGAACTGAACGGTTAATATTCCAGTGCATGCTCTGTGGAACACTAGTGATATGCTGATTGATAACACATCACAATAAACCAAGCCTCTTTCAACTTCCTCTTTCTATCGTTTCATTCATTGCACACAGTACTGATATTTTGAGGATAAAACTCATGTCCACAACCACTTTCATGATTTGAATATAAAAGTGATTCACAAGTTAGTTGTGGACATGAGTTTTATCCTCAAAATATCAGTACTGTGTGCAATGAATCAAATGATAGAAAGAGGAAGTTGAAAGCGGTTTGGTTTATTGTGAAATCTAAAAACGTTATCAATCAGCTTAACATTAGTTTTCCACTGAGCATGCTCTGGAATATTAACTGTTCAGTTCCAATATGTCGCCATGATTCTGGTAGACGGTACCGAAAGCGCTTAGCAAATAGGTTTTGTGATTAATGTTTTTTTGAATTTTAGCTACTCTGTTTATCACACTTTACATTCGTGAAGAATAATTGTACTATTGATTCATTTTAATTAAGTGCTTGAACTATCTTTTTGTTCTCAAATGCCAATTAATTATATTTAGTCTTCTTATAGTATCACCAAACCAAGTCAGTCTTAATCTCATGCTTTAAACAAAAGTTGAGTCTAATCTTATCAACTATCTCTTTTTTTTTATTTTGTTGTCCCCCAAATAGTCTCCATTGAGCAGTAGTAGCTACTTGCAATGAATTAAGATCATTCCATTCTAAAAGAGCAAAAAAAAAAAAAAAAGATAGTCGAAATAATGCTACGACTTTGCCAACCAATCCAACCAATCGGTGAATCACAAATATGTCTACTTATATACATCTATGTTACATAATTACAATTTAATACAAAGGTACTTATTTCCCCCCACAATCACGGCTGTGATACTATCACCCTTTCCCCAGATTTCTTTATATATATGACTAAAATATGTGTGGTAACAGTAAAGATTTTAAATTCAAAAGGTTTATAAAAACACGAGCGTTATTTGCCATCCAGAATTAATATTCTATTATACGTAATCTTTTTTAAGCAAAGCTTAAAGATATTAATTTATTAAGAATAATTGAGAATTTACAATCAGGATACGAGAATGTTTTATTGACAGAACACAAGGTTACTTGAGATGAATTATTGACAGATCTGATAAATGTTTAATTGATCGCTTAAATATTTACTTGTTAAATTGATATTATATTGCTTTTAAAAATACAGTGTGTTGAAAATCTTTTTTCAATTAGCATAAAAGAAAACTATTTAAAGATTACTTTCATTAAATAATGATAGAGGGTTTTGTATTTTAATGTCACATTTACATGTAACGGTAATAAATTTTCATACATATTTATATATTACGCGCACGTGTATATACTTTATCATCACTATATTTTCTCCAAAGATGTTTATACTTCCATGGCCAATGTCAATTGTCACGTAAATGAAGGCTTCATTTTAGTAAAGTGTATACTGTTTTCGGTCTAATTTTTGCTTTGTACTATATGTTAAGGAATTATATATTATTAATTTATATAGAATTTAAAATTAATTATTCTGCGCTAACACGTTTAGGTTAGATAAGTTTAAGATTTTCAATTGGATGGACGGTTGAAGAGTTGGAGTGTGGAGTAGATTGAAGCCTGTCCATTAAAGTATGAGGTGTGGCTATCTTAATATATATCTGAACACTTATAGCATATATGTGTAGAGATGGTAATCTGGACCAACTGATGGTTGCTGGTTTAGCATGAAATATGTATATTGGTGATTATTTATCTTTTCATCATATGTGCGTTCGAGTGTATCAGTGTTATGAGATAGTGTGGAGAGTGGTCAGTCATGTGAAAGTCTGTGCTCATATACCCTATATATTACATATATAGACACAGGTATATATAAGCCTGTGTGTTTCAGCTATTACATAAGTTTAAGACTGTAAAAATTATATGTTTATCTGCGCTAATTTTAGATCTGAATGGTTTAATAAATTAAAGACTTACGATTAAAATTGGTGTTTGAAATTTCAGTCCATAAACATTGATAACATGTCAAGCGTTGGTAGCCGAGTGGTTAGCACATCTGCCTTACAAGCAGTTGTCCCGGGGTTCGCTTCCCGGCCGACACTTTGACATATATATATATATAAACATTGATAACATGAGTGTAACTATTTCTTATGATAAATTGGTAATATTGAATGCAACTATTTAAAGCAGTTACACAATCTCAATTTCTTTGGGAATTCAGCTTTGCTAAATTCTACATCGACAAAAACCTGATTACATAACCAATTTCTAATTAAATTGTCAAGTGTGTGGATGAGCCAGTTTAACAGAGTATTATACCATTATTGTTATTGAGTTAGCAAAATAAAGTAGTTTTAAGTAAATACAATAATAATAGAGTGATTAAATGATTGAGGGATTAAGAAATATTTAAGTATCTACATGGTAGTTTTTGTAAACCTTAAGAAAGGTTTCTTTTTTTTCTATTCATCTGGAAATTCTACCAAGAATCTGTAACGGTTTAGTCCGATGTGCACTCACCACAGAAGTATATAGTTAAAATTCCCTGCATTGCGTCAGGTCAATGTACTTACTTCATTAATTTAAAATTGTTACAATATAAAGATATCAAACATTCTGCTCTCATAACTATGGCACCATCAGATAAATGCCTACTTGATTATTAGTCAATTATTAGGCTAGAAATTAACACCAATTTTAGCCCAGATATTCATTTTAATAGACGTAAAACACAACCATATGAAATAATTAGCTTAGTTCTATTCCACTTTTTCCTATATGCAATATTTTCAATATAACTCTATTTCACCACCCATTCTTTAAAGAGAGAACTTGAAAAAAGTAAATGACTACTAAAATATCTTTAAGCATCACATGATCACATTTCTTATACTAGCACATTAATTGTTGATAAACAGAGCAAAACTCTCCATACAGTATTGCTGGCATCCATTGATTACTCTGTTTAGCACAGGTGGCAATACTGTATGGAGAGTTTTGCTCTGTTTATAAAATATCTTTACTTATATATGGCAAAATAGGAAATAATAATTTATTAAAATGAAAAATTTTTACAATAAAGAAAAATTAAGTTTTGGCTTTATTTCTATTTTAATTGACTTCAAATACTTTTACGAATAAGCTTTTTTTTTTTTAAAAAAAAAAAATCCACCATGTCACTTACATCACTGAAAACATCCTTAAATAATATCAAAATATTTAAAATTCACTGAAAAGATCCTTAAATAATATCAAAATATTTAAAATTCAGCCCATCAATACAGTGAGACTGAAAAAATAACCGTACAGCCCTCGAATATTATTGTCATAATTTGAAGGAAATTGTTTTGATAAAAGTAAGTTCAAAATTGCTTACAAAATTTAACTTAAGCAAACAAACAACATAGTTTCTAAGTTAAATAAAAGGCATCTTACTATCAATTGAGATCAGAAAATGTTTACTGAGAAATACCAACAGATAAAAAAGTATAATGCCACCATGAACTAGATTGACCAGTATCAACACACAAAGTAACATTCTGATGTCTAATATAGATTAAGAATTTAAAGGGTCACTATAATTAATCATGGTATTGCAAAAGTCATTAAATGTCAGCATAAAAAATATCACTTAATGAACTAGTATGTTTTATGAATGGAAGTGTTTGTTATTTGCAGATTGGTTTGTGTAGTCAATATAAAACTCATTGGTGGTCGAGTGGTCAGCGCGACTGCCTAGCACTTGCAGGCAGTTGCCCGGGTTGCGGGTTCGCGTCCCGGCCGATGCTATGACACTTAAAAAAAAAAAAAAAACTCATTTCTAGTGAATTATTATTATTATTATTATTAGTAGTAGTAGTAATGATGATGATAGTAATAATGATGCTGATGATGATGATGATGACAATAATAATAATATAATATCAATAATTATGCGCTTTTAACGCTCGTTAAAGAAGTTATATTTATTAGTAATTTATTTAAAGCTTAGCGCTTTCAATATAGGCGCTAATTGGCTACTGCTGATCCGATGGGTGCTATAACAAAATATATACTTTACTATTTATTTATATAAAATAATAATCCAGTATGATGTTAACTGATTTAAAAGTATAGTTAGTCATTGGAATAAGTATTTAAGTATTTGCTCTGCTACAGTATGCTTATATTACACATAATAATGGCTAAAATTTCGTACTTTTTATATATCATCATCAATGACTTAAGTAAGTATATAAAATTCTCCATTGATTGATAAAATAAAATATCCAAACACTGGAATTTTATAACTAAGTGATTGCACTCTGTTATATTCATTGGTGTTGCTGTGTGTGTGTGTGTGTGTGTGTATGTGTTTGTAAATGTATGTATGAATTAATCAAATGCAAGACATTGAAGAGAGGATATAATAAATTAAATTGCACCTACTAACGTTAATATATTCAAGCCACATATATGTTAAAGTCGCAAAAATAAAATCAGTTACATAACAAAGCACGCATTGAATAGGCATTATTTGAAATAAACTAAAGCTAAAGAGAAGAACATGTTTTTAATAGTGAATTCCCGATAATAAAAAAATTCATTATTGGAAATGAAATTATTAAACGAAGCAGGAAATTAAGTTTTCTCCAGAGAAGTGGTTGAAATTATATGTATTAAATAACTAAATTGATTGACGAAAAAAAAAAAAAAATACATTTTTATTTAAAATGTTCACAAATTAAATGATAGAATTAAACACAATTTTGCTTTTTAAAAGATTCGTTTGGACAATGTAATTTTGTTTGGAATTGAAATTTTATTTAAACATATTGAAACCTGAATGAGTGATAATGAAGATAATAAGAAAAAAGACTAAAATTAAAAAGAAATGAAAAGTTATATATACATATATGTTCTTTATTTGACACAAGAAATGTAATTAGAAAATAAAACATTCTTAATCGATAAAATCTGATTACTATGGTTTGTCGATATTTGCAATTTTCATAGGACTTCACAATTACGAACTACATTATAACTTTGAAATGTCTTTAAGTCATTCTAAGATACTTAAATCATTAAAATGCTCGGGCTACATCACATTGTATGTCGGCAATAGGGCAAAAGATAAGACATTTAGGCCAGGGTCCCGCTCGAGAACCAAATAGGACTCTTTCATCCCAATCTCGAGACTTATTTCATCATGATATATTTAAATATATATATATATTTTGCAATTTGTAAACAAATATTTTGATGACTCTAGGGGAGAAAAAAAGCGCATTAGAACGTTGATTCTTAAATTTAGCCTAATTATAGGCTAGTAATTATTTTATATGATGCATATTAAAATATTAAAAAAAATGTTTTTTTTTCTCATGTGTCATAGCATCAGCCGGGAATCGAACCCGCTTACCCGGGACAACTGCTTGTAAAGCAGCTGTCGCTGATCTCTCGATCACCAATGCTTGACAAATATTAAAAATTGTGAATAAATCAAACTATGAAAGTAATTTTTTGTTTTTATTTATTATTTAAAAACATTTTTATATTTTTCTTAAGGCGTATACAGTTTCTATTACGTTCTATTACTAAAGTAAAAGTTCAAATGGTACTTACATATTAGTCCGGTGGTGATGAAAGTATCGCTAGCACAACCAAATGTGTATATAAAGATCAGAATTAAACACATTTATAATCTTCTAAAAAAATTAATTAATTTTGTAAGCGAATATTAGATAATATTCCGATGAGAAGAACGTTATTAGTCAAAATGTTAGTTTTGCAGTTAATTTTACGGCCATGATAGCGATGTTTCGTTCAGGATTGTCGAAAGAGAGTAGCCATTCATATCAGAACTTGGTTCGAAGTGTGAAAGTTCAGTTCTTCTCAGTGATGCTAAGAAACAACATTTTGTAAATGGGCAGAATTGCGCTGTTAAATATATATATATTTGGTTTGGTTAATAAAATTATAGGTCACTTTTCCAAATAAATAATGTGTATGTGAAATCTCACCTCCAAATTAATATGTAAGTACTGTATCAGCAGCCATTCAGAAATTCGTAATTTTTAGGGACATATTTTTCATCTCTTTCCTTATGGCTCTTGAATGTATGTGTGCGTTGGGGAGGGGGTACCTTTCTTGCAGATCTTTAATGGGGTAAACGAGGGAGATTTAAAGAAAATGACATTTTGTTGTAAAAAGTTTGCTGTTACCTAATGTAGACAATACAGTAATGTGACAAACAACAATATTTGAGCAACCCAGGTACCAACATAATTTATTACTGTTAGCCACCTTTGAATAACACAATTCATTTTATCACTTCAATAATAGAAAGTGGTCTGCAGAGAATGTTTGAATGCAGACTTTGAACTGTACAATTCTCAAATCAGTTTCTTAATGCTTGCACTTCTAGAACTCACATGTCTTATGAACACCCAAGCAATAAAGTCATTCAATTATCCTTTTTCCTGCATGGTTTAGTACAATGGTACAATATCAGAATCTGGAGTATAAGGTCCTTGAATTGATTTCAGTGGTCGTATTTCCGGCGCCCAAACTTCTTTAAGAAATAGAGCTATTATTCAATTATTATTAACAAGCATTCCAACATTAAATGGTTTATTGGTAATTCCCATAATGCTTGAGCATTGGAAGAACAGAATTAGGTCACAATCCATGGACCTCAATCTCCAGGGGCTGTCACTTTACCACATAGTAAACTATGCAAGGCAGTAATTCAATAATTATAACAGCATACTTAAGAAAAAACTGTTATCCTAAATATTGGTACTGAACAAAAATCTAAGAAGTTATTTAATGATATTCCACCATTTAGTTGTGATGTTCAAGTAATAGTTGATCTTTGGAAACCTTTAACTTCTCAGTCCTGCCATACACAACTAATGCATTATGCTATAAAGTTGTTAAAAACTTGTAAAACTGAACCTGAATATAAATAAAGCATACAAACTACCCATGGAATATTTAATAACATAAAAAAAATACAGGATAGAAAAACTGAAGTCCAAAATAAATCTGGAAAATATAAAGTAAAAACTAAATGTTCATAATAATCATCAACACCATTATTATTATTGACATTTTTTGAGAAGAAAGATCATGTCTCTATCACATGATTTTATATATTTCTGTTTCAGCAATATCCCTTTGTTGGTTATAGTTATGCCACCTGCGAAAAGCATTTATCACTATTAGATTCCAGGTGGAAGTGCTTAATAATTTCACCATTCAGTAGTGTCCTATACAATATCTCCAGACTAATTTCAAACATGGTTTCCATCAGTGAGAAACATTGGATTTTGGACCAGCATCTGGAACTTTAGAATTTAATGCACTTTCCTTCTACAAGCCTTTATTTACCTCTTTGTTTTACTATCAATTGGTCTAAGATTCAAACTTTTTATTGATGAAAGGCATAAGCTTGAATCTAGTCTGGTGATATGGCTAGGACTGAACTGTATAGGGAATTATTAAGTACCATGTACCTGGCATGCAGTAGGGGCAATAGCTGTGGGAAGTGAAAAAAATCCATTTTTATATAAAGTCCTGACTGTATAAATAGTTCAAATTTAATAACAAATATTTCATTTAATTCATCAAGTTTAAGCCTAGATCTTCATACCATTTTTATATTAAAATATGATGCTAAGATACTAATAAATGTTTTTATTTGTCTCTTACATAATCAAGACTTTTGCAATAATAATCATCTCAATCCAGATGATATTACTGATACTATATGCTGTTTCTGTGCAATCTATTATTGGCATGTAGGGCTGTGAGTTTGTACCTTAATTAAGTAAGGGAATTAAATTATTATTATTCCAGATGCTAATTTACGGCAAGGCCATCAATATTAAGATTTAACTGAATATTATTTCTTCCTTGATTGTATCTACTTTGGGATATGGCTTAGTCATTTGGAATTAAAGCCTTAAAAAATAATAAAATGACTTTTTGCCAGAATTTCATAAGTTTGAGTACTGAAAGAGACAAAGTTACCAAATAATACAGAGTAGTTTTAAAAAAGATATTCATGAAATGCGATATTTTATGATAGATATTCTGAGTATATTAATTCAAATATTATAATCTTTCACTGCTAGTAAAGTCAAAAGGTTAGAGAACTTAAACTTTTAGATAAACTTTTCCCAGAAAATTATCATTTCTAGTTTCAAATAGTTCCCTTAAATACAATTTATCCAACCTGTTAATGATATTCCATAAAAACATTTTTAGTCTATTTTATATCAAGATTTGCCATTCTCACATAATAAAATATTTTAAAGTTTTGTCTGTTTGCTTATTCCTTTTTGATTTTAGTATTGAAATTTTTTATTGGTAACAAATTATATATACACAATACAGTAAACTTAAGTTTCATAGACAAGCATATGACGAAACTGCAATATATAATATTGATGCTACAAGCAATACAATAAGTTGTTCAACTTCGATGAAAAATAATCCAATTTTGAAGAGTGTAGTATTTTCCTTGGGTATACTTCATTTATTTATACATCTAACTAAAAACTGTTTCAAAGACTAAACATTTATGGAGTGTTAAAGATATTACGACTTATTTCTATAATATTATTTCTTTCCAAATACTTAGTAATGGCAATTACTTATGTCTGTTGAGGAAATACATGCTAAAATTCATACTCAAATATTATACCATCATGACAACTGAATTGACTTCTTGCAATGAATTTAAAAGATATTTTACACATTATGAGCCCAGATATCTATTTTCAAGAATAAAAATTTATGATGAGTCTTAATGATAATGAAAATTCAAGCCATTAGAGTGTACAAACTGAAATAGATTACAAATGGCAAGTTTTTGTTCTCGATGTCCGCAGGTAAAATTTTGAGAGTAGGAGTTGAATCATTGCCTGATATTTATTTTGAGCACATTGTATTTCTTATTATCAAATATTATGGAGCAGCATGCTTAACACTTGGTTCTTAGTGTGCGAACTAGTACAGATGCATCATAGGGCTGAAAGTATTATATATATATATATATATATATATATATATATATATATATATATATATATATATATGATAAACAAAACAAGTTATAAATTTTGTAACTTGCTTTTAGCTTGCATTTTATGATTACTAGATGGAGCTTTACCAATAGCTCCTAACTAGCTTTTGTTTACATAAACGCCAAGAGAGACAAAATTCAATATCTCTTTCATTGTCTCCATCTCTAGACCAGCTGGTTTTGAGCTAGTGGGCTCATATCAGGGAAGAGTAGGGAGACTAGAAACTAGATCTAAATACTAACTCTAAAATGAGCATTTATCAAACATGTTTTTATCAGTTTGAAAGCATGAAATTTATCAGACATGTAATGTCTTCATATCCAGCTTAACAAACTAGATAGCTATATGGGTCTGAAATCAGTTCAGTTTCACCATATAGTAAAAGCCTTTGCAATAGCTATCTAGTTTGTTAAGCTGGATTTGAAGACATTACATATCTGATAAATTTCATGCTTTCAAACAGAAACATGTTAGATAAATGCTGATTTTTAGAGTTAGTATTTAGATCTAGTTACTAGTCTCCCTACCCTTCACTGATGTGAGCCAACTAGCTTGAAACCAGCTGGACTGGAGGTGGAGACAACAAAAGAGATATTGAATTCTGTTTCTCTTGGCATTTATGTAAACAAAAGCTTATTAGGAGCTATTGGTAAAGCTCCATCTAATTATATATATATATATTGTAACCGGCCTCGTTATCCGATCATATAGGGATTGTGATCTCCGAAATTAACATGACATAGCGTAAAGCTTTATTTATTTTCTTCTATCGATAAATGTTCACTATCAATACAAGGGGGCGCCAGATACGATGATTTAATTATAATTTAACTTCTCGCATCACCTTACGTCATGTCAAAACGATTTCGAAGTCTAATCCCGCCCACAAGCTCGAACTCCCAGCATGGACCAATAGGGACACTCAGGGTCGCACTGTAATTGTTTCAAAATTACTATTATGGTAAAAGACGCTATGATAACCAATGGAGAAGATGCTTGATTAACTAACTGATCGATCCAAGCATTGGACCGTGTCATTGGTTATTTGGGACCAATACGATTATTCGTTTATATCTCTAAACAATTAGAAGCTTATAAGATCATCCCCCCTATATCATACCGTCCGGTAGAATTATTTACTCCAGCTATATTTACAACTCATTGACATTTATTTATCTTTTATAATAGGCCCTCCCAATTCTTAAATCTATCTTAAATACGGAAGAAGTAAATAAATAAATAAACATCGTGACTTACGGCACGATGTTTGTAAGAGACATTTTACAAAAAAAAGCAACAAAGTTTAAGAAAGATAAATCTAAAGTAATATAATTAACTATATGCATAAATGCTAACTTTATTAATAATCAAGACGAAAAATAGAATAAAGATTTAATTATAGGAAATGATTTGAGAAATGCTCGACTTGTTTAAATACTGAACAAATTTATTGAATATAAAAAAAAGCACATTGGTTAAAAGTTTTATTTACACGCACACACACGCATTTACGCACTCGCACAGAAAAGAACATATTATATATCGTAAAATATGGATGATAGAATATAAATTTCTTTTTTTTTTACATTTTTGAAGGTAAGTGTTATAAATTATAAGATAATAACTAGGATCAAAGTTCATATTTGAAAAGTCCTGAGATTTAAATTTTTAGGAATTGCATAATGTTTGATCTTACGAAGGCTGAGATTACAATAATAAGTTACAATAATAAATTTTTAAATATAATGAATTACGGAATATTTTATAGTTTAATTTACGAAATCAAAGTTAGTTAATTATGAGATTGCCTTTTTTAAAAGTTTACGTATGGAATGAATGAAAGCATAAAAAAAATAAAGTGTTTACCTAGGATTTTGGCTTATTCTTCCGCTGCTTCTAATTAAGTGGAGGTTTGAACATGGGAGATGATGTTTTCCATAAGGAGGTTGTTCATTTCTTTTAAAGTTGAGCGTAATAAATCAGGATGATTCATGTATTTCACGGAACATTATTGAACTGGTTGGAGCACTAATTTTAGATGGTAATATTATTAAGTATTCATAGCGACGGAGATGTTCTGGTGGCGGAGCGTCGATCAATCACTGAAGGGTTTCCTAGCCCCTCATGACAGTCGACGCTCTAAATATTAATTTCATATCGATCATCTTGAAAACGGATAGCACAAACGAAGTAATTTGAATTAAATTGAATTTTGAGAAAGTTGAACAAAAATTTGATAATTTGACTTAGCTTCTCTTAACATAACATTTTATATTTTATATCTCTGTCTTTTTTTAACATTTTTTGCTTGATATTTATATGGGTTGGATCTTATCTGAGGATCGAATCTCCCCCCAGAGTTCCATGTTCTTAGAGTTGTCGTTGGGGTCCGTGTCCTACTCAATCCATGTGCTTAAGGCAATCTTATGTTTAGACAATCTCATATTGCAATCTCAGTTAACAAACTTATATTCATTCACACCTTGAATGCATACGTGTGTGCGTGTCTTACGAGAACAATGTAATTTACATTAGCTAAAAGTCGAGCATTTAATCTTTCTCAAAATCATTTCTATAAGCTTTTACTTTTACTACAATTATAATTTTAAAATATCCCTTTTTAGTTACCCCCGCGGCATATACAAGTATAAATTATTTATTGATATTTATAATGGCATATTATTTTTTTCATTTTTTAGAGAATATTATTTTAGTAAATTATGTTAAAGCCCTAAACTATTTAATTAGACATATTAATATTTTATTTTACAAGTGTATTTTAGAAAGTATGGAAAGAAAACTATATCTATTTTTTATCATAAGTTGTAAGAAAATAAAATAGAGTATTTTACATTGCTTGAGTGGGTGTGTGTTTACATATACCGACTTTGTCTCGGTATAATATATCTAACTTTCCTAGGTTCAAACCCTATGTAACGCTATTCCGTTACAATATATATATATATATATATATATACATTTTAAGCTATTGCTTGAGATTGACTGTAACTTAATGAAATCCAAACAGATAGAGAGAGTGTAGCATTTCTTCTGGATAATTATTGGCCAAGAGACTTGTGGAATTGAAATTTAGTATGAATCCACCATTGAAAATTTTTTGTTTGAATTTATGCCCCTATAATAAATTGCTTAATACTTGCAATTTAATTTCATTAATGAATTCATTTAAATCTAGAAAAAAACTCTATCATTATTATTACTTTGGTTTTGTATTCTAATTTAATAACTGGTGCAAATGATAATTTGATTATTTGTTGGCATTAAAATTGAATAGAAAGTAATATATTATTATTGTTGTTGTTATAATACTGTCATATTACTGGTGATCATATGAATAACATTTCTCTATAATTACCTATTATCTTTTAGTTTTTCAGATTTATTGTTGGTCCATATCTCTTTTTTTATCATTAACTTTCTCAAGTGTATTTATTTTTTTCAAATGACTTCAATCACTTTGAGTAAAATAAAAAAAATTACTTGAATTTGAATATACTTTAATTTTAATTAATATCTTTCATACAAATTTTCTATGACCTTTCAGTTGATAAAAATGAACTACTCTCTGCCATTTATATATTTCTATCATAACCAGTATGAGCATTTAGAAACTAGCTGATGCCCAACAAATGTGATAATGTTTCGAGGCAGCTGATGACATCAGTTATAACAAAAACATGTGTCAACTAGAGACTGGTTCATTTTTAAATCAAACATTGCTTTAAAAAATGTAGAAAATTACTATAGATAGCATAAAATTAATATAGAAACATGACTATATATTTATGTGATGTTTAACTCATTCTGTATGAGCTAAGGTTGTGTGATGAGTATTGTTATGAGGTGCTACATTTGTTCACATGGGCGATTTTCTGCTAATCTGTAATATTTATTTGTTTCCCAAAAATTTGTCAGCAAAAATTGAATCTAAAATGTATATGTATTGGTAATAATTTTCAATGTACATAACAAAATGTCTAGATTGTTTTAAAAAAACTTTAAGAAACCAAATTTCCAATTAAAATAAAACAAAGATGGGTTTTAGGTAAAGCAAAAAATTTGTCATTGTACATAATATAATCATTGCACTTGCATGATTCTCATGTTTGTTTAAAATCTGGAAACTAAAAACCATCATTTCACAGTATAATTTGTTAATTTGTGTAAAATTAAATTAACTATTGGTTTTTGATGAATGTATAATATTTAAATTCAAACTATATTAGAAATTTTTGTTTTTGCAAGAAAATAGGTCAAGTGTAAAAGCTGTAATATAAAACAGGAAATTATAAATAAAATGTATGTGTATGTTTAAATGCACATACATATATAGGTATAAACTTAATGAAAAAAAGTAATATGTTTAATAAATTAAAGAAGACAGATTCTTTTAAAATAGTAAGTAAAAGATTTATAAACTCTTAGGATTAGAAAAAGATTATTTTCTAAAATTTAATACCATTCTAATTAATGAGAATAGAATATATTGTTAATAAAATAAAACAATTATAGGAATTTGTGTGTAGATTTCCTTTATAAAATAAACTGAAATAACTCATTAATTAAAAAAAAATAATGATGTAAATTCTTGTATGGGGATTAAAATGAAGAATCACTTGAGTGGATGGATTGGAGTATGAGTCAATCAACTGCAGGGATTAAAACAATGAAGGCCTCAGTATGAATTGGATCAAGACCACAACACTTCATTCTTAGAGCTTCATCTGTGCACATGGACATATGTATTGGAGCAGATCATCTCCCATGGCACAGACTTTAAGTGTGGAGAGCTGGCATTCAAACATGAAAACAATCAGCTAGGACTCTTACAGGTCATATTGATCTAAATTATTATTTATGTATGCCTCTGGACCTTATTACATTAAATAATTGTATATTTGTAAATAGTTGAAATGCTACTAAGGATTGTTCATCGGATTATCTAAATATTAACTGTTTAGTGGTGATTTTTCTTCATGGGAAGTGCACTCTTAGATCAGCTAGACATAGCAATTTGTGCAGTTATAGTCTTGATTTGAACCATTAATTAAAATAACAGATTAAATTTAGGTCAAAGAACGATTAGACAATGCAAGTAGCAATCAGTGAATTTGATGTCAGTGAGGCAAATAGTTGGCTACTGTATGTTCAACATGCAGAAAAATACTTATTCATTAATAAAGTTAAAGATGATAAGTATAAGATTGCTTCATTATTATGCTTTGCTGGGAAAGGAGTTATTGAGATAGCCAACAGGCTCACTTGATAATTTTAAGATTGTACATACGATCAGGTTAAAGAGCATTTGTCAAACCACTTTAACCCCCAAACCTCTAGGCATGTCGCTAGACTGCAATTCCCTGATCAGAACCAAGGTTGGGATGAAAGTATAAAAGATTACGATAGTGCTCTTCGTAATCTAGCAAAAAATTGCATCTATGAATCTTTCCTGGAGGAACCCTGCTGGAACAATTTCTTATGGATAAATGTAACGATAGTTTATGCCAACAATTATTGATCATTAGTGATTTAAATTATATAGTGGCTAGAAAACATAAGATAGCTTACGAACTCATGCATGAGCAATCTTGAAAATTCACCAAGTTCAAGATTAATAGCAAATCACGAACAGGTGTTTGTAAAACCATAAAGAAAGAATGGTCAAAAAGTAATAAAGATAGTGCTAACAGTGAAATCGTGTTTATATGTTTTTGCTGTGGGAAAAAGTGACACAAAGCCAGCAATTGTTTTCATAAATAAGAATGCTGTAATAATTGTAAAAAAAGAGGGCACATGGAAAAAATGTGTAAAGAAAACTAACAATCCCAATAAGAAAAGTAAGAGTTATAAACGTTCATGTCACAGTCAGGCAATTCAACATAGCAATATTAAAAAAATGTCCACTGATGATGACAAAATTATGTTAAAACTAAATCTGTGTAATCAGCCCATATCTATGAAGTGGATAGTGGTAGCGGCATATCATTGATATTAGTCCAGATTAGTATATTGTTACTTCCAAGTGTAGGAAAAGACCTATTATTCAAAAAACTGACCTAAAGGTGTTAGATATGAATGGTAACACTATTAAAATAAAGGGCATAGTTGAAGTGCCAATACATTGAAGTCAGGGCAAAATTAATGTACTACCACTATATGTAGTACATGCCACTATCAACCACATATTAGGACAAGAGTGGTTCAGCAAAATGGGAGTAAAAATAACACTTACTAAAGAAATAAAGTCTCGATTAAAAAAAACTTTCCAAGAGGGTTAAGATGAATTTGGATACAATAGGTATATTCAGAGAGCAGTAACCTTTCCAGCAGCCAGTAATTAATAAAAAACAGGTTAGAGAAGATCTGTGATGACCAGAAACATAAAGAAATGAAGTACAAAGATATACTGAAATCAAGAGTAAAAAGCAAAGTTGTAACTCATTGGACAGCCAAAGACAATGGCTACCAATGGATTATGAAGCAGATTCAAGAAGGCTGGACAAAGCAACATCCCAGTTTCCTTCACAAAAAACTATGGAATGCCTAGCAACAACTGTCGGTGTGCAAAGGCTGCATTATGAAAGGTGATTGTATGCTGATTCCAGTCAAGGGTAAGCAACATATAGTAAAGTGACTGCATAATAGTTGTGAGACATTGGCAGAGCAAAAGCCCTAGTGTTTAGTTGTGATTGGTGGACAGATATTAGCGTGGACATGAAAAATAAAAATAATGATTGTGATTTTCAAACAATTACATTTCGAGAGAATGCATCTAATGAGTTGAAACATAATTCACAACAACATGCTAAAAGTAAGATAAAAAACCCACGTATCTTAATAACTCATGGTGAGTTCAGAGATTAAAATCTCATCTCTGAACTTAGGGAAAGTAATGATGTGTATGTGTATGCTTAAATGCACATACATATATAGGTAATAAACTCAGTGAGGAAAAGTAATAAATTTAATAAATTAAAGAATTTTTAAAGACTGATTCTTTTTAATTAGTAAGTAAAAGATTTATAAACTCTTAAGATTAGAAAAAGATTATTTTCTAAAAATTAATGAAATAAAACAATTAAAGGAATTCATATGTAGATTTTTTACAGAAGATAAACTGAAATAATTCATTAATTAAAGAAAATTCTTTTATGGAGATTAAAATTAATAATCATCTGAGCGGACAGACAGGAGTATGAGCCAATCAACTGCAGGGATTAAAACAATGAAGACCTCAGTACAAATTGGATCGAGAACATGACACTTCATTCTTGGAGCTTCATCTGTGCACAAGGACATGTATATATGGGGCAGATTGTGACCCATGGCACCGTGATTTCAAGCGCAGAGAGCTGGCCTCAGAATATGAAAACAGTCAGCTAGGACTCTCGCAGATCGTATTGATGTAAATTATTATTTATGTATGCCTTCGGGCCTTATTATGTTAAATGATTATATATATGTAAGTAGTTAAAATGCTACTAAGGTTCGTTCCTCAAATTATCTAAATATTAACTGTTTAGTGATCATTTGTACTCGAGGGAAGTATCCTCTTAGATCAGCTAGACATAGCATAAGGAAAATAAATTTTAGCATAGCAATAAGGAAAATATTTTTTTTTCAACATTATAAATACTATTTTTCATATTTTTGTATAAATTATAAATTGATTTTTTTTTTTTAAATTTTAAAAATATTTTAGAAACTTGAATTTACTTTGTATCCTAGTCTCTAATATTAATTTAAATGCTGTTGATTATTAAGATTTATTCAGTCATGTTTGTTTGGTTAAAATCAAATCCTTGTTTTGCTTTTCATTTCGGTTTTTTTACTCATGGCCACTATAACATTGTTTTAAAGTTTTTTGTAAATAAACTATTTATTTATTTGAATATAAAATTAAGTAAAATGTAATTTTTATGTAACTAATTAAAATTATATTTTAAGTAGAGTTCTTAAAACTAAGCAATAATTGACCATATTTTATTTGTAAAACTTGAATGGAAAAAATTAAAAAGCAATAAATAATTCAAAATCATTTTTCTAGCGCATTTATTCTTTAAATCAAAATATGTAACTCTTTACACTTGAAAAGTCTGCTTGTAGTAATGATACAATTGGGAATGTTTTAGAATTTATTTTTTTGGCTAGTCTAGTTGAGTAGTGAATTTGGGATAATTTTTGAGAAGGGCGTAATACAAGGTGACTCCATATCTCCAAAACTTTCTACAGCAGTACTGCAAGAAGTATTTTGTGGATTAAAATAGGAAGCTAAAGGAATGAAAGTAAATGGAGATTATTTAAGTCATTTAGATTTTGCAGATGATGTAGTTGTTTTTGAAAATAATGCTTTAGAGCTGCAGGAAATGTTGCAGGAGTTATCAGATGAAAGTAAGAAAGTAGGACTAAAGATAAATGTTAAAAAGACTAAAGTAATGTTTAATGGATTTTCTCAAAATATGAAAATAAAGATTGATTATGATGAGTTAGAAGAAGTTAACAGTTACAAATACCTTGGTCAAATTATTAATAGAGATGAAAATATAATGGAGGAAATTAATCATAGAATTAAACTTGATTGGAGTGCTTTTGATAGAAATAACTTGATACTAAAAGGAAATATGCCTATTTGTTTGAAAAGGAAGGTTTTTAACAAATGTGTTTTACCAGTTCTTACTTATGGCTCTGAGACTTGGACACTTAATAGAAGAGCAATACAAAGACTTCAGACCACTCAAAGTTCTGTATGTAGAGATGCATGTTGGGAATAACAAGAAGAGTTCGAAAACGCAATGTATGGGTAAGAGAACAAACAGGTGTTACTGACCTCATTGAAAAAATTAGAAGATTGAAGTGGAATTGGGCTGGACGTATTGCTAGAAGAGATGATAGTAGATGGATAATTGAAATCTTAAACTGGATTCCAAGAGATTGTAAAAGATCCAGAAAGTAACCACATGTGAGATGGATGGATGAAATAAGAAAGTGTGCGGGGATGATATGCAGAAGAGAAGCTAAACATCAGAGAAGATGGATTGAACTTGGAGAGACCTTCATCCTGCAGTGTATTGATAATGGTTGTTGATTATGATGATGATGAATCCATAGATTTAGAACATCTAATAATATATATGGAGTACTGTAATAAACTCTGAATATATTAATAACTAACAGATTAAATGCATTAATCATTTTAATAAATTTGCAAATAATGTTCTACTTCATATCAATGATAACTTACCGGTCCATTTTTTTTATCTGACTGGTGAATTAATATTGTTATAGGAGATATTTATTTTGATAAAGTGATTTTTAAATTATTATTATGATATTTTTTTTCCATATGTCATAGCATCGGCTGGGAGGCGAACCCACACCATCTGCAACCAACTACTTGCTTGCAAGGCGGCTGTGATGACCTCTCAGCTAACAACGCTTGACTATTATTATGATATTTGAATTTGAAGTTTATTAAATTGCACTAAAAATATTATTGAAAGCCAATTATATCAAATTATGGTGCAATTTTTAAAGAAAAAAATTAAAAATCTCTCTCTTATGATAATTTTACAGTAAATACATACCCTGTGTATACTCCTTTCTTCAATCACTATTATGCAACTTAAGATAAAATTTAGTAACTAATAGAAACCTAGCAATAGTGCTTATTAAAGTCCTATCTGATGCTTTCTATCCAATCTAATTTTCAGTTTATGGCTTTCATAAGCCTTATCATCTGGCATCTATTAGTTGATAAAACTCACATTGAGTGGCATTGCTATCACTAAAAGAAAAAAGTGTAAGCTATAGACCAGAATGTGTAAGCTGGAGTCAGGTGATAATCATGTGATCTTTTATTGGTTTTAATTAATTTATTTTTTAATAAATATACTTAATCAATTTTAAGCAATCAATACCTTACCGAGTGGTCTTTCAGAATATTATTAGATATATTAGTCAGCTTCTGCTTTCTTGTAGTTTTTGGAATGAAAATTCATACTACCTAGTTGTAAAATTTCTATCATAATAAACAGATATTGTCAACATGTGAAGAATGTTTGTCAGTATTTATGAGCTGCGATTAGACTATGTAATGACTCTAAAAATATCACTGATAAGGATGTATGGAAGCAATATTCTATCATTTCTATACCTTTTTATATGATTAAAATGAAAAACAAAAAAGCATTAATATAAATAAGAATTAATTAAATCATATAGATTTTTCACATGATCATCATCATCATTGTCAACCATTATAAACCCATTTCAGGATGGTCTCTCCAAGTTCAATCCATCTTTTCTGATCTCCTTCTCCACACCCCTGCATACTTTCTTATTTCATCCATCCTTCTCACATATGGTCTCTTTCTGGGTCTTTTACAATCTCTTGGACTCCAGTTTTATTTCAATTGTCCATCTATTATCATATCTTCTAGCAATATGTCCATCCCAACTCCACTTCAGTCTTTTATAGCCACCTGGGAATAAAAGCCATGATTAAATTTTTCCTATGTCAAAGCATTGACCAGGAGGCAAACCTGTGCCAGCTGTTTGGAAGGCAACTATGCTAATCGCTAGGCCATTTCTTTTTGCTTCAGAAATACAAACAGCAGAACTGTCAGATGAAAGCAAGAAAGATCTAAAGAAAAATATTAAAAAGATGAAAGTAAAAAAACTTTATAACTACTAATTTCGTAGTCGGTTACTAACATCAATAGAAAAGTATTAGTCATAAAAAATAAATTTAGATTGAGAGATTAAGTCAGAATAGAAAAAAAGTAGTGCAACTGGTATGAGGGAAAAAACAACCAGCTATGACTAGAAAAGATTTACAATCGTTAGACAATTGAAGTTTTACACTGAATTCTAAGAGATTGTAAAAATCCTAAGCTACTCATCTATGATAAAGAAATTTATTGAACAGGTGTATAGAAAAAAAACAAGGAATAAAAAAAATCACATTTGCTCTAAAATGAAGTAAAATTTATGATGATTATGGTATTTGTCCAATAGAAGAACGTCTTATTGAAGAATTTATTTGTCACACTTATCAGCGGTTTAAACCTGTCTGATTAAACTTTTTTTAAAAAAATGTGGTCAGGTTTAGGAATCGTTTCAGGTAATGAGTCCAAAGCCATCACCAAATCTGAATTTACCAGTTATGATTTTCTTTTTAATTGGTACCGATGACTTTTTAATAAATAAATAAAAAAATCAATTGAAGCAGTAATTATTCTAAAGGACATAAAACAGTCACAAATAAGATGAAAATATGGAAAATCATATTCAAAGTAAAATGTATGTTCGCAAAAGATATTGGACAAAATACATTTTAAATATTAAAGATCAGGAGATTAAAAGAAATACCCTGATGCTTTTGTAGGAAGCAAATCTATAAAAATTGTTAAGCAGGTAATATAATGTAAACGATTAATGAGCCGGAAGTTTTTAATACGTAAAGATTTTTTGAGATTTGCCAAAACAATAGAAGTCTGGAACTCGAATTCATGAATTACAATTCTGAACATTACTTACACGCTTGAACATTTTTATGAACAATTGTTACATTTATTTTATTTTTAAAACCCAATTGTATCTCCTTGAGATCAGTTACCATAATTTTTTTTCTGTAATAAATATTTATATGTTAATTTATAAATGTTAATTACAATGGAGGGGTGGGGTGAATAGCAGAATATTTGAAAGCTCATCTTAAATAAAAACAAAAAATTATTCGCTCCAAATAGAATCTAGAATAGATATATCATACTCAAATAACTATTGAAGCTTGGCATAAGTCTTTGGAAAACTGACTGAAAAAGATAATACTTTTTTTTCAGTATTATTAATTGAGAAATGTCATTATGGGGATGCTGAGACTATAATTACCATTATGTGATGGGAATTCAGTCATTGCTACTATATTAACTGTCCATGTTTCAAATCCGTAAATAAAAACTAATAGAATATTTTAAAAATAAAACTTTATTTTTTCGGATGCATAGACAGATTTTTTTTTCCCAATATAAATTTTAAGTTAATTGATTTACCATGAAACTTATATTATGTGAACATGTAGAATATACATTTACTAATTTTTTACATTAATATAATTTTTTCGTGTATAGAACGACAATTTCATAATACTTATCAACCGTTGGTGGCCTAGCGGTTAGCATAGCTGCCTTCCAGGCAGCCGACCTGGGTTCGCTTCCCAGTCAACGCTTTGACATATATAATTCATAATACTTACTAAATCTTTTTAAAAAGGATATTCTACCTTTTGAAAAGAAAATCGATTGAGTTCTACTTCAAGAGAGTTCTTATAAAGTTTGAGCGCCGAATGTGCCAACACCGGAATTGGTCATAGAACTCCACATCGCAATGTTTGACCGTCTATTCCTCCGCTAAACCGCACAGGACATAAAATGTAATTAATAAGTATTTTGAAATTTTAGCTCTGCAAAATATATTGATATTAACGCCTAATATTGTTACATTATAATTGTTGTATAATATAGAAATCATGGAGATAACTTTATATTTTGCTGCTAATCTAGCTATTGAAAGTATAATAATAAATTGATAATTTAATAAAAGACATTATTAGTTAGAAATAAACATTTATTGGAGATAAAAAGAAAGAGTTAGAATAATATTATACTGTAGATATATTTTTTTATCTTTTGCGTCCATTAAAGATTTGAAAAGATTTGGTTTTAAAACATTTTGATTTGTAGGTTTTCAAATGAATTAAAAGAAGGGGAAAATATGAAAATTGATGAAATGTGTGATTACTTTAAGAAAGTAAAAGATTTTTTTTTCGTAAAATGTAAAAAACGAAAATCAAATTTAGGCAGAGCAAATAAATCTTGTTAATGAAATTGATATCTCCATCGATTTTAATAGTTAATCCTGATTAAATGTATATATAAATCCGAATAATATATATATATGGTAAATTTTACTGAATCTATTTATTGCAGTTACACCAACCACTTCAGATAAATAATGATTATCATTAATTATTTATTAAACTGCAGATTATAATATCACTTGTATCACAGATACAAACTTTAAACTTGGTTAAAGGTGAATAGGTATATTTTTAATTAAATATAAATTCATTGGAGTAATTAAACTGCATCTCTCTTTTTCCAGGCGCAGTATCTTTTTTTAAGATATCTCTTTCAAATCCATACTCATTTGTGAAACACGTGAATAATGAATTTTGAAAATAACAAACGAACCTGAAAATGTATTTAATACTGAATCAGGACTCATATACCCCAGATCATAATGTTAACAGTCGTCATCATTTTATCAGCACCGAATTATTATATTTTGATTGACAGGGATCAGACTTTTGACAGTCACAACTTTGATAGCAACCACATCATATAACATTAGCTAAAGCTTATCACAACATTCCTCATCCAGATATAGACAATAAACTTAGTTAATTAAAAACTGCGCTTTTTAATCAAACAGGACCTGGAATAATTCAAACTTATTTCTCTCTTTTTTTATATGAAGTATTTAAAAATTTTACTCTGCAATCCATTCTTAAAATAAGAGAATAAAGATATCTGAAAATAACAAATGACCTCACGTGCACTTCATACTGAGCCAGAATTCATTAGGTGGCTCAGGGCATAATCTCATACCCATCATCTCATTATTTGTTCAATATTTATCATTATCAAATTGATACAATTTTATTTACAAGTGTCAAAGGGTTTTCATCCATAACATTGATACAACCATGTCCTCAAAAATTTTTTATTTTAATCAACACATCTAATTAAAATATAATCGAATTGTTAATTTCTTAGTATGTCACATGATGTTTGATTATCAAAAGAGGCAGATTGACTTTTCACACCAAAACTATTAATTCATTAACTGTGACTCTATTAGTGTATTTAACTGAATAGAAAAAAATAGAGCAATGGAAAATAGTGGTAAAGAAGATAAAACTTTTTAGATCAAAATTCAATGAATCATTTCTATCAAATTTCACGTGATTTTGCTTTTTTATGCAATAATAGAATGAAAAACCCGCACATCTCATGCAATAATATCTTCACTTTTTTAAACCTGACCATACTTTTCATCTCTATGACTATTTGTGCTTCACAAGCATACAAACAAGCTCAAGTAATTGCTTTTAAAATGTGTAAAAGACTTTCATCTTTATAAAGCATTGATTATTCATACACTAAGAAACACATGACATAGAGGATGCTTAATTATATTTGATAATAAGAAATACAATATCAAATAGCAAGGGGGGCATTCAATATATAGTACACTTTCTTACTTCGAAATATTAGAAATATTTGAGAACCCTAGATTTTGAACTTTTATAACCATTAATATTCCTTATAAACACTCACTCTTGAAGTAATTATAGATTAGCTATGTCTTTAGTCTTATAAACTGTCTTCTGCATAATTTAAGTTTTCCCTTGTACATATGTTAATATACATTATGAATAAAGAGACACACAATTTATTACTTTAATAAGCAAGCAAATGTATACATAATGTTAAAAATATCAACATACTTTATAGAACAAACAAAGTCACATATATTATTAAAACAATTCACAATCAAAGCTGACAAATAATCATTTAAATAAACTTGTAAGCAAAGCACATCTTTTGTTGTATCATTACAGATCTACATTACAAGATGACAAAATAGTTTAGCATTGATATAACAAAAGTGGGCATTATTTGCAGGTTTATTTAAATTATTCTATAGGAATTTTGCATATAAATTATCTGTGTAACATATTAAGATGTGTCTGTTGTATGAAATAAGTTTATATACACAATGTGTATATATATATATATATATATATATATATATACACATTGTGTATATAAACTTATTTCATACAATATATATATATATATATATATATATATATATATTGAAGGGGACCCAAAAATAAGCTGAATTGTTTTCTGGTAAGTACACCCGTATTTGTACATGCTTCTGTGCTTCTGTTATTACATAACTCTTTCAGGGACTCTTCTGCATCATTCTGCTAAATGATATCTTCATGTGAAATCATGGTGCCATATAGCACATTTTTCTGCAAATGGTACTTTGCATATTTATCGATTTTTGTATAAAGTTGGAATACTGTGAAATTTTGTTTTCTTTCAGGGAAAATGGCAAGGATTACAGTTGTAATACTTGGAACATATTACAAAAAGGTCATTCTAGGGGAAACACAAGTTTATAAATGTAACAATCATTGGAAAATCACTTCTCTACACATGTGCTATAGATTTAAACACTTCATGAATATTCGCCTTTCCAAACACAAGATGAAGTCTTTTGCAAAAATAAGATGAAGCCACCTTAACTTTTTAATCAAAGTGTATATGCATAGGCAAATCTTAAGCATTTAAAAAAGAGAGTGTGAAGATCTCAATTAATCACTTTTAATTCCTATTACTATGTCATAATGATTGACATTTGCAAAATTTTTACAATTTACTGCCCATCAGTATTAGATGCAATATTAAACATATATAATGAGGTATTTGTCTATATAGCACTGTTTTTTTTAATTTGGAACAATCATTAGAGAATCACTCTTCTACACATGAGTTGTATAGATTTAAACACTTCAAAAATACTCTGCTTCCATACATGGCAGGATGGCTCAGTTAGTTAGAATGTTACCATAAATTCAATATGCAAGAATCTAAGGGTCTAGGTTTAATTTCAATGCTAGTATTGTCACTGGTCAAGCCAGAAATATTGAAGATAGGAGAATATTACCTCTCAAAATGTTGTGGATTTACTAACCTGTTTGATGTGCTATAACTAATAGTTGAATGTACTTGAAATATTTAAATAAAGTTAAATTTTTCTAAAGACATTCAATACTCATATTAGATGATGGAAATAATCAAATATATAAATACAAGACAAAGTCTTTTCCAAAAGATAAACAGAATTCACCTTAACTCTTTAAGCTAAGCATATTATGGATTCATCCTATCTTTTTAAATGACTTTATCTTGTATTTAGAAATGAGAGGATTCATAAAATGTTTAAATGTATACAACACATGAATGTGTAAAGGAGTGTTTCTCTTATGATTGTTATAAACTAAAAAAGATATGCTATACAAATAAATAACTTCTTGCATATGTTTAATATTACATCTAATACTGAAGTGCAGTAAATTGTAGAAAAGAATTCAAACATCAATCATTAATACTTAATAAATGGAATTAAAAGTAATTAATCGAGCTCTTCAAGCTGTCGTTTCTAAATGGTTAAGATTTGCATATACTTATAAACTTAGATTAAAAAGTTAAGGTGATTTCATCTTACCTTTTAAAAACACTTTTTTATATATTTAGAAAGCAAATCTTGAAGGTTTAAATCTATACAGTGCATTGTTACACATTAAAAACATCATCATCAACAACAACTATTATCAATCCACTGCAGAATGAAGGTCTCTCCAAGTCAATCCATCTTGTCTGATCTTTAGCTTCTCTTCTCCACATTATCCTGGCATACTTTCTTATTTCATCCATCCATCTCACATGTGGTCTCTTTCTGGGTATTTTACAATCTTTTGGAATCCAGTTTAAGATTTCAATTGTCCATCTATTATCATTTTTTCCAGCAATATATCCAGCCCAACTCCACTTCAGTCTTTTAATTTTTTCAATGAGGTCAGCAACATGTGTTTGTTCTCTTACCCGTATATTGCATTTTCAATCTCTTCTTGTTACTCCTAACATGCATCTGTCTATACTTCTTTGAGTGGTCTGAAGTCTTTGTATTGCTCTTCTAAAAACATAACAATGTGTAAATAAATGATTATATAAGTTTAATGAGTTGTTTAATGAAAGTGTCAAATTCGCCTCATCCCAAAAAAGCATGAAAGTGAAGTCCACTCTTAAGACAATCCTGACTTTCTTTTTATGCAAATGATATTTTTCTCTCAAAATTAGTTCACAATGGTCAAACATTTTATCTACAAGTTCCAAAATGTTTGCATAATGGGTAAAATGAAAATGTCCCATTGTGTGATAAAGTGAGAAATGGAAGCATTACTACAACAATGATCTGTCCACAAATCTTTGAGTGTGAAACAAATTTAAGCATGACCCAGTATATCTATCAGCCATATTCACTCAATCTCGAACCATGTGACTTCTTTTTATTCTCTTGAATGGAAAAAACTGCCCCATTTTTTTCAGACTTAGAAGTGATGAACAAAAAAAGTGATGTGGACATTAAAAGACTTCACTTTATAAGCATTTTGGGACTACTTCAAAAAGTGGATGCATTTAGGCTGTTGTATTGTATTAAATAAACAATACTTTGAAGGAGATTAAAGTTATAATCCTTAAAGATAATAAACAATTTTTATTATAAAATTACTTTTGGGTATTTTTTCATAGTTATACCCTATACAGAAATTGATAGAAACTATTATATATACAGTATTGGTTGGAAAAAAATCAATCAAACTTTTTGCAGAGGATATATTTATGTCAATCAAATCTGATGTCATTAGCTGATGAGATCAGATGAGACTGCCAACATCTAAAACTCAAGAATAGGTGGCTTCTAGCTCTTTGTTCAACATATAGATAGAACATCAATCAACCATGTCCATAATTCAAATTTAATTTCAGAATAAAGCAACCATCATTTATCTGAAATACTTTGAACATATAAAACTCTTTTGTTTAAAATCTATAACTTTTTATAGGAATGTTTTATTAAGTTGTGAAACTGTTTGAGAAGTTATTAATCTTTCAGTTTTGAGCATTTCATCATCAGATTTTCAATTGGATGGACTGTTGAAGAGTTGGAGTATGAGGTAGATTGAAGCCTGTCCATTAAAGTATGAGGATTGACTATCTTAATATATATCTGAGCACTTATAGCATATATGTGTAGAGATGGTAATCTGGACCAACTGATGCTTGCTGGTTTAGCATGAAATATGCATATTGGTGATTATTTATCTTTTCAACATATATGTGTTCAAGTGTATCAGTGTTATGAGATAGTGTGGAGAGTGGTGGAGCGTGTGAAAGTCTGTGCTCATATACCCTATATAATACATATAAAATAATATTGTGTGATCTAAATTCATTATATAAATTTGCATAATACTTAAAAGTGATTTTATTTTTGGTTCCAAGTGTTTAGAACAATATCATCGTTAGCAGGTTAATATTTGCAACATGTTTTTAATTGATACTTAGTTATAAAACATTATAATTGAAAATTGTTTGTAAAAATATGTAGTGAATTCTTATTAAATTTTAATATTTAAATCTATAAACCTGCGAAAATCTTCTGTTTAATACACATGTATATATGTGAGTATTTATTTTTGATAATTGATGCATATTTACAGCATTAATTTTTAATAAACATTATATAATATTTCAGACTATGTATTCTATAGAGTCATTTTCCAACTTATTCAATAGAATAAAATATCTTTAATAGAAGGCTTTATGAACAATAGTATTTTTACAATTTGTAATTTTAATATTTTTAATTTTATACAAATTAAAATTCCTAATATACAGGTATTAGTTTTTACATTGCAGCACACATATTTACTGAATTCTGTATAATTAATTCAAGTTGTAAATTACATGTTCATCATCTGTTACATGCATTTAAAAATACATATTTGCAATTACATTAATTAATTGATCAAAATTACACTACAGAGAAAGTAGTGCATACTCAAAAAAACTGTCTTCTTTCGACCTACAAGTTTGAAAGATAACATTTTACCATAGTAATCTTTGCCAATATATACTACAGAATTTTTACAGTTTAATTTGTATGTACATTCTTATTAAATATGGAAAATATTTCAATTTCCAGTGCTGAATGATTTTAAATTAATTACCTATATGCATCTTGAAATGATTAAGGAATTCTAAACAATAAATTAAATCAGCAATGAAAATTATCAATGTTTTATATCTATCCATCTTATATATATATATATATATATATATATATATATATATATATATATATATCAAAACTACCCCAAATCTAAAATTAAACCAGACCAGCATAAAAATAATATTAAAACACAACCTAAGGTTTCACTGCTACAAGCAGACTTCTCAAGTGTAAAGAACTACAAAAAATACACATATACACAATATATATACTATATATATATATACTACATATACAAATCCATTCACTTCCCATCCACCCTTAATATTAAAAGAACTCTTAAATAAGTTAATTGCTTTAGAATAATAAATTTTCAATAATAAAGACTCTGTAATTCTTCTTTTGATTTTTTTGATTGAAATCAAAAGAAGAATTAAAGAGTCTTTATTATTGAAAATTTATTATTTTGAAGCAATTAACTTATTTAAGAGTTCTTTTAATATTAAGGGTGGATGGGAAGTGAATGGATTTGTGGGTAGTTTTTAATAGTGAAGCGGAATCTGTTGCACACATTCAGCTTCACTCTCTAATAATGTTTGAAACCTCCAAACATGGATTCAAACCTAACCATTTAATTATAGATCACCGGGGAGTGAAGGTATACCAATGCGCATGGTTGTTTATGTATTTGTAAACTTTAAATTCATTTAACATTAATATGCATAAAAACAATTATATATTTTCATTACGGTAAACAATCGTGCGTATGTGTGTGTAACAGATCAACTTTAATAATTTAAAGCGTTGCATAATGTATATTTTATTCATACATATATTTTCATAGAGAGAAAGTTCGAGAGGGGAACGTAAAATTAGTAAATAAAAGACTTACCGTCTTCCAAATTATAAAAGAAATTTGTTTTATTGTAATATAGATTTATTTAAGCGTCATGATTAGTTAACGTTGATTCCGCAGGTCTATTTTCAGCTTAAAGTAGACCAAAACCAACTCTCGAACTTGATCTCGTTTGTAGTCCAAAATATGCTGTATCATTGTAGTTGTTAAAACATCCGGGAATTAGATAAAAACTAACTCTCGAACTTAATCTCGTTTGTAGTCCAAAATATGCTGTATCATTGTAGTTATTAAAACATCCGGGAATTACCCAGCGGCGGTGATAACGAGTATAAATGCAACCACATTTTCTAACTAAAGGAGGAGACATGTCATTTTTCTAACGCATTGCTAAGGGGAAGTCACGCCCCTCTGAACGGCAACATGACGGGCTAATAAAACATAGATTTGCTTCCCCGGATCTCTCCAAAAATCTAACCGATGCCTAAATACTCGGAAACCATCGTTCATCAATTGCTGCCAAAATGAACTTAATATTGAATAAAGAATGGACCGAAACCTTAATTTCGTCAATTTGTAATAAATTAATTCCTTTATCAAACATGGAACCAACACGTGCGCACCCGGCTGGAAATTCATCGGAAAGAAAGGTAATTCCTTGCCGTATAAACGAACTTTCATCTTAAATAACCTTTTTCTATTGTAAAATATAAATGTAATATTTTAGTTCTGAAATCTCTCCTAATATAAAAATGTAATTACTTATTTTGTGATCGGTAGTGCTAAGCCGATTAACTGCCTAAATAATGACCTCTTTTCTTTGTTTTATTATTTCTGTTTGTTGTATATTTCAACTGTAATTCTCACTTTCTAAACTCGATTGTTAGGTTTTCACTTTCCTTGTATTTTTATTTTAATGCGGCAATGTTTATTTAATATTATGCAAGTCATATCAATTTTTAGTATGCTAATAACTCGATCTGGCGAATCAATCCTATTTATTTTTGCTATTCTGCCATTGCGGAATATTTAATCGTAAACGTAAGAGTATTCACATTATAAAATTCGCCCGATCGAGAGATTTTCCTAAATTATGTTTTAATAATGAATATTATGCTTTTCACTACTATTTAAATAAATGATTTACTATTGCTCCACGCTATTGATTAACATGATGAAAATTGATTATTACATAACTTTAATTCAGACCCTTATGTCTAGATGATTCATTGTATAAATCGCCCCGCCATCTAACGATAATTTAAGTCACTTAGTTCTCGGGTGGGTTAATATGCGTTTAGCGAAGGAATTGTAATGTTTTAATATTTATCCTTAAGATATTGAATAAATTCTTTAAGTAAGTTGTATGCCCCGTTTGGGACTGCTTTTAGATCATTATTTCATTACGTTAGACTTAATTAGTATTTTAAGGCTGTATAAATCAGGGTAAATCAAACCTGACAGCTTTCGTAACGTGTCCCGGTGATAACATTCCTAATTCAGAAATGACGTTGTCATGCGTTTTCTCGATAATGGAATACTTATATAAAGCACAATTCTCGACAGAGCGTGGAGGCCCCAGCTCTTACAGATTGTCTTAGGTTAGGTAAGCACTGCTATAGGTTAACATCCTACGAGTTGGAACCATAGTATCCTGCCAACCAATTCCCAATGATATCCGTCACAAATGCGGATAAGATTAATTTTCTTCGCTCCCAAATAAATGAAGCTCATCGTCCACTCAGGCCTTGTCATGCGGTTCACACGTTATCGTTCTTATCCTTCCATATGGTTCAGATGTCTATATGCCGTAATGATATAAGTTCCCTAAGTCATCCCAAAACTCTCGTTATAGTTTAAATTTAATTAACTTTAGTATATATACATTATCGCTTATTAGTGCTACCCATCCTTCGTTCAGTCGCTATTAATACATCATTAATTAACTATTGAGAAAATCTATAAATGTAGACTCGCACGATAATTTCAAAATGATCATTTTTCCCTATTTCTCTTCATAGATAAGAAATAAATGAGTCATCTCATAGGGTTCCACAACAATTGATTTATAATTAATGTACCTTCCATGAAATCCAAATGTAATCATATGTTGAATAAAACAAACCTTCGTACCGTTATTAAGTTTGATCATATTCTGTGTAATTTAAAATCTTATAAGCATTCATTCTAAAAGCTATTGTCATGGGTTATTTTCCTTAACTTAGAAATATCATAGCATGAGCAATATCAACCCGTTAAATCACATTAGCATATTAAGCCGCAGCTTTCAAATAATTAATTTATCATTATGTATATTTCTTGGTGCATATCCATCAAACCTTGTTATGTTATCCGGTTTGACATCGAATGCCCAAGCGACAATAAGTGAAACCTAAATCGAGTGTTCAAGATATATATGTTCTAATTCATTGTAAATCTCCATATCTAGTGATTCACATGATTAATCAATTATTATCAATATCACGTTTAATAAATTCACATTTAATAAGCTATTTTTTGGATATTTTTGTTGGTTTGTGTGTGCACGTCTATCATTACTTTGCGTTATCAATTAGTTAAGCCGTAGGTCTCTTGTATCTTTGCTGAACCTTCCTGGGCCGGAGTAAATTGAAGGGTAGGCTGCTATCATCAGAAATGTTGTTTGTAATGTGATAGACTTGGGAAGTGGGCAATAGGGCGGAGTTCATGAGTATCCCTGACCTGTGTATCTTGTATATGATTGAACTCTAGGTACTTTTGCTTAGGTCCTAATTCTTGTTAGACGAACATACAATTCTGACCGGTACAATATATATATATATTGTGTAGTTTTTTTTGTAGTTCTTTACACTTGAGAAGTCTGCTTGTAGCAGTGAAACCTTAGGTTGTGTTTTAATATTATTTTTATGCTGGTCTGGTTTAATTTTAGATTTGGGGTAGTTTTGATTTTATATTGACTAGTTTAGCTTTATGCTTGTAATGTTTATATATATATATATATATATATATATATATATATATATATATATATATATATATATATATATATATATATATATATATATATATATATATATATATTAAGAACCCCATACTTTTATATGATGTCATTTAGTATTTTTTATCTACATTTTGTTTTACCTTTTGTGACAATGAGGCTTTAACAATAAAATCTTTACTTTGTTTTCTTAGTCTAAAACCCTGAATACTTTGTACTATATAAATTTAAATTTGTACTGAAATTGCAAAACTTTTTTATCTCATTTATATCAATGCATCATCCTTTACTATCAGAATTTTCCTAGCAAGAATAAGAGAAATCTATTTAAATTTGTTATGTGACATTATGCTATTAATTAGGGCAAACGTGAAATCATACTTCAATGTTATCAAGCTTTTTTCAATATGGTAAATAATTTTACTTCACAAGGTAGAACTAACTGCTTCTCATATTAATATCATTGTAAATTAAATAATTAATGAATGATTATGAAAATATTAATTAATACATTGATTAATATGTAAATAAAAATTAATAGTTGATTATTTATTCATAATGGTGTTAAATAATGAGTAATAATTATATCTATTTTCAGAAATATCACCAAATTCACCACTTACTTTATTTTGCTGTAATATCTTATATAAATGCAATTTATCCACTCTAACTTTGAACACTTTTTACCAAAAACCTTTTACTGTACATATATGCATACACAACCTTATGTTTTGACTGTCATGTAGACTTCTTCAGAGCCACTTTAATTTTGGAAAACAAATGAACGTACTTCATTTTTTTTCCAAAATTAAAGTGGCTCTGAAGAAGTCTACAGGACAGTCAAAACATAAGGTTGTGTATGCATATATGTACAGTAAAAGGTTTTTGCTAAAAAGTTTCAAAGTAGAATGAATAATTTGCATTTAAATCTATTTTGTGAAGTTAAATTATTTGCTGTATTGAATGAGGCTTTGTCAACATTTAATATGATCAGAAATGTAGTCAAATCATAAAAGATTTGGAAAAGCAAGATGAAACATCGGTATAAACAATACAGGAAAATGTATTATTCCATGTTTAATACATTGTACAGGCTTAAACCTGCATTTATATATGTAATTTATGTGGGTTCAAATTCAGACTTTTACACGACCCACCACTCTCAGTGCCATCTTATATTGCTGACCCACCTGATCAAACATATGTTGAAAAGATAAATAATCACCAATATACGTATTTCATGCTAAACCAGCAATCATCAGTTGGTCTAGATTACTATCCTCACATATATATATATATATCAGTACTCAGCTTTATATTAAGATAGGCAATCTTCATACTTTAATGGACAGGCTTCAAACTATTCCAACTCACAACTCTTTAGCCTTCCATTTCATTGAAAATCTGATGATGGAACGTTAGTAGACATATTAAATTAATATATATATATACTTGTTTTTGTATGTGCATGTTATAAAGAGACCTGTTATTTAAAAGTGAATCCTACTACCTGCCATGGCTTCTAATCTACGATTCATCTCCATAATGAATTTAGAAGTGATTTTAGGTAGTCGAGAACTTTGAAACTATTTTTATGGATTTTATTTTTAAATAGCCCGTTCATATTCAGCCTACTTAGCGATCCATTTATTGGATGGTAAAAATGTATTTAAATGTTTTTTTTTATATATATAGAGAGAGTAAAACAAAACTAAAAGTCATAAACTTTTATCAATTGCCAATACATTAACCTAATGAGCAATATATTTTCGTTTGTAGAGTGAGTGATATTGCTGAAATCTTTGTCTAACCCTGGATAATTATTGAAATACTATTTACTATATATATATATCATCAATAACATACATTTTTAATAATTAAAATAAAAGTAAATAATTCAGTTTATGAAATCGATAATTTAATATTAGTTTAAACTGATTGATATTCTGCCATTGATAAATTTATTTATTTATTTAACGCTGAATAACAATCAGGATTATTCAATTACATTCCATTTAATTGTTTAATTTATCAAGCGAATGGTTGGTTTCCATAGTAACACCTCCCCCCATTTTCCAAATCCGTTAGTCTAACGTTTTTGACTTTATAGTAAAATGATTGTAAATCTTTATTGTTTATTTTGCATTTGATATAGTTCTGAAAATATGATATGATGTAATTCTTAATGAATTAGCTTCAGTAATATACCCGTGTTGACCTGCAGGTAGTCACAAAGCATTGTGGGTAACGTTGCCATAGCAATGCCTCTGCCTGTTCTTCAGTTTGTGAATGATGAGATGTATTTTGTTGTGGATTAAAAAAATAATAGAATAATGTGTGAAAATATATAAAAATCTTTCTTCTCTGATTATTTTTTGAGACTATTCTTACACACCATGGCTTTTTTTCTGCACGCTTATTCCTTTCACCAGCTGTCTACTCGCATTCCGAAATCCAGTGACATGTCTCTATTCTTTCTCCGTTCTCTTCTCCTTCTCATCATCTTGATCTAACGCTCTCGTGCACTGCTTTTTGCCGACTTGGACGGTCATATTATGATTTTAATTTTGACTTATTTGCATTGGTTATTATATCTGATTTTACTGGGGAATATATTAAATGAATGTAAATTAAAAGAAATAGCTCTAATTTAAATTAATATGCTTTTTCTTTTGCCGATATTCTTGTGTAATGCCAGCGGAAAGAAAAAATGCTTAAGGTTGTGCAGCACATAAAGGATTTGCGTCAAAAAGTACGCTCATCCAATGGGTCGAACAGCACTAGTACGGGTCAGAAAGCAGCTGAAACGGTAAGAGCAATATATTCTTACATACCACCCACCCCTAATCTTCACTAAATATCTTTATTGTATATTTCGATTTTATTTCCTCTTATATGTATATGGTTATTTTTAACACACAGACACACCACAAGAAAATCAAACTATTGTTTATCTAGAAACACGTGTTTATTGTTATTTTAAATAAGTTAAGCACTTAATTAATTAAGATATTAATTTGTTATTATAAGTATATATTTAAATATAAAATTAGAATTTTGTTGTTTATTTTATTTTTGCACAAATATTTATGCTCTTTACACTATATATATAATTTACTATATATTTTTAAAAAGTATTATTATATATATATTGATTTTTTTTCCTTCTAAGTTTATATATATTTCAGAATAAATAATATATATATATTTTTTTCGTTGGAAATAACTTAATTTATATATATAGTTGCAATATTTGTACATACATAATTAATAAATATGGTTTGAATTTTTTTTTCCTTTAAAGTTTATTTTGAAAATAAAAAAATTAAACTATAATGACAAAAGTGATAGTTCTGTAAGTTTTAAAAATATGTAAAATATCCCGAAGCGTCACAGACATATTTATACATCTTCAAATGTTCAGAAAATCTATATGTTATCTAACAACTTTTCAAAAATGCAGATATTAAAAAAAATTAACTCGTTTTTATATTTTAATCTAAGTTTTAGATTTTTCACCATTTGCGCAAACTCATTTACTTACTAGTTATCCAAATTTGTTTTTTTTTTCATTTTAAAAATATATACTGACCAAATTTACATTTCTCAATTTCTTTTTCTTTCATTATTTATTATCTTTTTTAATTTATTTTTAAAGGAATTGGCGTGAATGTGAATATAATCAATTATTAAGGTTGTTTATATTTATCGTACACACACACACACACACAAATTATTATTTCCATTCAAACATTGTTTTATAACAATATAAAAATACATAAATATTTGGTAAAGTAAAAATTTTTCTTCCTTTTTATTTTAATTAAATGTAAAATTAAAATGTCGTGTGATTTAATATTTGATCACATTAATAATTTATGTGTTTGTGAAATGTGTTATATAAGTAAAATTTTATATATAATGATTCCATTTATTTGTAGTTTAATCATATATATATACATCAGTTGTGTGCACATATTTAAGGTATTTATTATAAACATATTTATTCTTTTTTCCCTTAAGTTTTTTAAGTCTAAAATGTCTGTTTAAAATAATTGAAATATATATTTAGTAATAATCATAATAAAAATAAGTTTCCTTATAGAAAATTGTATTAAAACGTAATCTGATTTATAAAAGTTTTTTTTTTTTACTATAAATAGAACGATTTCTTAAAATTATTTATCAAATTGTGACATCATTTATTTTTTGTGAATGTGTTACTAGTATATGACTTGGCTTAATATTACTATTATTTTGGATTAGTGTAAAAATATTTTTATATACATGCCAATAAATTAATATGTTATGGATATTCTAAATATGTCCAGTTTTTAAAATAAACATAAACATGTTGGTTTTCTTATAGTTATATGTTGAAATATTTCCATTATCTAGTTTACTTTTTTTTCCTTCAAAAATCCAAACTTGATTTATATTTTTCCAAATACATTCCACTGTAATAGTAACCACTGACAGGTTAGAATATATCACAACATATGAAGTGATATCATTTATTTCTTTTTTTTAAGTGTTTCTTCCTTAACCTGTGACAGTATTAGTGTAGGAATCAAACTAACAGAAAATCCTAGTTGGTTATGACATCATCTTAAATTCAATATTCATTAATATGTCACTAGTTTAATTCCTATTAATAGTATTAACTAAAATACAGGCTTATTATATATCTGTATCAATATATGTAATATATAGGGTATATGAGCTCACAAGACCCACCACTCTCCACTCTATCTCATAACACTGATACACGTGAACACATGGTGATTATTTATCTTTTCGACATATATGTGTTCAGATGTATCCATGTTATGAGATAGAACGGAGAGTGGTGGGTCGTGTGAAAGTCTGTGCTCATATACCCTATGAATAGTATTGTAATTGTTCAAGTCAGAAATTTTTCTAAACGTTATTTTGCATACTAACCTTAATGTTGTTATTACTAACAGATGGATGTATTTGAAAAACTATAAAGTTTAAATTATAAAAAAAAATTAATAATTAAACTAAATGCTGAAAGTAGCCCAATTTATAATTACAAATAAAACGTAATCACCAAAAACTGACTTCCTGCATTTTATATTTGCAATTAATCAAAAAGCAACCATTACAAAAGTATTCTGTTAAGACTTTAAATAACAGATTCCATTTTTAAGTAACTCATTTTTAAAAATATACATTTTTTTTAAGTGTCATAGCATCGGCCGGGACGCGAACCCGCAACCCGGGCAACTGCCTGCAAGTTCAAGGCAATCGCGCTGACCTCTCGACCACCAATGCAAGTCTTTAAAATTTTTAATTATTGCAGTAAATTTGTAATGACAGTTGATGATGTGGGATAGATGACTTCGGTATTGCTAACCATAAGATTCATTTATTTTCTTTTTAATTTGCAAAGATCACTGTTAAAATAACTAGGAATCATATTTTTCATTTTACTCTATCAAGATTACTTTCAATGTAGATCAAATTTGTTGTTGTAAAAGTTTTTTTTTTTTAAATAAAAAAACCTTTTCACAAAAAATTAAAACTAGTTAAGTTGAGTCTTAAAGTGCTTGTATTAATTCAATATCAAAATAAGTTGCTGCAAAATAAAATTATTTCCTACAATGATTTCTATCCAAAATAGTTTTAAATTTAATAAAAATGAAATAATATTATGTTATTTTAAAATACGATTTATATTGATAAAAAAGTTATCTCAGAGCCTTTAACTAATAATGTTTTTCCTCATCACCCTGTTTTAATCATCCTTAAAAACATTAATAGGTATAAAAATTAAATATATTTAATTTTATTAATAAAAATGTATTTGAAATGAAAAATAAACTTTCAAGTTAAATTAAAACTTATCTTCATTTTGACATGACAATACAAAATTTATTGCATTATGCAAAAAGTTAAAAAAAATTTTTTTTTAAAAAATCTCAATTCGATCTGAAATCTAGAAGCATAAATAAAAAACAAGACTCAGATGAGTGAATATTGTGGCATCACTCTGGAACAGTGATATGAGCAAAATGATAAAAGGCAGTACTACTGTTCTTCGTGTTTATATAAACTATAGAAAGAATTAAAGCTAGTTTCATTCTCTTCTGATTGACTGAAGTTTTATTCCGCTATATGAAAATATAGGAGATTTAAACTCAGACTTTCAAACACCTTTCAACTGTCCACACTATCTTATACTGCTGATACACATATACCACACAGATGTAGAAAAGATAAATAATCACCAATATATGTATTTTGTGGTGAACTAGCACTCATCAGTTGGTCCAGATTATCAGCTTCCACACATATGTACAATCAGTGCTCAGTTTATATTAAGATATCAAACCCTCATACTTTAATGGACAGGCTTCAATCTACTCCAATATCCAACTTTTCAGCCACCCATAACATTAAAATCTGATGATGGAAAGCTCAAATCCCATGCTGATGCCAATATTATATGATCAACAATATTTAGAAATAACTGAAAAATTTCAAATAGATCTATAACACTAATAGGTAAAACTTATAAATTTTTAACTTTTCTCTCTTAAAAGTTTTACAGCTTCATTTAATGATATTTCATTTTTTTGATTAATTTTCTTTTTTTTTAGCATCTTACATAGTTTTTAAGATGTATATATCTCCAAAAAAGTTTTAAAAATTACGATGTGTCTCACATGTAGACATATAGATATTATGCTGGCTTGATATTAATACATAGCATATATATTAAATGATTAAAATTTTTTAAAAATATATGTGTGTACATAAACATATAAAATATTTAAAAATATATGTGTGTACATAAACATAATTAAAATAACAGAAAATTACATAGATAATAGAAAATATATGTTATGTAGGTGTGTATATATATATGTAGATAGATATAATAAAATAAAGTTAGCTATGATTACATAAACAAATAACAAATAAGTCGTTCATTAATAACAATTAACATAATTCAATTGTATTTCATGGCTCTGATGAAGATCGTTAAATAGTCGAAACTATCTAATATTTAAAATGAATATAACATTGTAAAAAGTGTAAGAAGAAATATTTGTAGTTTTTCTTTTTATAATTATCTGTTATGATCAACAATAGTTTCTTTTCTTTTTTTATATACTTATTTTAACTTTGTAACTGAATAAAAACTTATTGGAGTATCTGAGATACTCTAGTCGGGACTGAAGTCTTCTAATCTGGAAATATTTTAAAAACAGAAGCTGGTATTAGATTATACAAGTTACAAAGGCAAGGGATTTATTGGTAACTTATCAGTACTAGAATAATTGCAGTTATATTCAAAAAAAAAATATGGACGATCACTCAATTAAATTCTCAGCATCAAATAGTAGAGTGAAAAATGGACTTGTGTTATGATCTGGAAATTAACTTTTGATACACACTGCATAAATATATTATTATCAATAGTAAAAATGGAATGCTAAGATTGACATTCATAATAGAAGATGATAACATGTTATTAAACAAATATTGCTCTGAAATAATTATATTTATAAAATGCATACTCGATACTTAAAGTAATATTTATTAAGGGTATAACCTTAAGACAATGTGCTTGAAAAAACAACAGTAGGGACCTCTGTCATTTTTTCAGGGACACTGTTTTAAGGTTATAGCCCTAATAAATATTGCTTTGGAAAAAAACTTTAGAATATGATATGATGATGGCACAACTCTAGAGATTGTTGGAAGAATGTGGATATAAACATTGAATGATAGAAAGACAAAAATAGAATAGATGTCATGACATTTGTTCCAAATTTGTGATGATGATATCGTAGTTGCAAGTACATGTAGGGTTATTTCCACCATATAATATTGTTAAATGTTTTTTTTTTAAATTAAACTTTATTTACACTTTTCAAATATATTCAACTATTAGTAATAGCATAGGGGTTATTTTGTAATACAACGTTTTTAATTATATTATTTTCCTCCCTTCTACAGGTGTTTTTAGTGAGACTAGTGATAACACTAGCAAGAAAATCATATCTGAAACCTTTAGATTTGTGAATACTGAATGAGAAATTATCATTCAGTGATTCACCAGAAAATCAAAACTATTGTTCTAAAATAATTAGATTCAAAAATCGAAAACTCATTAAAGCCATAGAGAATACTATAATTGAAAGTCATTCATCATTATTATTTTTCACTTTATCAAAGCACTAAAGGAAGAAGGTCTCTCCAGATTTAATCTGGTTTCTTTAATTTTTAGTCAACTTTTCCATTTCACCATCCATCTCATATGTTGCCTGTTCTAGGTAGTTTACAATCTTTTGGGATCCAGTTTAAAATATTAACTGTCCATCTATTATCATCTCTTATAGCAAGCAATTTCTCCATCCCAAATTCATTTTAGTTTCTCAATTCTTTCACTGATGTTAATAATACCAATTTATTATATCATCCAAGTATTTGGCTTTTGATCCCTTCTTGTTGCTCCTAACTTACATTTTTCCACGTTTCATTGAATGATCTCAAGTCTCCATATTGCTTCTCTATTAAGTACTTAAGTCTGCAGATCCATAAATAAAAAATGATAAAACATATTTATTAATAACCTTTTGCAAATACATAGGCATGTTTTCTTTTAATATCAAGTTACTTCTATCGAAAGGACTTCATCCAAGCTTAATGCTATGAATAATTTATCTATTATGTTTCTCTCTGTGTTAATAATCTGACCAAAGTGTTTATAGTTGTTAACTTCTTCTAATTCATCATTAACCATCATTCTCATCCTTTGGGAAAATTCATTGAATATTATTTTAGTCCTTTTTAGCATTTATCTCTAGTCTTGCTTTCTTACTTTCATCTATCAAAGGGAAATAAAAAATAGACTGCATAAGAAACATTAAGGATAAATTTAAGATAAAACTAGTGATAACTTAATATAAAAGCATGATATGTATTGATGAAATGTAAATCCATGCTTCAGCTGATTTAAGGGAATAGTAGAGGTTCAAGGTCGAGGAATTTTGAGTCATCTCAGTCATTTTTAGTATTCAAACTTTTTATAAACTTCCAAAAAATAAATGATGTGATTGTTTGTTTACTCTATCAGGATAAAAATAATGGTATCCATAATTGGAACAAAAATTTTGACCACAAAGTAATACAAATAAGTGCCTTATATCAAATGCTATGGATGATAATACTTCAGGAACTATCGTATAAATAAAATATAATGAAAATTTAAAAATCAATTAAGAAAAAACACAGAAATAGTTAGAAATTTAATATAGAATTATATAAAAGTACTACAGTAAAGTATAAGCCAAGGGGTATATAGAGAATGATAAAAGTTATAACAGAAAGTGGTAGCCATGGCTGAATATGATTAAAATGATCATGAAAGAATGCTGAATCTCAAAGTAATGTGCATGGTAATGTTTTGAATTAAATAAAGCAACCATTAATAAAAATAATGTTGAAATTTTTTGTACAATATCTTGTTGGAAATAAAACACATGTAATTTAAAACATTAAATTAAAACTCAATGATTACATATTGATTACTATTTTAAATATTAATTAAGAATTAATTGATTACATAAATTTTATTCAAAAAATAGCAAGATTCAATTTAAAATTACTTCATCATAACTGCAGTGATAATATAAAAAAACTTTTATTAATCATGTGTGCCATTTTTTAAATAATATTAGATATTCCTTCTATTGGCTAAAACCATAACCATTTGAGTAATAATCATAAAGATAACAACAATATTAAATAATTGATATTAACACACTTTTCTGTGCACTTTTTACAATAAAAATGCAATATTTTATTACTTCAAACTCCCAAATAAAGCTGACAATTTCAACTGTTCTACAGTCTTTTTCCGAACAATAACATACACATTATACAAATGCCGCTATACAAGATTGGATCAACATAATTAAATATGTAAAAACATAATATAGGTATAAAGCTTCATGAAAAGACCATTCAGCACAGGGATTCTAAAAAAAATTACCCTCTATATGAAAGCAGCAAAGAATAAAATAAGAAAAGCTCTCTTACTAAGAGATAGAATAATTAGAGAATATAATCAGAAATAAAGAGATCATCGATTTTAAAAATATTTCAGGGTATACATTACTGCATGAAAAAAGAAATTTCGATAGGAATAAAAATGTTTTTAAGTATCAGCATATAAAAAGAACAACTAGACAAAATGCAAAATTACAGATTCACTCTACCAATTATCATTTTAGTAAAGGTCTAATAAAATTTAAAAATGCTTACAGAAATAGATTAAAAAAAATTAAGATGAAACTGGATATAGTTAATGTATGAATACATACAGTAGATACTACTGCATTTCACTGAAATAGAATCAGGAAGAATGAACTATCATTTATATGTTTTGTTGATATTTAAGAAGGTTTTCATAGCATTAATTGAAAGATGACTTAGGCAGTACTTGAATCATTTGGTAGAAGTTAATATTTAAAAAAAATATTATGCTAATCCAAAAACTGCCATAAAAAGTACTTATAAAATTAAATCTTGTTTGAAATTAGGGAAATATCACTAAGAGTACTATTCACATATCTGGAAAGAATGATGGTTAAAATAAAAAAAATTCAAAAACCACAATGCATAAAATTCGTAAATCTAATTAACACTGATAACAGCAATAATTAATAATGAAAAAATTAAAATCAACATTAGAGATAAAACAAGAAAGCAAAAAGTTTGAATTAGAAGTTTCTTCTTAGATGGATCAACGCCATCTAAAGAAAGAGTTTGTGTTATATTATTTTATATTTTATAAACATGTGATTGGAGATACCTTTTATGTATGCTGAGTAATATATATATATATATATATATATATATATATATATATATATATATATATATATATATATATATATATATATATATATATATAACAGAAGAGACCTGAACTCAGACTTTCAAGCTCCCTACAACTATGCACACTATCCTATACAACCTATACACATTACAATACGTGTGAAAGAGACAAATAATCTCCAATATACGTATTTTGTGCTGAACCAGCATTCATCAGCTGGTCAAGACAACAATCTCCCACATACATACATACAACCAGTGCTAAACCTATATTAAGATTGTAAACCTTCAAACTTTATGGGCCAAGCTTCAATATTCTCCATTCTCCAACTTTTTAGTCATCAATTTAGACTCAGTGAGTTAAATGTGAAGATATTTAAAGCTTCATGCTTTCAAACCTAAATACTTCAGACTGACTTAGATATATAGAAAGACAAGTTGAGAAGAGGGTGGGCCACCCTTTTCTTGTAAAATTCATTGTCTTGTGTTTATGGTTTGATCATTATTTAGATAGCTATTTTTGCAGCCTTTCAATTTAATTTTAAAACTATCTGCGCTTTGTAAAATAAAAAATCTGATGATAAAACACTCAAAGCCCTTGTTATTGCCAATATTATTATCATACCCAAGTTGACCTTAGGTCAATATTACATCTCACATAGAGTATCTTAATATGTCCATTTAAATACACAAAAGAGAATGGTCAGAATACAGGCTGAATATGTAATATTCAAATATATTGCCTGTACTAAACCCAATGTAATCAGAAGAGATTAAACTCGGACTTTCAAACTTCCTACAACTATGCACTCTATGCTATACACATTACGACATATGTGAGAAGTGAGAGACAAATGATCTCCATATTTTGTTTTGAACCAGCATTCATCAGCTGGTCCAGATTACCATCTTCCACACTCACACATACAATCAGTGCTAAGCCTATATTAAGATTACAAATCTTCAAAATTTTAATGGACAAGCTTCAATCTTCTCCACTCTTCAACACTTCAGCCATCCATATCATTTAAAATCAGAAAATGGGACACTCAAAGCCCTTGTTGATGCCAATATTTCTGTTATATCCATATTGACCTTAAGTCAGTCTGACACCACACATAGAGTATTTTAATATGTCATTTTAACTACACAAAAAAGAATGGGCAGAATACAGGCTGAATATGTAATATTCAAATATTTTGTCTATACTAATAAACCCAATGTAATCAGAAGAGACCTAAACTCAAATTCCCTACAACTCTGTGCTCTATCTTATTCAACCTATACACATGACCACATATGTGTGAGAAGACATATGATCTCCAATATCCATATTTTATGCTGAAGCAGCATTTATCGCCCTCCAACTCTTTATCTATCCAAATTATTGAAAATCTGAGCACCAGTTATATGTGTGCATGTGGGAGATGGTAATTTGCACCAGTTAATGAATGCTGGTTCAGCGCAAAAATGTATATCAAAGATTATTTGTCTTTATGCACATATGTGGTCATGTGAATCAGATGTCAAGCATAGTTTGAATAATGCAAGAGTAAGGCTGTAAGGATCATAGAAAGTTAAGCAATTATAGACTGATAGTGATAATGTCAATGTTATATAAAGTTTTTGCATATATGGTGGCTGGAAGGGTAGCAAAATGTATGGAAGAAAATAATAAAGTGGGAGAAGTGCAAGGGAGAAGTGCAAGAAGGTTAACTTCATAGGCATATAGGAGATAGTTTATTTGTAGTTATACAACTCATAGATATGAGTAGAAATACAGGTAGACAGTTATATATGGTTTTTATAGATAGGGAAGGCATATGATAGTGTAAATAGAAATAGATTATGGGTAAGTTTAGTAAATTTGGGAATGGATTGAGCTTTAGTGGATCGTATTATGAGATTGTATGAAAATAATTACTATATGTATCATTTAGGGAATATAGAATCAGTTAAAGTTAAAACAGGATGGGACTAAAACAACGATGCCCTATGTCACCTATTTTGTTTTGTTGTAGTTGAGAAAAATGGAGAGAGAGCAATAAAAGACTAGGAAGAGGGCTAGAGAACCATTAATAGGTGGCAAGAGAATATATACATTGTTCGGTATTTATTTTGAGGATGATGTTTTCTTGTGCATAGAAAGTAGAAAAGATATGGAAGTTAAGCTGAAGAAATGGGAGATAAATGTAGTCAATATAAATCTAATGATGATTAATACTGGAGAAAGAGAAGACAAATAATTTTTATTGGGGGATATATAGTTAAGAGTGGTGAATAGGTATGACTATTTGGGAATCATCTTAAGTAATCAGAGAAATTGCTTGGATGAATGGGAGAAAAAATTGAAGAATGAAGCAAAGATATGAAAGGGACTGATAAAGAAATTAACAGTATTTTCATATTGAATACTAATATAGCTGCAACTGTATGGAAGGGAGTGGCAGTATCAGGATTAACATATGTTAATGATGTGTTATGTGTTAGTAAAGGAGTGTTAGATTACTTAAAAAAAGTACAAAGAGAAGTAGGAAGAGATTCATTAGATGCAGATGTGTGGTTGGCAAAGGAGGCAATTCAAGGAGAGATGGGATGGTCAAATTTTTATATAAGAGATGCAAAAACCCAAATGAAAATGCTCAGTAGATTGCAATTTATGGATGAGAGAATAGCCATAATAATATTTATTTATGTTATAAATAAAGAACAGGCAATGAGATGGGTGAGAAAGAAAGTATGGTATGCAGAAGATTTGGAGAAAGAATTTATGTTCGTATACTTATACAAAAGGTGGAATGATTGTGTTAGGAGAATTGTTGGGTGTTATTGTGGCAAGGAATGGGATAGAAGAATAGATGCATTAATATATAATACAGAGTTGGAAAGATGAAGAACTAATATGGAGAGTAAAAAGAATTTAAATATATATATATAGAAATAAACAGAATATTGGGTGCAAGTTAATTTATGATAATAGCAAAAAAGTAGTTTAAGGCTCAATAGGGATCTTTAATAACAAGGGAATACACACACAAAGAAAAAACATATGGGTGATTTAGTCTGCAAGTTGTGAAGGGAAGACATAGAAAATATTATGTATTTATTAATTGAATGTAAATTGCCTGCAAGCGGAAACAAAATGGGTTCTTGTTTTTTATGTTGGCTTTGGAAAAATATAAGGGGGGTTTAGATATAAAAGTTACAGAGATAATAAAGAATATGTTGTGGAAATGGGATGAGGCAGGATAGAGAAGAATATGGGAAGAATAGGGTGGGGAATGGAAAGGGAAGGGGAGATAGCTGACAGGTTTCTCTGGCCATAATGGCTGAGAGATTTCTGACTCTTAAAAAAGGATAAGCCACAGTGGATTGCATCACATACAGTGAATAGTTGTACGATCTTGAAAGGCTGAGTTTGCGTCACTTCTGATTACATTGGATTTAGTATAGACAATATATTTATAACAGCATAAATGGGTCAACTGAAATTAACAAGGCCGCACAAATTGAGCAAGTCAAATCTCTAGCATAATAAATTTGAATAATAATTTTATCTCTGTAAATAAAATAAACCAAAATCTATACTGGAATGAAATTAAAAGTTTAATAGCAATATTTATTAAACAAATGATAACTATTGTAACCCACAAAATTAAGATAATTTATTTTAAAATTTATAACCGATATATTGTTATAGTTTATATAGGGATTAATTTACAAAATAATCCTTTTATTATTATGTACTAAAATTTATAATAGTGTTAAAAGATGAATAAAATTATTTAAACTTGATGATTATACATAAAATTTGCATTTATAATTTATCGACTAGCTCTTTATGTTTGAATAATACCAATGAAAACATTAGCTTCACCTTTAATAATTACTGAATAAAGTGTAAAATCTATATTATTTTGCTAATTAAATTTCAAATATTTATGATTGTAAAGAGACTTTGAATTATTGTTGTAATATCATGTATCTACTAAATCAAATAAAACTATTAATTCTAGTTTGATAAATAAAACGACAATTTTATTTACAAAATAAATAGTATTATTTAATATGTTTAATAATTTATTTTAAAATGTTCATTTTGTTTTAACTATATTGTGATGCTAAGACATTGCATGTATTCACAATAAACAAAATACTTATTTTCTTTAATAAACAATGGTATCAGATTAAATATGTGGAACCTGAAAAAATGGTCCTGATTTGATAGTGCCCTCGAATTGTGGGCCATTTGTAATAGAATAAAAATGAGGGATTTCTCTGTTTTTAATGCCTCCGAAATTTGGGAGCAATTTGTCACTGAATAACTATAATGCCAATGTGAAATAAAAACTTTAATATAATCTGAATGAAAATATAGCCCAATCATTGGTCACCAGTTGCAACTGAATCAAACTATACTCTAAAGTTGAATGTCATTATAACAGAATAAAATTAAGGGTCATACTCTGTCCCAAATCATAACCTAATTATTAATCACCATTTGTAACAAGATAAAAATATGAACCAAAGAGGAACACTACTAATTTATTAATGCCTCTGAATTGTACCATCATTTGTAACAGAATGAAAATAATAAACTAAACTAAAATGAAAATTAATCAATGAATGAAACAATGTAATACTTAAGTTAATAAAACAATGATGATAATCATGTAATATCATAGATTAACTTTTAGAACTTTTTTTTTTTTTTAGAATTTTCAACAATTAGAAGTGGTAAAACACAAAAACATTATTTCAAGCTATTCTAAAATATAAGCATTATTTGCAATAAATTAAAGATAAAGCAATAAAACCAAATATTATCTTATAAACAACAAACTCTGCTTATTCTATATACCCCTTGTAATAGAATAAACATAATGTCAAAGCATTAGACAGATAAACTTTAATATTCCTTATGAATCAAAACACTGTTTATAATAATACAAACCTGAACAAAAGTCAAACATTATTCATATTTATATTTAAATGAAATAATTCATGGATGAATGAAATAATAATCTTAATATGCTGTATAAATTTAAAATATCAATGATATTTAAATAAATAAATAACTCAATAATTGATTTCCAATTACAGCTAAATAAATTAAAAGTACTACTAATTCAACCTTGCTATTCCACTAATATCAATATATTCTTATTAACTAAGTCAATTATAATAAGATTAAATACTTAATAATAGTATAAAATCAATTAACATATCTTTCCATTTTCACCAACTTAAAATATTGTAAAATAAAATCATCCAATTAAATAGCCTTAACATTTTCAATATCAAATCATAACTAATATGTAAATAAATGACAGATTCCTATTTGATGCTTATTTCAATGCTATGGACAAATCATATATATTTTATAATCAAATATTAACCTTTGTACTGTCAAAAATTCTAGTTGGTCAGGTGAGTTAAAACTCTAAACTTTTGATTGGTCAATTACAAAGACTCTAAACTTTTAATTGGTCAATTACAAAATCAGCAGTAAAAATATATTCACCTTTTAATATTATATTTGTTTTAGTTTCATTTATTAAAAGCAATAAACTATTACACTGTAATGCCCTACATTTGATGCAGATGAAGAGGGGTAGACTTGGGAGTTTCAAATCAATGGGTCATAGCCCATTTTGTCATACCTTGTGCTCAAACTTCTTGTAAACTCCTGAACAATAAACTATGTGTTTATAATGGAATGTGTCATTTGATACAGTTGTAGAGTGGCATTCTAGAGTTTAAAGTTCATGGATTACTGACAAGCTGTGTCACATCAATACTTTATCTTTTTATGAATTCCTAAGTAGTAAACTATGATGTTCTTTTATTTATATTTTTTCCCCCATTTTATTTACAAGTTTCAATCTTCTTCCAACCACAACTTTGATACAATTCACTCCAGATAAATACAGTTATGATTATTACTAATCATTTATTAAATTAAAGATTCTTTCTAACTCAGATATAAAATTTAAGCTTTAATTAAAGATTAATATATCTGATTTTTGTGATCTTTCGTTTTAAAAGAAATATATATTTTTCAATTTCCAATTACTCATTAACAATGAGGATTGCCAATTCCTCAACAAGCTTTGTGATAAATGCTTAGCTAGAGAAAACATTTAAAATATCTCTGTCAGGACCTCCCCCCATCTCTGACCATGGTTTCATGCTCTGGCACTCCTCAGAGAGGTGCTAGGATAGGTTCAGACACTAGACCTAAAAACACCAACCCAAAGCTAGCATTTACCTAAAACTTATCTATTGAGTGGAAAATCTGAAATTTTCAGACACCTACATGTCTTCAAACCCAGCTATCCAACTCAAATAGCTATATGGGGCTGAGAGATCTTCAGCCATTTCATATGTTAATAGTCTTAGCAATATAACATCGCATAAGACTTAAGGCAGAGAATATAAATAGTCAAAATAAGAGGCATAGATCACATGACCCTAATCTCATAAGCTTGTAAGTTATAAACAATGAGGATTGCCAATTCCTCAACAAGTTTTGTGATAAATGCTTAGCCAGAGAGAGCATTTAAAATATGTCAGGAAACCCCCCCCCCCAAACCCCTGACCATGGTTTTGTGCTTTGGCACTTTTCAGAGAGGTGCCAGGGTAGGTTCAGACACTAGACCTAAAAATACCAACTCAAAGCCAAGCACTTATCTAAAAGTTATCTATTGAGTGGAAAATCTGAAATTTTCAGACACCTACATGTCTTCAAACCCAGCTATCCAACTCAAATAGCTATATGGGGCTGAGAGATCTTTAGCCATTTCATATATTAATAGTCTTAGCAATATAACATTGCATAAGACTTAAGACAGACACTATAAATAGTCAAAATAAGAGTCATAGATCACATGACCCTATTCTCTTAAGCTTGTAAGTTATAAACAATGAGGATTGCCAATTCCTCAACAAGCTTTGTGATAAATGCTTGGCTAGAGAAAGCATTTAAAATATTTTAAAATATTTAAGATCTATGACTCTTATTTTGACTATTTATACTCATTAACAATATTTTGAACATTTAAAAAGCTTTTTTAAATTTGTGAAAAATTTGAATATGTTTGTGTATGCTTGTCTATATATAAGAATTGCATTTATGTCTTATATGGTTTAGGACAGAGGTAAAATAGCTGTTTCAAAGTATTTTTGGTGCTGAAGGACTTCCCGAGTAAAACCCATTCGTTTACGATCAATCACATCCATTATCAAAACTTCAAAATTATAACGTTAATTGTATAAGTGAATGGGTGTTATTTTTATTCCTAAGAATATAAATAACAAATTAATTAAAGCCACGTGATATCATTAGTGAACTGTGTCAATTATACAATTAAATTACCTTCGATTGTGTGTACTAAATTTGATTTGGTTTTCTTTTTGTATTTCATTTAAGACTATTTTAGAGATTTTGTTTTATAACTTTTTATTTAACGACTGCTAATAGTTAAAATGTTTTAATTGCATTTTTCTCATTAGCCATTAACTTAATTAACGAACGAATGACAGAAAATGTGTTTACTTCTATTGCAAAGTTCATAAATCACATTGCTTAGATCGAGCTAGTTTATTTTTAAGCATTAATTCTTCAGTTTCTTTTATATGATCTATCTTTCTATTTTTTAATGTTTTTTATATATAATATATATTATGGATAAATGGATAATTTATTTGATGCTATAAAATTCTGAATATTATATATAATAATACAATAATAATTACAATATTCTTCTAAATAACGGACATTTTATTTATGTATATATATATACTTAAACACATTAGAGCTATTAAATAAAGTAAAAAAGAAAAAATGAGAAACAGTTCAGCCAGTGAATGGCTGTACAATGAAATAATAATTTACTGGACACAATTGTATAACGCGTCATGACCTAACGTTCTCAGATAGATTATAATTTCCGAAATAATTTGGTCTTTTATATATATATATAGAAACCTATTGCCATTACTGCTATTCATCAAATTATTGGTTGGTAAAATAATAGAGAAGAATTGAAGCCCTAAACAATTGATGTTAAATTTAAAAGGTTTTTGCAAGTAATTTTGGTATTCAAACCAACTAAAAGACCAAGCTGAATTTTAAGAGGTTTTAGCTTAAGAAAATTTATAAGAAAAAACAATGAAGCATCACATGATCACCATTCTTTATGCTTATACAAGCTGTTTATGCAGAAATCTTCCTATATCCATTGATTACTCTGGTTTGCACTGAGTAGCTCTATGGAAGGGTTTTGCTTCTGTAAAAAAGAAAACAAACAATGAATATAGATTTGCTGTTATGCTTTAGATTTGTAGATTTTAAAAATGCATTTGATTCCATACACATTTCTACAATAATTAAAAACATTTAATCATCAAAATATACAACCAAGATATTGTCATATTCTGGAGAATATTTATTAAAATGCAACATCAATGATTAGACTACATAGTGGCTTTAACAACACAACATTGATGGGGGTATACCATAGAGTAATTCTATATTTCTAAAAAATGTCATATCAGATATTGTAGAAGAATTGGATTAAAATAGAAAGGGGTAAGAAAATGAAAATTTATGAAAAATATATTATTTAGATTTTATAGATGACATGATAATTCTTGGAAGTAATGCTTCAGAGATTTACGAAATATAAGAGTTGAGGTGTAAGTTAAAAAAAGCAGATTTAAGGATAAATGATATAAAAAACTAAATTAATATTTAATAGATTTTGTTGGAAGAAAGAAATAAAGAAGAAAATAAAGTTTGATAATCATGAGTTAGATTAAATTAATAATTACAAATACTTTAATTAGTCAGATTTTTAAAGCAGATGGTAGTGAACTGGATGGACTTAATTATCAAATTAAACCTGGTAGAATGTTTAAAAAAGGAAGTCTTTAATAGATGTGTTTTACTAGTTCATATATTTCTGAAATTGAAATACTTAACAGAAGAGCAATACATGTATTTTATACCATTAATTATAAAAGTTTATGTTGGAAGTAACCAAAAGGGTTGAAAAGTAAATTCTTATTTCTAATGGAGATGATAATAAATGAAAAGCCAAAATGTTAAACGAAAACCCAAGAAATTGTAAAATATATATAAAAAGGCTATTAAGATGGATAAATAAATTAAAAATAATTTTGGTTCTGATATCTGAAAAATGGGTTATAGATTAAGAATTGCATAAACTGGATTAAACTTGTAAAGGCGTTCATTGTGAAATGGATTTATAATAATTGAAAATGATGGTGGCAAACAGAATTCCAAAATAGGTATATAGATCATATTGGCTAGAGGGAAAGAAATTGGCCATTCTGATAAGTTTGTTTCTTCTCTTTTATTAATTTTCTGTGCAAATATCTTGTGAAATGTTTTATAAACAGCTACAAATCATAATATTGAAAACATTGCAATATTTTATTTTATAAATAATTATATAATGGAATTTATAAATGGTAATGAAATCAGCAATAACAGACATTCACAAACAGTCTAAACATTTCAATTCCAAGCTAAAAAAAAATAGAATATAAACCTGCAATGGCTACAATATGGTTTCATCACATAAATGCTACAAGTTGTATCTCATACCACTCCCAAAAATATTTGCTTTATATAATTATCATTCCAAATTTTATTTCTTATTATAAATATTATTAACAATACATATTAAAATATTTATATAAAAAAATTTAAAATATACAGTATAGCATAAAATCATAAAAATGGAGAATTAAAATCAATTTTTTTAGAGTTGCTTCTAAATGGAATTAGTTGGTTGCTTTCTTACATTTGTTATTTTAATAAAATAAATTTGCTAATTATTATTGTAAGCATTAGTTTCAATGAATATTATAAAATTTATCTAAACATTTGGAAAAAATACTGATAATTTGTAAAAGGTGAAGAAAATTTACTGTTGTTTAGACTGCAAGTGATATGAGATATGGTTAAATTTAAAAAAAGGAGCGTAAAACTTATGCTACATGAGAAAGTCAAACTAGGAATGTCCTGAAATGTACACATGTTCAATTTTTTTATATATATAAAATTAAAGTATTTGAAAATTTAAAGCAATCTCACATACCAGTTAGAGATGTTGCTGATAAAACAAAAAAAGTAACATTAGTAATAGAATAGATATGATTTTTGTGATGACTATAGAAATTAATCTTATTTTGATTTCATTCATGAGTAATTGTATTGCCTCAAACAGAAATCACAACTAAGAACTGTCCATTTATTAGACTTGTTTCTATCATTGCTTTTTTAAATTCTTGACAGCGTGAAATAAGGAAAAAAGGAGTAGTTGAATTCAGAGTTCTTGGGTATGCAGTTGAAAGAAGAAAATTTTATTGCAAAAATGTTGGCATAGAAAGGGAACTGGTGGCTTGAGAGGCTTATGATGATTAAAACTTATACTAACTTAAGTGAAAAGAAATAAAGAGAGACAAACATGTTTGCACTAGAGATAGCATAACCTGTTTGAAGAATCAACATCATATCCTCTAAGCCAGAAGGGAGATATTGTTATATTGCACATTATTTCCTTATTACTTACAGTTAACTCTCATATCAAATGGCCATTTGAAGATCTGTTACTAATAGAGCCTTCAGTAGTCTGATCATTACACCTAACTGAACAATAGTAGCTACTGAAAATAATAAAATTAATAAAAATATATTTGAGAAGAGTATTGCTTATCTATATATTGTCCATTCAAATTATCATTTATCTCAAATATCACTTTTCCTCTTTCAAAAATGTGAGGTTTCAATCATAATGCATTGGTTTTTACCACTGATGGATTTTTTTTTTTTGATTATTTATTAGATTTTGATAACATTTTGACCCGATATTAGATTTATGCTAAGAACTTTTTACACAGTAGTAGGAGTAATACACTGTATATTATTGTATTTTGAATCATCTAAATAAGTAATCTATCTAGCGTCAAATGGTATTGCTAATTATAATCATTACAAGAGATTGTGTTTTAGAAAGTTTAAGAAAAAATTATAAGACTGCCTTCAAATGAATAATAAATTTAAAAGTAAGCATTTTTTGTAATTTAATCATTTGTTCACTTTTGTTACAATACCGTTATGATCATAATATACTGACACCATGTTCTTGAATTAATATGAAACACAATTTGAAAAAGTTTTGTAAAATGGAAAAAGATTAAAATAACTGTTTGGGGTGACTTAAAAAATAATTACCGATTGCTTTAAAAATTATAATTTTTTATATTTATTTAAAAAAGTTTGTTGTTTAATAATAAATTATTCAATAAAACATTGCCACTGTTTTAGTGCCCTGAGAAGCTTGGCACAGGGACCAATATTCATATATCACAGCTTGGCTCTGCAATCACTTAAGCTTCAACATCATATGACCTCCTAAGCAACAAACCCATTCAGTTATTATTATCATCATTTTAACCATTATCACTACACTGCAGAATAAAAGTTAGTCAAAATTTAATCCAGTTTATCTTATCTCTAGTCTCTCTTCTTCATCTATCCATCTCACTTATGGTCTTTTTCTAGATATTTTATAATCTCATGGATTCCAGTTTAAGGTTTTAACTGTCCATCTATTACCATCTCTTTTAGCTTTATATCTAGCCAATTTCACTTCAGTCTTAAATCTTTCAGTGATATCAGTAACACCTGTTTGTTTTTCTCACCCATCTATTTTATTTTTGATCTCTTCTTGTTATTCCTAAAATACATCTCTCCATACTTTATTGAGCAATATGAAGTCTCTATATTGCTTTCCTGTTAAGTATTCTAGTTTCAGATCCATATGTAATTACTAGTAAAACACATTTAATAAAAAGTTTCTTTTTCAAACTCATAAGCATATTTACTTTTAATATGAATCTACTTTTATCTAAAGCTTTCCAACCAAGTTTTATTTTAGAATTAATTTCACTCCTTGTGTTTATATCAATTATAATAATCTGACCAAGGTATTTGTAGTTATTAACTTCTTCTAACTTATCATTGCCAATCTTTATTTTTTCTTTTGAAAAAATGCATTAGACATTACTTTAGTCTTTTAACATTTACCTTTAGTCTTACCTTCATTTGATAACTCTTGAAATTTTTTTTTACGGTCTGAAGCATTATTTGAACAAACAATTACATCATTTGTAAAATACAGATGACATTAAATAATTTCCATTTGCTTTTAATGCGTTAGATTCCCATTTTAATATACAAAATACTTCTTGCAAAACTGCTGTAGAAAGTCTTGAAGATATGGAATCACCTTGTCATGCACTCTTTTCAATGTCAACCTTCATATATATATATATATATATTGCTTATAACAGTTCTTTCATATACACTTCAAGCAAATTTTCTTAAAACCTTTATTTTCCTTACAGTTTTGACTGTCCAGCAGTCTTCATCAGAGCTCTATTATTCTTCTCTGCTTCCTAGTATAATTATTTAATCTAATCATTGCTGTTGCATTTCTATAAGTATTCTTCAGAATATGGCAATACCATGGATCTATACTTTGATGACCCAATGCTTTAATAACTGAAAAAATGCTTATAGAATCAAATGCTTTTTCATAATTTACAAATCCAAAATATATTGCCAACTAATATTTATTAGTCTTTTCTGTATCTTTTCCCAATACTTAGATATAACACACTGTATTAAAAACACTTTTAAATACAGCTTGTTCTTTTGGTTTGTTAAAATCTAAGATTCACTGTAGGTGAGTTGCAATTACTTTGAGAAAACTTACAAACGACTGATATGTCCATAATTGCTAATGTCTTCTGTATCATCAAAGTATTAATGCTGTATTATTTCAAACATCAGGTACATTTTTATCATATAGATATTTGATATATAACTTTGCCTAAAGTTTTTCTATTTTTGCACCTACTTCTTTTAAGATATTGATTATAATTTCATCATTATTTTGGCAATTTGGCATTTTCCCTCATAGATTTAATTGCATATCTCACTTCTTCATTTAAAACTCTGGATAATTTAAAATATATTGTAATTGTAGGAGATACTTTTTCTTGATTTTTTTATTACTATATAATTCTTGAAAGAACTCTTCTACACATTTTGTGATGTCATCTCTCTTTTTAGTGCAGTAATTGTTCTGCCATTTTTTCATATTACAAAAATAAGTTTCCTACAAAGCCAAGATGTTGTTTTACATTCTTGAGACAATTTACTTTTTTCTATAGTTTTTTTTACTAAGTCACAATTTTACTCTCTATCATTATTAAATTTTTTTCACACTATTTTATAATACTCTAAATATTCAATCTTTCTTAATGCATAATTTTATATACTTTCAAATCTTTTTTTAATCATATATTTTTTTGCTTTAGTAGAAATTTGACTAACCAATTGATTCTTTTTTGTATCAGCTATTTTTCATGCAGTTTCTAAAAGTATATCATTTATATTTTTATTGATTTTCTTCAAATCTGAATCGTCTTCAAAATCTGTCATTATTTAAAATGACTTGCAACTTCTAATTTAAATTCATTGACATGGTTCTGAAGGTTAGGAATGTCATTTATGAACACTAATTATCTTAATAATTTTAGTCTCTCTAATTTTGCATTAATGCATAACTTACATCTCACTAATTGATGATCATTAGTGTGTTAATTCATTAAGAACATTATAATCTTGAAATCCTTACTTTCTGGTAGTCAAAATATAATCCAGTTCTGCTATATCTTCATTTGAATGTTTCCACATCCATTTCTGTTTAGTATTTTTTCAAAGCAAGAATTCATAATATAAAAGTTTTTTCTCTGAAAATTCTCCAAGTCTCTGTGCTCTCTCATTTCTATCACCACCAAATTTGCCCAACTTTCATCCTTCAATTGTTTATCAATTCTAGTATTAAACTTTATCACAGAAATTTGAAAATGTTGTTTAGTCTGATCAAAAGAATTTTATGCATCCTTATAAAAATCTTCTAATTCTTCATTATAATGAGAACTTGTGGGGCATAAATCTGAATTATCTGCATTTGGAATCTACCATTAATTTAAATAAATAATCATGGAACTGTGTCTGATATACCATCAATCTGCACAATGTTGTTCTTCCATTTTTTATGTATAACGAATCCTACTTCACTTGTGGTTTTAAAGTTTGTGCCTTTGTGATACAGTAAATATTCACTTTTTAAATCGATTGTGTTTTAATCTTTTTTTTAAAACCACTAAGTCAAATAATGGTTCATTTAATATTAGTTCTTTTTCCAATTTTTGCAAATGTTCTATTCAACAGTGGTCTTATTATCATTTCAATTTTGTAATTCGCCCTAAGTCAAATCTGAGACGTGTGTTTTCTTGGTATTTTATTTGCAATTTTAAATTACTATTTTCATATTTTATATTTTAAAAGATAGAACTAATAAAATATGCAATTTCAAGCTTACATATAAAATGCTATTTTATATATAATTGAATGTATTAAAATCAGTTTAGCAAAATAGGGAAGTGACTGTCTCAATAATGGATCTATTCCTATCTAAAAATAAAAATAAAATCACATCTAATTCTAATGATCTGGATATAATCTGTTTTATTGTTTGTTAGAGTTATGTTCAACTTTAATTAATTTAAAATATTAATATGTTTTAAACTCATAAGATCATGAAATACTAGTTAATTCAACATCTACCTATGACCATGATATACATTCTATCAAATATCACATGATCACCATTCTTTTCATTTTGGACTCAAAGCTTTATAGCTAGCTAAAAAGGTAAAAGGTGGCTTCTGGAGGGTTGCATCAGATTCTAAGATCTAGGTGTAATGCTCTCAAATCCAAGGTCACTTAATGATGAAATCCACAAGCTAGAAATTAATCTGAGAATATTAGATGAGTAGGCACTAAATAAGGATTTTATGCACGAACTTTCCTGCATCCATTGATTATTCTGGCTTGCACTGAGTGGCACTACTGTATGGAGAGTTTTGCCTTTGTGATATACATTCGTATTGGATATGTTCATAGATATACTAAGTAAATCTCTATACACAACTATATTATTATGATTGTAAATCACATATTATGACTATTTTATAGTTTCAATTCTTTCACAATGTTTTTTATAGCTTTTCTTTTTTTATTAAAGACTTACAAAAAACTTTTTTAAAATTGTCTGGCAATTTTGGATGTCTAGAAGTAAGTCTAGAATTTATTTATTTTTAAAGTAAGAAAATCAAAAAACCCTAAAAAAGACTTATAAGTAGTTGAAACTATTAAACAATTTAATAAAAAGAAAAGTGAATACTGAAAAGAAAAGAAGATTTTTTTTTAGAAAACTATTTAATATGGTCAATGCAAAAGGAATGAAAGAATAATGTACTAATTAACTTGTTTTACATTTATGACAGATCTGACTTGCCATACAATATCATTGTAAATAAAAAACAAGAATAATGATGAACTCAGATCCATAGAAGTATAACATTTCCCCAGCAAAAATGAAGGTCTCATCATATTATGAGTATATATTTTACATTGGGTGTGATAGTTTTCTGCCCAAAACACTTTAATGCCCGATCTTCATTGTTTAGCAAATAATAATTAAATCCTCATTACAAACCATTGTTAGATGTCAACCTAAATATGAGTTTGAAAATTAAAACAAAAATGATGTCTAACAGATAAAAAAAATCACAAAGAGGAAGAATGGATAAAAACAATTTGGATCAGAATATTGAACACAAATGAAGAAGAAAAAAGTGATCTAACTGTCAAAACAAGAACAGTTACCTTCACCTTACTCTAGAACTATCTTCTAACACTGTGCAATTCATAAACATTAGATGGTATAATTCCGTAAAATTCCTATTTCCTGACTGGTTTGTGGCTTTTACTTTTATGATTGGAGATTACAATTCAAGGCTAGAACTAGTGCACTCATGCAATGGGTGACCATATTTTAAATTTATTTCCAAGTTAATAACATGACATTGAAAGAAAAATTCCTATGGGTTTTTAATTCGTGTTTTTGAAAGCATATATAGTAAGCATATGAAAGATCGTGTGATGTGGTTGTTGGTATTAATCTTTATTATGTTATTTCAAATTTAGAGAATGCAATTATGAAGCTTTTATTGGATCTGTGATCATAATTTTCGTATGTGGTATGAATATTGCTACCTGATTCTATTTTATGAATTAATTATAAATTTATTTAAACGCACATTGATTACGTAAATAATATTCATTAAGGCTGTAGCCTCAAGCACATGCGTATAAAATGCGACAGTAGGGACCTCTACAGGTCTTAAAACCACAAGCTTACTCATTGGGTTCCCCTCTTTTCTTCCAATAAGTAAGCTTGTGGTTTTAAGACCTGTAGAGGTCCCTACTATCGCATTTTATACGCATGTGCTTGAGGCTACAGCCTTAATGAATATTATTTATGAATTAATATAAAACGCTCTTAGCTGGAATTCAATTTGAAGAGGAGTTACATAAATTATAAACCATTAAGCAACGCTCATTTATTGTGAAAGGAAACAGATAAATAATTTATTCATATGACAAATCAATTTGTTGAAGGGAAATTGAAATTTTGTTAAATTAATACACATAATTTCTATTTTCAGTTGGTAATTTGTTATAATTTTGTTAAACATTTAGCTGTTAAGTAATTAAACTTTACGCTAACATTTTCATTCACTCCCTTCTCCGTCCTTTTTTGCTCCCTTCCTTTCTGTTAACTTCATTTTTCAAATATAAGAATTAAATTTGTTTAAAGGTATAAGCAAATGAAAAAAAAAAATTCAGCCAAGTCATTTTAAGTTGTTAAATATGTGTTTTTATTAATGTAGAAAATCTATTTGAACGGCCCATTTGTTTCAGTTATGGTAATGTTAAAATGATTAAATTTATACTGAAGTAACCCTTTCAATTCATTGCATATGTTTTCTAATCCAATGCAATGTAAAATAAATAGTATTAAATGAAGTTAATTTTAAAAACAGACATTATGCATTTAACATAACAACAAATATAATATTTATAATGAACTATTTTGATTTTGTACATTTTTAAAAGTAATTTTGTTCCTGATCTTCTGAAACAGCAAGCTATGTCGAAATTCTGTATATATTTTATAGTTTGTTATATACATTTCATAATACATTAAATATCGACAACAAATGCACTGTAATTTTTTTGATTTCGAATGATTATAAAACTGAAAAACATTAAAAAAAAATTAATTATAATTTCTTTCGAATATATTTCGTGTATAGTTATAATTTTTTTTAATAAAAATAAATTAGAATATATATATATAAAACATATTTTAGAGGTTCATCCGTGTAAGATTTCATTTCCAGTTGAGGGCTCATGTGATTAAGTCGAAACGTTAAAGGTTTAATTAAAATCTTACACGGATGAACCCGCAAAATATGTTTTTTTATATCAGCAACCCATGAAAACATTCGTATGAACATATATATATATAGTTGATATTTGATATACAAAATATAATAAAAAAATAAAATATTTACAGATCTCTGATTAAGGTTGGAGGTTTAGCTGAAATAAAAAATAAAATAAAATCGCTTGAAAAAATACAAAGTTGCTCCTCCAAAAACAATGGTGTATTACATCACATTAAATTCAAAACAAAAATGTGGAAAGATACTAATTCTTATACAAGTGAGGTTTAAAAAATGAAAATATATAAGAAATGCTGGTGATAAGAATATCTCTTATTAAGTCTTTCCTTCGCTCACAAACAATAATTTTGGTAAATAAATATGTTAGCAAATAATACATATATTATAAAACACACTTTTATTTAATTTCATGACTAATACATTAAAATCGAAAAAAAAAATTCTTCAATCATAATTTTAGTTGTTATATTTAACTTGAAATAAAAGTTTGAAACAACAATAAATTAATTAATTTAATCATTAACTAGTAAATTAATTAATTTATATATTCCCCATGCTATTATTTCAAGTTAAATATTTTACAATAGACATTTATAATTGTTTGTATTAAAATTTAAAAACTGAGACTCTAAATAATAACACCACTTTTCCAATATTTGAAATGAAATTTTCACATATTACAAATTGTTTGCAAGATTTTTATATTAGTGAAAGAGCTTTTTTTAAAAAAAGTAAGCTTTAATTTGACAATCAAGAGAAATTAACATTTCATACTTCTTTTTTGTTTGTTTTAATGGTACTTGTCTATTAGCTTGTGTCAGCCACTTGATGGCATTATTTATATGCAAAAACACATAAATATGCCATTTATGTAGCTACCCCCAGCCTTATTTCTATGTGAAAGCACAGAAAGAGCCGTTTTGCATGCCATTTTAGTGGCTGGCCTGCTGCTTCATGTTATGCACTTTACCCCAATGCTCACAGTTCAAAATTTACTACAGTATTGTGTGAGGGTGTCTGGACTTCAGCCTGCCACAACTGCAAATATTTATGTCAAAGTAATTAGCTTACAAGTCATCTGACCTGCTATTACCTCCTAACAATTGTAAACCTGTCACCGTGCTTCCTACTCAACATGGAACCTTCAAAAAATTCAGAAAAGGTATGTCCAAGCAAGATTTCAACCAGCTCACATTTGCACAAGAACACATCCATAACAAATAAAATGGCTGACTGCAAAACTGATATGTTCAAATTGTGCCAACTGCTATCCACAGAAGCTGGCACAGTGGTATTTTTACAGGACAATAACATACTCCTACATGCCAAGAGATGTGTGATTAGTGAAACAATGAGACTGGGGATGTCCAAAACCATCTCACAGTTCAGATGCAAATTCCATTCCTGTCAGCAAAAGTGTTCTCTTCGAAAAGAGACCTGCTTTGAATGGCTCCAGAATCCCATTCATTTTGAAAACCTTAGTGTAAGCCAGGCTCAGGAATAAAGAATGCTTCAGTAGCTTATTTTCATTTCTTTGGTTGGATCATTTAGGAGGAGAATACTCTGGGCATCTCCAGTATTTAAGGACTGGCTGATGAAATATCTCAAAAATCAATAAAAAAACATAGACACATGATACCAAGTATTACACAGTGTTGCAGATACAGTCAAAACAACCTTATTAATTTTAATACATAGGTATACCACCCCATATGTTACTATGCTACAAAAAACAATCTAGTATGAAATGAATAAAAACTCTTTTTTTCTTAAAAACAATTAATTGAGATGCAAGTATTATACCAGCATTTTATTCTTAGCATGAGTAATTATTAATAACTATCATCATTGACTTATTTATGCACATAGATATGATTCTTACTGAATATCTAAATCTATGGAAAAGATTGCATGGTACCTCTCTATTTCAAATATTAAATTAGCAGACGTGTATATATCTATTGTTCTTCTAATGCATAATTAATTAATACATATCTGGTTTGATTAAGTACACATATATAATAAATATAACTTATCTAATTTATTTACAAATGAGTTCCACTTTACATAGCAGGGTGAGAGTAAAATTTGAAGAAAAAATTGTTTTGAACTTATTTTAATTTCTATCATCCAACTTCTCACTTATGTATATATATTCCACATCATCAACTAAATAACAAATCAACAAACTTGTTGATTTTGTAGATACACTAACATACATTAATATATAAAGATATTAAAAATTATTTTTTATGCTGGCAGTTCACTAATGTTATATTTCTTTGTTTTTGCATAGCATGAATGCCATCTAGCAGCTGACACGAGCTAATAGAACAGTACCAATTTAATTAGCTACAAATGTTTTGTAGTAAATAAGTCACAAAATTCAATGAAAGTACATTTTTATAAAATATACTGCCAACTATTGTGCATCACTGAAAACTTACAGAAACAACAACTCTGCAATTTGCAATTCGCATGCCAATGATATTAGATGAACAACCAGATTGACAACATGAAATATTGCATTATCTTCAATATTTAACATTTGTACAAAATTTGAAAAACTTCTGTTTAATAAAATTATGCTAAAAATTGGTTAAAAGATTTGATCCAAACAAACAGAATTTCTTAGCTAAATAAAAGCGTTTTAAAAAAATAGTTTGAGACAGTTTAAAAGTTTATTTTCACAACTATGAATTGGACCAAATAAGATAATGAAAATAAAAATAAAACCGTTATAGAATGTATAAAAAAGTAAAATGGCTTTTAAATGGTCCACTATAAGCAGAACCTCTTCAACATTCCATCATAGATGAACAAAGAAAGAGAAAATATTGCTCCCAAGACTTGCCAATTGTGAGATAGTGAAGGGTTTTCATTATTGTTTTACATTCTAGCTAAAAAAAAAAAGTTTGATAACCATGAATTATAAGAATTTAACATCTACAAATACCTTGATCATATTATTAACACAGATTGATAAAAAATCAAGTCAGATGACCTAATTTTAATAAAGCTCCTATTTACAAATGTTATATATATATAGAGTAAGTTAAAAACAAACTCTTATGAAGCTTCAAAAATACCCTCAACCTCAGACCGCGGTTTCTGCCTCTAGCGTCATCAGTGAGGTGCTAGGGAATAAAAATACTAGAACTAGTCCAGCATTTTATCAATGCCTAACTATTGAGAAGAAAATCTGAAACTTTCAGACATTTAAATGTCCAAAAATCCAGCTATCTAACTCAAATAGCCGTATGGACTAGTTCTAGTATTTTTATTCCCTAGCACCTCACTGATGACGCTAGAGGCAGAAACCGCGGTCTGAGGTTGAGGGTATTTTTGAAGCTTCATAAGAGTTTGTTTTTAACTTACTCTATATATAACAATTGTAAATAGGAGCTTTATTAAAATTAGGTCATATGACTTGATTTTTTATCAATTTAATTTTAGTTTTTTGCTATTAATGCTTTGGCGATTTTATATTGCTAGAGCTATTAATATATGGTGTATCTGAACTTAGTTCAGTCCCATACGGCTATTTGAGTTAGATAGCTGGATTTTTGGACATTTAAATGTCTGAAAGTTTCAGATTTTCTTCTCAATAGTTAGGCATTGATAAAATGCTGGACTAGTTCTAGTATTTTTATTCCCTAGCACCTCACTGATGACGCTAGAGGCAGAAACCGCGGTCTGAGGTTGAGGGTATTTTTGAAGCTTCATAAGAGTTTGTTTTTAACTTACTCTATATATATATAACATATTAACACAGATGGAAACATAATAGATGGCTTAAGTATAGAATTAAACTTGAATGGAGTGCTTTTGATAGAATAACTTAATATTAAAAGGAAATATGCCTCTGTGTTTACAACATTTTTAATAGATATGTTTATGATTATATTGTGCTTTAAGACAAATTGGTGAAGTTATTGAACTAATAATTTACACATCTAAAACTTAGAAACTTAACAGAAAGGGCAAGACAGAGATTTTAGACAATTCAATGAAATATAGAAACTGTATGTCATGAGCAATAAGAAGTTCAATAATGGGACACACGTGTAATTGAACAATGGACATTATTCACATATTTGAAAGGATTAAGAACATGAAAAGAAGCTAGAATGTAATATTTCTAGATGGAATTCTAATAGATGTACAGTTGAGGTTTAATCTTTAGTTATTGTTAAAGGCAGAGAAACGATCACATGTCAGATGGATGATTGAAATGATGATGTTTCTTTTTTTTTATATACGCCAAATGCATTGGCCGGGAAATGAACCTGGGCAACCTACATGGAAAGCTGCTATGCTAACCACTTGGCCACCAACAGTTTCAACTTCACAAATATATAAAAAAGCAATAAACTGAAAAATGCAACCAGAACAATAGTTTCTATTATTTGCAATTTCAAATAAAAACGTATTTCGAATAAAATTAAATTTATTTGGATTCCATTTCTAACACACACATTTTTTTTTTTTTTTGCAAAAATGCGTAAAGCAATGAAGTAAAGCTTTAAAATTCCACTTATAATTATTTGAAAAATAGAAAACAACTGCTGTTGTAAGGATCGTAGAGGCATTCATTTTTCAACCAACCACTACTTCTTGTTTTTGATTTACATTTTGCCTGACTTGTTTTCTTTTAAAAACAAATATTTTAAACAAATCTGAGTCTAGTTTCAATAATAATTTATTATTTCTAATGTATACAGTGATGTGTAATCATACAATTGGGGTTTACATTGTTGTTCTAACTATCTTTTATTTCCATTTTCTATGAGTCTATGTTCCCAATATTGTAACATTAGATCTTTCACATATTTTTATCTATTTTACCCCCCCTTTTCCTTGTTTTATTTATATTGTATAATGTCCAATTCTTCAAATTTTTCACGATGCCAGAGTTGTCTCTCTTCTGATTTTAATCATTTTTTGAAAAAACTGTTTTATATTAGGTTTGGTTCCATGATTAGTTTACAATTGTAACCCATATGCATAGTTCAAAAACACCGAGAGACTATTATTGGATAGGTTTTAGTATTGATACTATCTTTCAGAGTGAGATCAGTTGAAATCTATCTTGTTTGGAGAGTATATTTCTCACACTCTAATCCCATACATTTAAAAAGTCCAATTCCATCGCCGTTCATCAAATCTCAAGTACTATTTAGAATTTTAAAAGAGGAAGGATTAGTAGGTAGATTAATTTTATTTAATGAAAGCTAGGTATTTAGCCTCTAGACTCCATCTTTTAATATACCATTTCATATTAATAAAATATTATAATAAATATGAGGATATTATAATATATTTTAAATAATAATTTATCTTTTATAAATTTTATAATATGTTTTTCTTCCATATTTTGAAAAATTTTTGAGAATTTAAAACATAATCTACAAGTTCATTTTTTTTTAAATCAATCTGAATGAGGAGACAATTTACTTTCTTGTCCTGAGTGCCTTTGACTGATCGCGACTTTTACCTTTCCAGAAATAACAACATTTATTTTATTTATGAATTTTTTCATTTATAAATGAAGAAATATTATTTGACACATTCATGTTAATTAGTGCTACCTTGCCAGGGAGAAAGTAGACTTGTGACAAGGAAGGATGAATTTTTTGTTTTTCTAGATGTTATCTGAATCTTTTGTCATTTTTAGATTTGAATATGGAAAACCCAAGAACCGGGGCGAGGGGTAATTTTCCTTCCTGAAACAATTTACCAGGACAAACTGCTGGGGTGAATGCGGTATTTCTCATAAGGGTTTAATATTGTTTGTAGCAAAGGAAAGTTTTCTTGATGGTAGGATGATCATTCACATCAGGAGTGAACCTAATGGGAAAAGGAGATTTTTCTAATCCACAGGAGAGGATTTAAAGGCGAGGGGGCCCTGAGGGAAGCGACAGTTAAACCGGAGGGAATCACAAGGAAAAACCGTGTAAGTTGCTTATGACGAGGGACACACCCCAAAATTAAGAGCAGTCGGCAGGAAGAGGAAACGGCCGTGGTTTGGCAGGGGTGCCGCGGGACCTCTTGGGGGGTGGGGGCGGCAACCTCAAGTTTTTACCAAAAAAACAAATATATCAGCTATATTTTTTAAATATATAAACAAAGTACAGTCGAGTTATAATTATTTATTAAGTACAAAGAAACTATATGTAAATATTTTTGAGACAAAAAAAATTCACCTTGAAATTTATAATAGTCAAGCGATATCTTTATTTTGCCAATAGAGGGAGCTCTCAAACCATGACTCAAGATAGCAACTTTTATAAAGATACTATGAGAACAAAAAAAAACTGAATACTGAACTGGTTGTATTAGGCTTCTTTATATGACACTGACATCTAGAAATACTTTTAAAAGTAATAAATCAATGAATATTTTAATCCCAGTTTTTATCATCAAATGAGTTCAAAATCAGTTTACAAGTGTTGTAAGTTTGGTAAAGTGAATTTAAGCCAAGTCACTAAAGTACAATTATCTGGTATGAATCTAATAAAGAAAGAGTTTAATGATAGAAAAATATAGTTCAAAAGGTAAATGGATTTACATTAGGTGAGGATGGAAGAAGTGAATATGCAGTTAAAAAAAAATAAAACTACAAAAAAGCCATTTAGTAAAAGAAATAAATAATATTTACTGAGGCTGTAACCTCAAGAATATGTGTGTAAAAATGCGATATTAGGGACCTCTACAGGTCTTAACCACAAGCCTCAGTAAATATTTAAATAAATTTATAAAAGAAATAAACTATTTTGTGGACCTTTGAAAAAAGAATTTAAGAAAAGATTAATTAAATGCCATGTGTGGACTGTACTATTTTATTCCTGTAAAATGTAAAAAAAGAACAAAAAAATAGAAACAGTTTGGAAGCATTTGAGATGTGTTCATGGGGAGTGATGGAAAAAGTTAGTTACATGAATAAAATGAAGACATTTTGAAAAGAGTAATTGAAAAAAGAGAGTTAATTGAGGAATTTAGAGATAGAAATAGAAACTGGACTGAACATATTCTAAGAAAAAAATAGTTTAATGAAAGAAGTTATTGGAGAGAGTAGTGAATAGAAACAAGAAAAAAGGATGGCCTTGCTGAGTGATATAAAGATAGAAAGAGATACTTGGTATTGAAGAGCTGGAAAATGAAGCAAATGGAGTGAAGAAATAGATGAATTTGTGATGTGGCTGCTCTTGGGACTGGTTTATATGAGCGAATACTAATGATTGATTGATAGTCAAATCACCAACTTCCATCATAGTAATTTGAAATTAATCTGATGTTTTCAGCTTCAAGCTTAATTAAATTTTAATTTATTAAAAGTATTAAGATTAAGATTTCTTCATGCTTAAATAAACCAATATAATACTAACAATATATTGTAGGTTTACCCTGACAAGCGATTACTGATATCCAATTGGTTTCTTGGAACTATGGTTTATATATAAGATATGTAAAAAAAGGTCTATATTCTAAATTATATTATAGAATTCTGAAAGTTATTGTTATTTAATTAAGTTTAAATAAAGTACTTTAAAGCAGTTTTTAAAAGTAATTATTTTTTATTTTTTGATATTTCAAAAAGAAATCAAAATCTTTTAAAATAACATTATGTAACTTTAAACAATGTTTACTTTGATAATGTGTTTTCTGTTAGTTTATAAAAATATTGATTTCCTATTTTACAAAATAAAAAGTAGCACTTTATGAGGTGTGGTCGTTTAAATATTGAGATGTTAAAATAAAAAGTACATTATATTGGTAAGATTTGAAATACCAGACTTCAGGTTTGAGAGTGTCTGGTATTTCAAATCTTACATATTAAGCCTGCATTCTGCCCATCCCTCTATATATTTAATGGATACTGTCCTATATGTGAGGGGTCTGAGTGTCTTGACGTCAACATGGGTATGACAACAATATTGTCATCAGCATGGGATTTTGGAATTCTATCATCAGATTTTCAATAGTACGGATGTCTGAAGAGTTGGAAGTTAGAGTAGGATAAAGCCTGCCCATTAAAGTGTAAGGATTTGCTATCTTAATATAAACTGAGCACTGATTATATTTATATGGGAGATGGTAATTTGGACCAACTGATGAGTGCTGGTTTAGCATGAAATATAGATATTGGTGATTATTTTTTTCTGAATGTGTGTGGTCATGTGTATCAGTAATATGAGATAGTGGGATAGTGTAGTGGCTTGAAAGTCTGAGTTCAAATTCCCTATATTTATTATATTGATGAGCAATATCCAATGTACTTACGCATGAATCAGGAAGAAAGTATATACTAAATAATATTGAAATTAAAAAATATATGTTTCCTATAATGGTAGAGTTGTGAACTTTGGCATTCAAGCTCATTGATCATGGCTCATCTTGATCTAAACTCAAAGGTAGTTTAGTGATTTCGTAAAACTACCTTTGAGTTTAGACCAAGATGAACAGTGAAGTGGAAATAAGCATATTAATTTATTGTAACTGTTGTATGTTTATGTATGCATATGTAAGCACAGATTATTCAAATTTACACTGGATGATTCTACAATGGAAAGCTTTTTTTTTACTATTTTATTGTTTGATGTGAAAATTCAAAAAATAGGTTTTTGGATTACTTTTTTAATATTTAATGCTAAAATGAATTTCTGTTTTTCTATAATTTGTTTGAATATCTTTAAACATATTTTTTTCATAGCATGTTATATAGAGCTCACAAACAAGCTCTTAACAAGCTTTGCAGAGTCCTCAGTGAGATGCTAGTATATTCAAGCATTAGATTAAAAATACCAGGACAAGCCCAGCACTTTATCTAATGGATAACTATTAAGTAGAAAATATGAATTTTTCAGATATTCATATGTCTTCCAATCCAGCTATCTAACTTAAATAGCCATATGGAACTGAAACAAGTTTAGATATACCATATATTAATAGCTTTAGCAATATAAAATTGCAAAAGCCTTAATAGCAAAAAAATAAAATTACAAAGAAATCAAGTCAGATGTCACATGACCTAATTTAATAAGCTTGTATTACAAATGTTATATATAGAGCTCACAAATAGCTCTTAACAAGCTTTGCAGAATATCCCCAACCCCAGATTGGTTTCTGCTACTGGCTTCCTCAGTGAGGTGCTAGGATATTCCAGCATTAGATTAAAAATACCAGGACAAGCCCAGCCCTTTATCTAATGAATGACTATTAAGTAGAAAATCTGAAATTTTCAGACATTCATATCTCTTCCAATCCAGCTATCTAACTTAAATAGCCATATGGGACTGAACCAAGTTCAGATACACAATATATTAATAACTTTAGCAATATAAAATTGCCAAAGCCTTAATAGCAAAAAATAAAGTTACAAAGAAATAAAGCATATGTCACATGACCTAATTTAACAAGCTTTTATTACAAAAGCTTGTGAAGAGCTTATTTTTAAGCTCTATATATAACATTTGTAATGCAACTTGTTAAATTAGATCATGTGACATATGACTTGATTTCTCTGTAATTTTTTTATAGCAGTAAATGAAAATTCAGTTTTCAATTCTAAATTTGTCAGGTTAGTGAGGCATAAAATTCTTTGATAGAGAATACTATGGATATAATTATCAAGGGAAACTCTGTGATAGAAATGAGAGAGAACACAGACTCATGGAATTTAGAAGAAAAAAACTATGTTATGAATTATTTCTTTGAGAAAATGCTAAACAAAAATGGGCATTGAAGCATCCAGGTAAAAATATAGCATTATTGGAATATATTTCAACTTTATATTTCTAAAAATTAAAAGATTTTAGATTTTTTGTCAGATAATTTCAACAACATTTAATAATATGAAAAATTTACATTTCTTCATATATTTATATATATATTGCTTACAATAACTCCCCTTATATACTCTTTAATGCAAAACTTTTTTTAGTGATTCCTTTATTTTCCTGACAGTTTCAACTGTCCTACAGTCTTCATCAGAGATTGAGATAGCTCTGATGAAGACTGCAAGATAGTCGAAACTGTCAGAAAAATAAAAGAATCATTAAAAAAATTTTGCATATAAGTGTATATGAGGGAAATTATTATAAGCAATATCTATGAATATACTGATACAGGAAATTGTATCATTTAATTGTAAAATACTTTTATTATTCCAATTTACAAAAATAAAATGAGAAATACTGATATAGTAATATGGAATATAATTGATATATACCACAGCTACTACCAAAAGTTCCAGTACTGGAATTGATCTAAAGATCTTAAATTCCAAAGTATGGCAATACCAAAGCAATAAACTGTGCAGGACTGTGTATTTAATGATTTCTTTAAGTATATTCCGGAGATCATCTGAGACTATAATTTGGTTGCTGTGATCTACTGCATGCATGATTTGGAATCTTATAAAACATGCATGGTTTAGAGCCTTGTACTTATATTTGTACAGTAATAGAATGAAGCATTTGATTTTTAGTTAAAACATTTTTTATTAAGATCACTTATTTTGATGGCCATTTTTGGGTTCTAATCAAAATTTGAATTATATTTATATGTATGAGAAGCAATTTTAGCTGTAAAAGATACAATAGAAAAGAAAGAGTAATGAGAAAGAGATTTAAAAATGCATGAATAAAGAATTAGATAATGGATCCGAGAATATTATTCATGACCTATTAGTCATTAAAACATTAACGCAAAGACTTATATTAATATAACAATAAATGTATTAGAATAATCGTATCCGGTATCCTGATATATACTGTGTTCTGGCGAAATTGTAACTGGAGATGAGTTCTTGTTCCAAGTTTCTGGGAGCACCTTCAATAGACTATTACATATTTTATATAGTGACATTATTTAACTATTCAATACAAACATATAAAGATTGCTGGTATGTCTTAGTTAGAGTTGTAATATGAAATATAACAGTATGTTTTATAATGGAATAATGCGTTAATGTTAAATTTTGTTTTAAATTGGTTCAAATTATGAGTCACAGAAATATTTGTCAAATGTTTTGTGAGATTTTGTCATGGCAGGAAGAAGCATTAAAATGATCCACAATGATGTGAAATAGGGCTGTCACATTTAATATTGTATTCCAGATGCATATACCCTAGTACTATAAAATGTTTGTGGTAAAATCTGCATTATCATTCCACATAACACTCATGGTGATTGAAAGATAGCATGGGAAAAAGCTTGGAGAGATAACCAGTCATACTTTCACTGAAGAAACAATATAAGATTTTGGATTAAATTCAAATTTATGCATGAGTATAGCTTATTTAATTAAAGACATATTGAGTTAGCTTTTAATTTTAAAACATTTTTACATTTGAACATTGCATATTTTATATATAAAAAAGTCCATTTATAATAATGATATTGCTATATATATATATATGTTAAAACGAAGATTTGCACGGGTTAAATATATAAAATACATATTTTGCGGGTTCATTCGTGTTAAAAACTTTTAATATCAATACACTGACGTCAGTGTATTGATATTAAAAGTTTTTAACACGGATGAACCCGCAAAATATGTATTTTATATATATATATATAATTCAACTTTTAATACAAATTACTGTAAATGTTCTTAATAAAATTAACATAACCTCTGCCTTTTGTGAAACTAACTGTTATAAGTGTTACCTTTTTTCTAAAGAAAATGTGAAGAAGATTGGAAAACATCAAATTAGGCAATAAATTACTACAATCGTCTTTTGCAACTTCCTTATCATCTGTGATGGTCTTTCAGTGGCTTGCCATGTTTTAGTGATATTTATTCCAGTTTGTAGTTATTCAGTCATGTCACAACTTTAAAATCATTAAAGAGCTCATTCATTATTGAAATTTTGAAATATTAACTCTTTCATAGCTTTGTATTTTTTACTGTTCCCATTGATTGTTTGAATTAAATTTCCATCTTTTAATTTTAACAAATAAAACTTAATTCTGTTTTCATAATTTTCAAATTATCTTTCTTAAAAATATAAATTTATAAACAAAAATCTTTAATCAGAACAGTATTTCAACTGTACAAATGTATAAAAAAAACCACAATAAACTGAAATATGTAATTAGTATAATTACTCTTTGTTATTTCATAATTGCCACATTTGACAATAAACTTATTTTACAATCAAAAACAAAATGTTTTAAGCCCATTTCTAACACTTTAACAAGTTATTGTTAAGATATAATAAAACTAGAAAATTTTGTTTTAAATTTTAAAATTCCACTCATAATTATTAATAAAAGATAAAAAAAATAACTGCTAGAGTAATTATGAAGCATTTCTTTTTTATCCAATGACAACCGTTTTCTGCTTTACATTTGTACAATATAATTATCAATTTGAATGGTTGGCTTATATAAGAGTATTCTTTCAGCATAAATGAATCCACATACACTTTTAAACTATTATTGGTGGGTGAGTGTGTGCTGATTTTAATTTACATTTATAAATAGTGCATGACTGGAGGTTCATTTCCTTCACCATAATTAATATATTTTTCAACTTGCCTTTTTCTAAAAGCAAATATTTTAAATTAAAATCCCCATTTAATCATAAAAATTTTTGAAAAAAAAAATTCTTTGCAAATCTACAAAAATAATCATAAACATATAATTATACAAACTATGGAAAATATATATTTTCATTTTCAAAACATAAAAGAATGATAACTCTCAAAAACATTTGCAAGTGATCTTGAGACCGACAACAAGAAAGATACCTGTCAGCATCACTACTGGCATCTTTGTGTTAGGTTTCTCTATAAAATGCTGATATCTTAAAATGTTATTAAATTAATAAATCAATATCATTTCAGGCACAGTGTTTGCTATTAAGTGGATGTAAAACTGCTAAATGAATGCTTGTCCCGGGTTAGTGGGTTCGTTCCCGGCTGATGCTATGACACATAAGAAAAAGAAGAATATATAGAAGAACAAATTTAAGATGAAGTGACAAGAACTAACAGCATTGCTACAATATTGCAATCAAAACTCTGAAACGATTAAGTATAATTATTACTGCTAATCTTATGATAATTTTAAACAATGTAACACAATGATGCAAGAAGGTATCAAAAGCTTAAAAGTTACACATTTTTGTATTATCAATCTGGCATTTTGGTGCTAAACTTGAACTGACATCCCAGAATGATTATTTTATTATTACTGCAGATATTAACTAATAACTCTTTTTTTTTTTGTATTGCACAAAGTACAAACAAAAATAAGAAGGTTCCATTATATATGGACAAAATATTTTATCTAGTTATACAGATCTTATTTGTACCAACCTTTTTTTTTTTTTTTTTGCTTTGCAAGGAAAAATAAAGTTGTGGAGAGAATTGCTATAGAAAACAACATATATCTGATTTGGTAATATGGGTATGTTTGGAGAATGATATAGATCTTAAAACTTATGATTTCAATAGTTTATCATACTGTGTTTTTTTCCGTAGAAACTACTGAAATTTTAAATACGTACAACTTTTAATGATTTAATTAATTTGTCCGTATTTAAAGGAATATTAGTAATACCTTTAATTAATTTTTTGTATGTATGATTAATGAAATACTGACTTTTAAACAAGTCTATTTTATCTAAAATTATATTGATTAAATTTAAACGAATTATCAATTTTCTTATTGATTTTGTTATATTGATTAGTTCACCGAATAATTTTTTAAAATTACAAAGTAAAATATAAAAGATTTTTCATCATGTTAATAAATAGAAAATAATGATAATTATAAACAATCATTTAGTTTTATAATATGTTAGGTGCATTCCATTTGCATCTGTTAATTAGAAAGTCATTTCTCCTACTGTGATCTTAAGATATTCTTAATAATTTGATCTTTTATTTATTGATTTTTCTATTCAACAGAATACAAATATAAACATCACAAAAACATTTAGAAACATTTATTTACTTTTTTTTATCAAAGTCTTTATTTGAACTGTATTTTTTTAAAGAGTAGATTAAAAGAAGAAATAAGTAATTTTAAAAAAAATCAATAAAAACAGATATTCAAACAATAATAATAATATATACACACATCTATTCACGATTAAATCACTACTTTAGCTTTGGGCATTTAATATAAATATTAATTCAGCCAAAAACGAAAATCTCAAAAACTTTCAGGGTTCGGTTCGTTATCAACTTGATAATGAAAATAAATGTATAATAGATATACCATTTCATTACCGGGAAATTATTTCTGCACCTAAATTAGCTATAACTGAAACACAGAGGCTTATTATATACATGTGTCTATATATGTAATATATAAGGTATATGAGCACAGACTTTCACACAACCCACCACTCTCCACACTATCTCATAACACTGATACACTTGAACACATATATGTTGAAAAGATAAATAATCACCAATATACGTACTTCATGCTAAACCAACTGATGATTGCTGTTTTAGCATGAAATACGTGTATGGGTGATTATTTATCTTTTCAACATATATGTGATCAAGTGTAGCAATGTTATGAGATAGTGTGGAGAGTGGTGGGTTGTGTGAAAGTCTGTGCTCATATATCCTCTAAATTAGCTATGTAGAGAGTTGTTATTTTATTTTATTTATTGTATGAAAGGGAGACGTAAACTCCAGCGATATGCAACACAAAAAAAGGTGTTAAAAAAGTTTCCTACGATGGTAAAGATAAAAAAAAAACCAATCAATATATTTTTAACTTCATGGATGTAATACTATAGATTCCAGTATTATGAAATCATATCTTATTAATTTGATTGAAATGTAAAATGAGCAATACAAAATTTCCAAAAGAGCTGTTTTAATAATGAACTTGATACTGGTTGGTACTGTGGTACTAGAGCTGCGACATGAAGAATTATAATCGTTTAATCATTAAATTAATTAGGTTATAAATCAAAAACATATTTTAAAATCTACATTTAAAAAAAAAAACAATTTAACAAAAAAAAAAAAATACGAAAGAATTAATGTGAAGAATAGTTAAAATGCGTCTTTAAATCAAATTGAGTGTGTGTTTGCACGTGCATATTCTGCATAATCTATTTTAATACATTAAAGATCAGCCTGCCAAGCTATTGTGCTATTAACACTCTTAAAAAGCGCATGCACAATAGCTTGACAGGCTGGATCTTTAATATATTACAATTTATAAACATGCGCTATATAAAATAAATGCTTATTTACATAATCTATTTTAATACATTGTACAGGCTTACACCTGCATTTATATATGCAATATATGCGGGATTCGAACTGAGACTTTCACACGACCTACAACTCTCAGTGCCATCTTATATTGCTGACTCACCTGATCCAACACATGTTGAAAAGATAAATAATCACCAATATATGCATTTCGTGCTGAACCATCTACATACATATATACAATTAGTACTCAGCTTTATATTAAGATAACCAATCTTCATACTTTAATGAGTGCTGGTTTAACATGAAATACGTTTATTAGTGATTATTTATCTTTTTCACAGAGATCAGGTGAGTCAGCAATATAAGATGGCACAGAGAGTTGTAGATCGTGTGAAAGTCTGAGTTCGAATCCCACATATATTTCATATATAAATGCAGGTGTAAGCCTGTACAATGTATTAAAATAGAGTATGCAGAATATGCACGTGCAAACACACACTCAATTTGATTTAAACATGCATTTTAACTATTCTTCATATTAATGCTTTTCGTATTTTTTTTTTTTTTTTTGTTAAATTGGTTTTTTTTTTAATGAAGATTTTAAAATATGTTTTTGATTTAATAACCTAATTAATTTAATAACTAAACGATTATAATTTTTCATGTCGCAGCTCTAATACCACAGTACCTAATGGTATTTGTAGGAGTGATAGATCCCAAAGATATTTTGAAAAAATGCAATATTAATTATTTTCATTGGAAAGATATGGCAGAGAACAGAAGATGTGGTGTTAAAACATTTTTAAAATAAAAATTATTTGCTAAAATTAAAAGAGAGTATAGTATCATAAAATATCTGCTAAATAAAAATATAGGCCAGTATGTTTTACATGCGTATTTACATGCGTATATAGTTATGGTTTACTGATTGGTTTGTATAGCCAACACAAAAATCATCTCTAAATTGTTTTTTTTTTTTCCAATCATTTACTTAGATCAGGAATCACTATACTTATTTATGATCGTTTTCTGCTGATGATATTTATTCCTATTTTGAATTATGTATATTTGATATTTTAATGATGTAAGGGTCCATTCAACTTTACAGTGTATAATAGTCCTAAAATCATGGCACTGTAATAAATTATGATGAACAATGGTAAACTAGTGCTGAGAATGACCCATGATATCATGTGATAATATTCTATTTGGACATCGAACTTCACACGTACACATATATATGTTAATTGAATTGCTTAAGACATAAAAAAAACTGCTTACAGAATAAAACATAAATTAATATTAGAAGTAAAAATTACAAAACTTTATATTGGGCATATTATGGTCAAGATTTATAATATATGTGTGTATAAAAGGCTTTGTGTTTGGAGAAAGTGTACCATTTTTCATTGTGATATTTTAATGTTTGAATCCAGCCTGAGTGAAATTTTTCTCAAAAGGCTTAGTATTATTTTCACCAGTAGCTGGTTCATAGTCCAATTAATTATTCAACATTGGTCAGTAAATGAATATCTATATATTATTATCTAGAGAGTAAAACAAAAAAAAAAAAAGAAAAATGCTGGAAACTTTACTTTCTAGCACATGGATACGTAGTATGTTGTTCTTTTCTGAGTAAATATTGGAAAAGCCTTTGCCATATCATGGTCTATTTAAACCTTATTTAATCTTTAATCTATTTCCTCATATATATATATATTGTAATGTTTTTCACGTTTTCAAATTTCTGGTAGACCTTATTTTATACACTATAAAGTGAAAGTTAATCAAGCTATGGAGAAGGAAAATATATTTGTTCCTATTTCATGATTAACTGGCCTAATAATTATTGTGACTTACGTTGCCAGCAGAATCAGCTTTTTATTTATTTTAACAAGGGTACCAGGATTCATGCAAGAATCTGCTGAAAACCATCGCATCGCACATCGTAACTTCAGAAGAAAATAATTTAAAAGATCGGGATTATAATTTCCCCTAACTTTATTTTTTTTGTGATATTACTACTAGGCTTAATTAACAAATAAGCATATTGGCAAAGGTAATTTACACATAATAGATTAAAAATAAACTAACAATAATAATGCACAATGAAAAGTTGATATTAGAAATAAATATTTTATTCTAACAAATTAAAATATTTAAAGATAAATTATTAAATAAAATTGGAAGGCATCTACACGCTAATCCAGATAACAATGTTGATAAATTAATTAACACTTAGATTTCTTAGGCCATAAACAAAAGTTTCTTGAATAATAAAATTAATGTTTCTATCAGGATTATATTACAAGCTTATTGGAGAATGGTTTGCAAATGCTTAATTTAGTCACAATCAGAAATAGTTAACCTTAGCTTACCGGTAAGTTTAGTAAATTTTCATAGATGGTTGATTACCATGGTTTTTTATGGGAGATATAATGAGCTCATGGCCATTAGTTTTAAACGTGTTTTTGGTCTGTTCTAAAATCTAGTCACAAAAGCTTTTCTGGGTCAATGTCTTCATGATGAATGATGTCAAACGCTCAGCATAGAATGGTCCTGGATATTTTCGTGATCCAGAATCTTCCTTTTATACTCCTGGTTCAGTTTTCAGACTTCTGCACATACTTTTATCTTTATGACCCTTCAGTTTATAATCTTATACATTTATTTTGTATTTTTCTGTTACAAAGCTCTTTTTATAAAGTCTTTCTGCCATCTTTAATTAGCTTCCAAAAAGGTGTTACTGATTGTAATCTGTATGACTTTTTTATTCCTTCCAATTTTACGTTTTAATTGAATAAATAATCCAAACAAAAATTAACTATCATTTATCCGTTTTTAAAAAAATATATATACTAACAAAAAAAAAAATTAAAATTGCATCTTTTAATAAGATTGCTAAATTTACTTTTTCTTTTCACTTTTACCAAATGCCAATATATTTGTACCGTATATAAATAAATGGTACATTACCACTGGGCCAGGAGATGAGAATAAAATAGGGGTTTGAACTAATTTTATTCTTAAACTTTTAAGTCCATATTCTGGATTTTTTTAAATGTATTAGTGTGCTGATATATTTTTGTAGACTTATTCACAAGTGATGTGTGGCTTTGAAGCCCACATTTAGGGTCTAACGTGGCAGGAATGAGAAACATTTCCACATTCACCTGTGTCCTTTCTGCTCAACATAAAACTAGCAATAAGAAGCCCAATTCTAAGCACATACAAGCATTTCTCATTCTTTTGAAACTTATTGGATCATGGTGCTTGGTCTGCCCTCCCATTTCTCAGGAACCTGCTCTTATAGGACCCATGGCATTTAAGGATGGTCTTATGTCACCTATTGCATATAAGGACTTGGGGCTATGCTTTTCTCCTCTTCAGTATCTGCCTACCCAGTAAACACTTGTGACTTAACATCTACATCATCACCTGCAATATATGTTTTTCTTTCTGTAAGTCATATTAAAACAAAATTTTATATTTGTATAATCAGGGTTTAAAGTTGTATCTCAGGTAGTGGTTCGTTTCAAAGCCTCGTGTTGGGAAGCCATTATAATGTTTTTCATGGGAGGTATAATGAGCTTGGGGCCATTAGTTTTGAACTTGTTTTTTGGTCTGTTCTAAAGGATAGTCATGAAAGATTTTCTGGGGTTGACGTCTTCATGATGAAAAATGTCAAAAGCTTTGGTCCACTCTAGCATGACGAATTATTTCAACATAGAATGGTCCTGGATCATAAACCAATCAAAAAAAAACAGACAAGACAAGATCCTGATCCAATTGGTTACTTCCTTTTATACTCCTGGTCCAGTTTTCAGACTTCTGCACCTACTTTTATCTTTATGGCCTTTCGGTTTATAATCTTATACATTTATTTTGTATTTTTCTGTTACAAAGTTCTTCTTAGTTTCCAAAAAGGTTTAATTATTGTAATCTACATGTCTTTTTTACTCCTTTCAATTTTAAGTTTTAATTGAATAAATAAATAATTTGAAACAAAAATTAACTTTCATTGTGCAATTTAAATAAACAATTATACTAAAAAAAATTAAAATTGTGTCTTTTAATAAGATCACTAAATTTACTTTTTTTTTTAGCTTTTACCAAATGCCAATATATTTGGACTTTATATAAATAAACGGTACAATATTGTACCGGTTGTAGCCATACCTCGGTCATTTACACTTCCTGTATAAATGCATTGAACATGAAATGCATGTTATGCAACTGAGCAACAATTCTAGATATTCAATTACATACCATGACTTATTATTTTACCAAATTGCATCGGAAGAGAAAATTAATGCATTCATACCTTTGAAAGGTTTATTTACCAGGAACCTTTATGCACCACCCCTGGAAAAAGATTGCTCCCTCCCCAGAAGGATATGACTGCATAATTTATGCAAGGGGTAGTATCTTTTTCTTAACAAAATCAATAAAAAGATGGATGCTCTAATGAATTATTCTTGATCTCGATAAAGTCTAATCCCATGCTTGCTCAATCAACACTTTATCTCGGGAAAGTGGTTTGTTGCTTAGTTAATAAAGGACGTTGAATGATAAGATACTTATTAAACACATAGCACAATGCTATACTTTTAAAAATTATATCTCCATATTTATTAAGCCCTCTATTATATTTTATAGAATTACAAATAACAACAACAAAAAAATAAAACAACCAAAAAATACTAATTGAAATCCAAACTTATAATTCTTAAATGATTTAATAAATGGGATAGAATAGTCTGATCTTCTCCTTTGCTTACCCGCTTTGAATTCTTATGTGGAATCAGTTATTATATGCATAAATACAACATATGTAGCCCATGGTATGTATGTGTTTTATAAAATAACCCTCTTATGAATACAATTAAAAAACTTTATTTTTAATTAATATAACATTTTGACCACAAATTAATCATGTTTGATTATTGAAAGTTCCTTAATAGATCCTCCATGTAGCAGATAACAGAAAATAGGGAACTGCTTTACTTATTTGTTTTTATTCATCATAAAATAATCCTGCACATGGCAGATAGAATAAATTTATATGGTTAGAAACTAACTCCCAGCATATTATAATTTAATGAATCCTGCACTTGGCAAATTAAATAGATCCCAAGTAGAAGCTATACTAGTTATATTCTAAACAAAATTAAGTTTATTTCTTTATTTTTTTACAATTTATGATTATATTTCTTTTAAAATTTTTATATCCTTTGAAAGTACTCAGCTTGTTTGTTTTTATTTATCAATTTTATAATAACATATTATAGCTTTTGGGAACAGTTGCACTGCACACGCACACATGCTAGATTACAATACTTATTGTAAATAATGCTTATAATAAAAAAATCAAATTTGGAGCAATAGTTATATAATTAAATAATATTTTTCTCAGGAGCAGTATCCATACATATGTGGTCATTATGTTACAAAATAACTTATAGCCACCATGGGTTAATAAGTACATATGCAAACATCTTACAGCCTGGTATAAATGTAATAAACTCATTATATGTAAAAAAAATTAATTGAATTAATTATGCATGTAACAACTATTTGCATAATTAATACATTATGGAAGTCTACCTTATAATATTTACTAAAAATGTAAATACAATGCCTATATCAATAACAATTGATAATATTAATCTGGGATCAAGACAATTTCTTTTTTATAAGATTGCAATTTGACTAATGTAAGTGAGATTATCGATTTAAAGAAGTTTAAATAAACTGTATTGAACCAGCAAATATAATCTGTTTTGAAAACATACTAACAAATAGTCGACTATAACTTTCATATTCCACTAAAATTATGCTTTATTTAGATAATAAGTCTAATACTTTTTCAAATCTAGATAGGTGTTGTAAATGTAAATACATAAAAAACAGTCAACACTTAAACAATACTACATTAATAACAATTAACAATTTCAATCTGTTGTCAAGGAAACCTCCTTTTTATAATAAAGTTGAATACCCATCTTTATCTATGGTCCAATATAAATACTAAAGATTTCAAGTCTCTTTAATCAATTTTTGCAATCTGTAATGTCTATGTGAACATATTGGACACCATCTTTATTATATAAAAAAAAGGTTGCCTTGACAACATATTAAAATTATTAATTGTTATTGATATAGTTTTATTATTTAGGTGTTTACTGCTTTCATATATTTACATTCACAAACCTGTCTAGCCTTAAACACTATTAATTTTATTTGCTCATTATTTATTTAATATAAATAAAATTGCTATTGTTACTTATAAAATTCAATATTGTGAGATTTGTTTACTTTATTCCTGTAGGAGAATGGGCATAGGTAACTGAACTTTGTAATCAAACAAGCTAGGCATTATTATGCATGTTTATTCTATTTCTTAATAAGGGTTAAATTTGTAAAATCTATTATTAATGCTTAGATTTGTAATCTATAATTTTAAGGCATCTCCACAAGAGCTAATATCTTTATTGTTTCCTCATTCTAGATTGTATTGATGTAGAGAAGGGATTTGAAATCAGGCTATGGTTGATTCTTTACTTAATTTAATTTATATTTGTACTTTCTAAATTTTATGCTTGATTAAAATGTAATAAAGTCTCCATCTCTAAGGCATTATTTGTTATCACTTTTGTTATTTATATATTAACTGAAAATATAGTTTTATCTCAGTTTATTTAATTCTATTTATATATAGAATAAGTATTTTAATCTGGGTGTATAATATTGCCTCACCTGCTATCCTATCTATACCATTATAGAGAGGGGGGATTTTACAAGAAATATAAGAAGGAAGAATTAGTAAGAATAACAAATAGATGTTGACACCATATTATAAGTACCAAATATAGAAATAAAAGTGGAATGACATGGGCAGATAAATTTCAATGTTGGCTTTAGGAGACCTATGAAATTGAGTAAGTTAATAAATAATATGAAAGATAAAGTAGATAAAATGAAACAATGTAATGTTGGACTAATGTTTTATATGAAGTACAGTTAATTGGATTGTCTATATGTATATTATGGAAAAACTAAATGAATTTAAAGACAATAATGATGTAGCATTCACTTCGTGCCTTGCTACTAATGCCTTTTTGTATTACAAAAGAGGGCTAGATATTGATCCAATGTGCACTCTTTGTCATCATCATGATGAAACTACTGAGCACTTCCTATCAGAATTGTAGTCTTAAACAAGCTTAGGATGTATGTTCAACAAAAAATCAATGAAAATACAAATCAGACAAATCTTAAAACCATGATAGGCAGAAGTTTGTTTTTTCAGATCCATCTCGCAACAATAATCAACCACTGCATTTGGTCTGTGCACTGTAGGCTGGTATTTCAAAAAGAAATGATTGAAAACTTACAATCTGCATTCTTGAAGATACTTAAAAAAGCAAAAGATAGAGATATGCGTACTTCCGATCCATGGACAGGTAAGCAAACATGGAATTCTATCCTAAATGGGCAAAATCTGATTTAAACTAAGACATTCTAATAAGCTCAACCATTAAATTCACTGAAGCAATATAATCTTCTTTAGCATACTACTAATAATGAAATCAAATCCTTTGTGAATCTTCATTTTAAATTCTCACTGTAACAATGTATTAGTTAAAGAATTTTAGAATGCCTTTTTGTAACCTACTATTTTTAACTGTTGTAACTAATCCCTTCCAGAACCCTTACTGTAAATACATCAATAAATTATATTCAAAAGTAATTTCACAAATGTTTCTGTACTTTGTAATCATGAAAAGGAATCTGGACATATGATTTGTGAATAAAGAAATGGCAGATCCAACAGGATTAATAAGTAAAACATGATTTTTTAAATTTTAATATGAAATATTGTTGTTTTGGTATCAATGATAATGAGACTAACGCATTGAAAGTATACTTCATTTCTTAAATTAATTTTATACTTTATTCTCTGTTAAACGGTCTTTATAAGACATACAGTTAGAGTGTGATCTATAAGAGTGAAATTTTGTGCAGTAATAACTTGAACGTCAGCCTTTTCAGATAAATACATTAATAATTATTATTAATCTCTAATTAAACTAACGATTATCATATCATTCTAGCCCTGATATAAATTTTAAACTCAGTTCAAAATTAATATACTGATATATATTATGACAGGTACACTTCGTATGGCCAAGCATAAGATGATATTACATAAGAAAATGGCCTTAAATATGTAATAAATTCATTAAAGGTGTGTGTATGCCATCTACATAAATTTTAATTGTCAGGTTATAAAATAATTTGAGAGATGTCTGTGGATATATCATATATTGTACTCGCACACACAAGAAAAGCCAATAGTTAAGGCTTATAATTTGAAGTATTATTATGTTCATTTTTTTTTTTTTATAAACGCAAAGATGTTTATGCATAATTTGTATTTATAATTTTTTTTTGTTAAATGCTTGTAAAAAGAAAGAGAAATGGAAATATTTAAAAGTTCCAACATACAGGTAATTTTAAATCAAAAGTTGTACTAGATATTTTTCTCTACAAATTCATTGGTGTAAATTTAAGAAAAGCCTAAAGGCAAGTACATTTTAGTAGATAAGTAATTTTGTTTCTTTTTTTGTTTGTTTTAATTATCAAATATTTCAACTCAACTAAAGAGTTCGTTAAAATTTATCTTAATGCGGGTGGGGAAAGATATCTAATTTAATTAAAAATATTTTTTAAATGTGATCTGATTATCAGAAAACTATTTTAAGTGTAATCTGATTATCGGAAAATAACTTATATAATCAATTTTTTTCTTTTTTGTGGGTGTATGTTGGATCAGATAGTGGTCAGAGTAGAAAGAAAATTGAATTACAAATAAATAAATTCTTGAGATTAATTAGTGGATTTCATAGGAATGCTTCACGTATTGTATAAATCCACTAACAAAAGTCGGAATTAGCTAATTAAATGTGTTTCAGAGGGTATCTAGATAGGGATTGTAATGAGGAGGGCTATATATGCTGTTCACCAGTTTTGAGCACAGGCAATCAGTTCAGACACTAAATCAGTTGGGCACAGGCAATCAATTTGGACACTAAATCAATCAGACACAGGCAGTTAATCAGTCACTAAGTCAATCACTCACTCACTGAAGCAGTCAATCATTCACTCACTCATGCTAACTTTTTGGATTTATTTGAACTTAGAGAATTCCCAATTCTAGTTATTTCTCTTAAACCATGCTGATGTAAACTTCAAGATGGTTTCCAATTAGCCAATCCTTTTTAGCATTATAGAGAACTGTGTTTGCAGGAAGGTGTTCGTATTTGAAAACCCAAAGTAAAAGAACCGTTACCAGTGCTGTAGAAAACAAAAAGAAAGCACTGCTGTTAGTTGATAATCGCTAACCAAAGAGAAAATTTATAATTAAGCCTCAAGCACAAATGTACTCGCGTCAGTGAAATGGACCCCCAGTCAGCGCGCCTGCCCAGCTCCGCTCCTGCCATCAGAAAGGTCTTCTGAATCCAGCCATCAAATGATCGTGAGAGCTGTTGAACAATACCAGAAGTGTCTCCTAAATCCAGCCACCAAAAAATAATGAAAGCAGCCGAATGATGCCATGTTAAAGAGAAGTCCCTGCCGTCCTGGATGAACAGGTACTTGGCCTATTCAAAACCCCTACAAGTATGATAGAGACTTTATGTGGTACTCTTATTATTATTTTTTTATTCTAGTAATTTCATATAAACATCAACGTAATAAATCTTTTATTTGTGTATTTCTTTCGTTAAGATAATATTTTAATTACTATTCAGTGTTTGCGAAATATATTCGTGTGCAAGTTTATGAATCTCAGATCGCTTTCTCACTAGTTGATTCTTTATAATTTTACATTCTCTTTCTTTATTAAAATAGCTATAATACTCTCATATATATATATATCTTTTAATAGTATTTATTATGCATTGGGGTTTATTATTATTATATTTATCTTGGTAATTGGTGAAGGGATACGGAATTCAATAAACATTTATTTAACAATTGCAAAACTGCCTTACTGCTTTGATAATTTATTCATATTTCTTTCTCTAAAATAATAAAACACTTAGATAATTGCGGGAGTTTTAGTTTCCCATTTCTTTACCTGAGATAAGAAAACACTGAGCTAGCATATGGGATATTCCCTTATCGGGATTTAAATCTTTGGTCATTTGGTGTTTATTTCTATTAGATTTTGTTTGATTCATTATATTTCATATTATTATTGGCCTTACATATCCTTTCAGGAGGGGGAATTAATCTTTTTCTTTCTGGGAGTGGTGCGAAGGATTGAAATTAAAGTAATCTTTCAAAGATATGTAAGAGTCAATACTTTTATAAACGTACCAATGACTGTATCAAACCGATCATAAAAAAGATTTGAAATTACTTCCTATCCTGGCGCGCCACCATATTTTTTTCATGTTCAATATGTGCGCATGCTCACCTTATCAGGGTAGAGATGAACCGGTATAATATAATAGAAGATTTTCATAGACAATATATTTTTCATGTATTTTTTTTTTAATTAAAGATCAGTCAAGATGCAACTTAACAAGCAATTAATTAAAAACTAGATCTGTAAATAAATAATTTTGTTTAAAACACTATTCAATTACTTTATTAGAAGGAAAAAAACGAATATATTCTTTATTATAATCTTAAAGAAAAATGTTACCATTAAAAAAGTACTTAAGTTAAACAAAAATCTCTTCAAATGCAAAGAATAAGTAAATACAAAAAGTTTTCAAGTAGGCAGTTTTGTTCTAAATGGTTAAACCTACTCATTGCATAGTGAGAAGGTGGGGATTATTTTAAGAAGTTATTTCTTGTAATATGTATTGCAATAGAGTTTTTATACAGGTATTATGTGTATTTCTGCTCAGAAGAGTTAAAAATATACACTTTCTTTATAGTCTTTGTAATTGTTTAACAGATGTATAATATAGCAGTTAGTAATAAACTGCCATAGCAATGGTATTACATGTGGACCCAAAGCAGATTAAGTTTTTTCAGATAGATGAATTTCATTTATTTCTGCATTGATCAGTAAATTGATAATTAGATTTTTTTAAGTTAGGCTAAATCCCAATCAATTAGATCACTCATATATATATATATATATATATTGAAATAATAAATTTAAAGGTTTACAAACTATTACAAACAATCCTTAAATCCGCAGAAGTACTTTCAGTTAATTTCTTAAACCTGCCTCAACTGCCATTAAATTCAGTTTTTGAATTTAATGGCAGTTGAGGCAGGCTTAAGAAATTAACCCAAAGTATTTCTGCTGATTTAAGGATTGTTTGTAATAGTTTGTAAACTGTTAAATTTATTATTTCAATTATAATTACAATTTTGTTTTTAATTAATGGACATTTTATTTATTTTACACATATATATATTTTAACGTTTTCCATTTTGCTAGGCCTCTACACGCTAATATAAACTGCACGTGAGTTGATCAAGCTATGTCAAAAAAGAAGAGTTATATTTCTATTCTAAAAACATAGCTATATTTCCTGATCAACTCGGCCTATTAATTGTTGAGAATTGTGCTATTGATGAAATCAGCCTTTAACTTATTTAATCTGGGTGCCAGAATTCCTAAGAATTCACTGAAATCGTCATATAACATCTCACAAATAAAAAAAAAATACTTTTAAACTAATCGGTATTACATCATATCGTAACGAGAATTATTTTTTTAAGATTATTCCTGGGCTTATTCAAACATATTGGCAAAGGTAAATTACATTTTTAAATCTTATTAAACTACTAATAGATTTAATAATAAAAAATAATAACTATTATTAATAACGCACAAATGAAAATTGGTATTAGAAATATTTTTATTCTAATAGATAAAAAAAAACATTTGAAATAAATTACTTATCAAGTAAATTAGAGAGAACACAACTCAGACGTGAATCAATTAATAAAAAACAATTTTACAATTACTGTTCATATCTAAATTTCTTCTAGAAATTTCCTTAAAAAAATGAATGTCTCTTGTACAAGAAAATTAATGTCTCTATCGGGATTGTTTAAACAGACTTTTAGAAATTGTTTGAAAACGTTTAATTTGGTCACAATCAGGAGTAATGAAGTATAACTTACTGGTAAGTTTTGTGAATTCATTAGTAGATAACTATGCATAGTTTTTCGGGGTTGAATTGAGCTCATGGCCTTTGATTATTAGTTGATCTTGGTGCTGGTTCCATAGGCTAGTCACGTAAGCTTCTCTGGTGTCCATCGGTAATGATGTCAGCTAAAGCTCCGGTCTACTCTCGTATGAATAACTTTTTCATCGTAGAGTGGTCTGAATTCTCTAATCCAAAACCAACCAAAAGAATATCAGCTAAACCAAGACGTTCATCCAACCGAATCCCTCCTTTTTATACTAGAGATCCAGTTTTCAGACTCTGTGCATATCTTTTGTTTGTCAAAATATACGTTGATAATCTTATATATTCTTTATAAAATATATGTTACAAAGTCTTTATTTTTTTCAGCATAATTCTGCCATCTTTAATTAGTTGAAATATTTTTACTTTCTCTTATCTAGATTGGTAATTTGTGTCTTTTGTTCTCTCCAATTCTAACTTTTATTTCTAATTACATAAAAAAAAAAACGAAAGAATAATTTAACTTTCATTGTACGTTATTTTTTTTTTTAAAAAAAATTAGTAAAAAAAAAATCTAAATTTACTTTTATTTTTTTAGCTTTTACCAAATGGCAATATATTTGCAACGTATATAAATAAACGTTACAATATATATATATATATGTTAATTTTAATATTTTCATGGATAAAAGATGTCATATTATTATTAGTATTTGTGGGATATTCTGTGTAGTGAAAAAGCTAAATGCTGATGTTTCAGTAAAATATCAAGTATTGTACACGCATTCTTATGATTTGAGAAAGAGGATGCTCTGAGGAAGGTACTTGATATTGTACTGAAATGACAGCATTTAGGTTTTTCGCTACACGGAATATTCAGAAAATAGTAATAATAATATGATATATATATATATATGTATATATTTATTCACTGCAATCTTTATTAGAAGTTGGAGAGACACTATTATACTTATGAAACTAAACTATAATTAACTTTTTATATATTAACATCATCTGTGTTCTTATTATTTTTTACAATGTTTTTTTGCAACCCACTATAACAGTTTCAATTGCCTCAGCAATTTTCTTCAGAACTATAACAAACACAATACAAATATATGAATACAAATACACATGAACATACAATTTTACATTATATATCTATCTTATAATCATTACTTATATACCCACATATATCTTTATATACCTCTGCATAATTATTACCTTTTTATATATTATATGTAGATATATGAATAATGATTATAAGATGCATATACATAAAATGTCAAATTATATGTTCAAGTATATTTGTATTCATGTATTTGTATTGTATTTGTTATAGTTTTGAAGATGACTGCTGGAGCAATCAAAACTGTCATAGTCGGTTGTAAAAAGCATTGTAAAAAGTAATAAAATTATATTAATTACGTATGGATTTGGCAATGCAATAGGAAAGATAAACTTTTTATATACAGAAATAAAATAGCTTACTTGGTTGTGCAGTATAATATTTTTACTGGTTTCATAAAATATCATATTCATTAGAAAGCAACATTGTAAAATTATATGGTTTTTTTTTTAATGCTGGATGTAATGCTATTAAATTTACTAATATCAAAGTATGTTTTTAATCTATTGGGTATAAAAAGGAAATAAAAAAATCAATACCTTTAGATAGTAAGATAATATGACATGTAATTAATGATACTTCACTGTTATTACAATTCTGCTTTGAGAGATTCTGACATTATATCATAGAAATTAAAGCATATTACATCAGCAGGGAGTGGTTAATAAATATATTCTGAGAATGGGGAAATTATAAAATATTATAGGTATGTGAATGACATAATGGTAGTAAAAAATAGAAGAAGTATAATGAAAGAATTTAATGAATCAAATAAAAATAGGTTTGACAATAGAAAATAATGAAGGAGTGAAATATTTAGATTTAGTTCTGAAAAAGGATGAAAATTGAGGGATTAAAGTAAAGCATTGTATAAAAGATAATAATGTTAGGGGTGATACTTTGACATCTTATCAACATTGAGGTCAAAAAATGGGGTAGTGAAAAAAATAAAAAATAAAAATGATATGCTTATATTAAATAAAAAGGTGATAAAGGAGAAAAAGTTGCTGAGTGAGAAGGAAGATATTGAATAAAAATATAATAGTAGAGTTATAATAAATATATTGGTGAGTTTAAGGAGTGGATATAAGAATGATAGTAGCAGAAGTAAAAACAGAAATAAAAAATGAATTTCCATTTCACATTCAAAAAAGATATATAAAATTCTGAATGGTAAAAAGGAAAAAATAAGAATATAGGTATTGGTTGGAAAAATAGTAAAACATTAAAAAAAGTTATTGAGTAATGCAAAAATGAGAATGATAATAGTAGGATAAGAATTGTTTATAAAATTACATGCAAAGAATGTATGATGGTATATATAGGTCAGTCAGTGAAAAGTTAGATAAAAAGCAAAAAGGAGAATAATAGAGCAATAAAAATGAGAAGTATTTAAGTCAGAACCAATCTGTCATTTTTGGAAACAGGATGTATTTTGAAATGTGAAGAAAATATTGAGGTGATGAAATATAAAAATTATAAAGAAAGAAAAGTATATGAAAAAATATACATACAGGAAAATAAAATAAAAATTATGAATTTAGTGCAAGGCTCAATAAGCTACCATGCCAATTATCTGAGATTTCTGAAAAGTTTAGAAGATTTTCAGGCAAATAGAAATTCCAACATGATCTTGACATTTGTATAAAAGGCTCTGAATATTACAATAATCTATTTAAGGCTACACCTTTACTTTAGATAGATAGATAGATAGATAGATAGATAGATAGATAGATAGATAGATAGATAGATAGATAGATAGATAGATAGATAGATAGATAGATAGATAGATAGATAGGTAGGTAGGTAGGTAGGTAGGTAGGTAGGTAGGTAAGTAGGTAGGTAGGTAGGTTAGGTAGGTAGGTTAGGTAGGTAGGTAGGTAGGTAGGTAGGTAGGTAGGTAGGTAGGTAGGTAGGTAGGTAGGTAGATAGATAGATAGATAGATATAAGTAATGTTGGCTACAATTATAATCTTATATATAATATTATTAAAAATTTTAACGAAATATAAGAATAAAAATATTAATATTAATGTTGATTCTCCTGCTAATAAAAAATATGGTTATCAAGACCATATATTTCGAATGATCAAATAACTTTTATAAGGAAAATTTGTAAAGGTATATGTGACATTGCATTTTAAGCACCTCCTACATTAAACAAATTAATAAATAACTCTAAAGATATAACCTCATTTATAAATAAAAATTGCATCATTTATAAATGGATATGTAGGTGTAGCAAATATATAAGGGAATTGAGATGCATGTTGGAAAAAAGAACTAAAGAGCACTTGCTGTTAATAAAAGGATTCAGAAAAATGAAACAAAATTGCAAAGTAAATAATAATGTTTCAGCATCTGTTTTTTACAAACATAATAAGTCATGTATTTATGGTTTTAACTTCAATTATAATATCATAAAAGGATTGCAAATTAAAAAAAATAACAACAAATGGAAAATAAAGGAAGCTATGCTAATATACAAATGCAAACAAGGCATAATTAACAGACAGGCAGAAAATGTTAAGATCACGAAAATTGTGGGAAATTTAGCCTTTCAAAGTGTTAGTTGACAAAGACTACAAGGATAGGATAGTCAAAAACACTTTTAAGTGGATAGATTTTTTTAATATTACACTTTAGATATATCTATTTACTGTATTTATAAATATTCAATTATAAGATTATGTATATTGATTTGAAGAAATACAGACATCGAATTATAATATTTCATATATGTATGTGTGAACTTAGTGTAGAGTAATGTATACAATATATATGTAATTACATTAAGAAAATCAGTCTCCTTTAGTATAAAAATAAATAATCTATTTATTTAGAAAGGATTAAGAATAAAATGAATATATTAAGTTCAAGCTGAATTTATCTGATCAAAGATTACTTTAATAAATATCAAAAACTTAAAGGAAAGTTGGATCCATTTGGATCCATTCTCATTTTGGTCATACTATATATACAAAAATTTACTTCTTCTTATCTCATCTAAGAATGGTTTGTTCATATATATATATATATATATATATATATTGTGCCCTTTTGTATGGGTCTCCATAAATTGTTGTATCAATCTATTTAAAAAATTTTAAATTTAAGATATATTTAACTATATGATGTTAATTTTGTTTATAACAATCTTTTTAAAAATGTAATTAAAGTAATTCATGAGTATTTGATATGTGAGAATTGTGCTGATGTTGAGAGAGACGTTTCAATAGGATTGGTAATAGTATATGGTTGGGAAAACTGGCCATGATCAATACTGCATTAATAAATTTAATAAATAAATGTTTAAAGTTAAAGTTTTAAAAAGACAAATTAAAATTAAATGCATATATTTATTGTTGATAAAAATTAATATTTAATAAATGAATATAAATATTTTAAGTGTTAGTAATACATAATGGAAGATTAATATTTGATTTTAATAATATCGAATTATTATTTTAAAAATTGTTGGAAGATATTATTTATTTTAAAAATATTTATTTTTAAAAAATGAATTGTTAGTTTATTTTTAGATTATTACAAGCGTCTGTAGCTCTGTTGTAAAAACAGATGTTAGTTAGACACATACACACATGCTTGGGAGTTTTTTTAGTAAAGTTGCAAAGCTATTTTAAAAATTCTGTTATAAAATTTATAAATATTATTTTGGCTATCATGAGATAAAAATAAAAGTAATTAATGTGAAATATTAAATCTGATTTTTAAAATACTGCTTAAAAACATAACGAATAAAAATAGACTTAGTTTGTTTATAAAAATAATCTTATAAAAGTTAAAAGTGAAATTAAGTAAGAAAGTATATTTTAAAAAAATGTTTAATGGATTTAAATAAATGATAAAGATTGATTTAAGAATTTGATAATGTGATAAATATTAAATATTAAATGTCATTATTTATTTTAATTCTATCTTGTTGGTAAAATATGTAAATAAGCTAACAAGTCGATTGTTTAATTCACCAATCAAGTGGGAGTTTTCTTCCGGTATAAAACCAAGGTTCAATTGTTCGGAGGGGACTGGTGATTGAAATTCTTAAAGTAAAGGATGCTATTAGAAATAGCTAGGTAATTATAGATGCTCTCAAAATCATTTTAAAATTATAAGAGAGTAGTTTTTTTAAAATAATTTATAAAAGTTACCGATAAATATGCAGTGTTAATTTATTATAGTTCCCTATTGATCGTTTTCCTATTAAAGCTCAATTTACTATCAAATAATCATGAAGACATCGTATGAGGATAAAATATATTGGAGACTTTATACTGAAAATTTAACAAACGCTGGATTAACTAGGAGAGTTACTAGGTGCATAAAAGTAATACGTTGGACTTTATATAAATTTAAAAGCTGATTGTAATTAATTTTTATAAATCAGATATTTAAAAGCATGAGAAATACTTCTTTATGAAGAAAGTATTTATAAATTATAAATCTAAGTATATAACTTAGTAAAGATGATAAATAATAATGATTATATAAATATTTGCCTTGTTAAGTCTTTATGGTTTAAAAGACTAAATTTTGACAGTTTTAAAAGGCAAATAAATTAGAAATTTAATGGGTAAAGACGTACCTATAAGTAACAAATTATTATATTATTAAAGTCTGAACGCTGGTCGTATAGAAGACTCTAAAAGTAATCTTACCTAAATATCTGTTACGGAATGCGCAAATGAAAATATACATGGATATCCAAGTCAATTTTAGAACAATTAAAAAAAGAATTTATAAACTATTGACTAATTCTAAATAATAACTTTTAAATAATTTTTCTTAAAGAAATGAATATGGATCCTATAAACTATTTTAATTATTATTTTATTTTTATGGTGGAACGAAGTTTGACTTTTATTTTTTTTTAAAAAAAAGAACGTTTTCATTTTTCATAAAAACTTTTAAAAAACACGTGATGTACCGGAAAAGGAAGTAATGTTTGGTGAAAATTTGTGCCTAGGAAAAAGAACAATTATAGCTGGGAGAAGACACCGTTGGATGTTATGTAATATGTTTTAATTATTAACTAACATAAATATTTAATTAATTATTAATTTATTGAAAGATAGGAAAGGTACATTTACATTTTTTAAAAGTAATAACTAAATATTAATATAACTTTTTATTGCATAAAGTTTATTTTATAATTATACAACACGTAATATTTTAAAGAATAATTGTTGAGTGTAAATGTGAAATTATTTTGTAAAACTGGAATCCTGGAGGACATCATGTGACGGACTGTACATTGAAGTATCATTTATGGTAAAAATTGTGTAATAATAATAATAATTTGATGTATTTACTATGTTTTCTTTAGATCAGCCAAATGTTATATGATTATTGAATGAATGTATTAATATTTAAATAATATACACACATAAGATTAATAATAGCAGTTTTATTTTAATATGCATATTTTAAATTGATGATGTAAATTTAGTACAACGTAATATGAGAACCTAGAAATAATTATATGATTCTTTCTTGAATAAATTTTAATGTTTCTGTTACAATATTAGGAATTAGATTTTATTAGCGTAAGTTATTTATTTTTCTTTTAAAGTTAGTAAGAAGTATATAAAGTCTATATTTTTATTTATTTTATTAGATTAGTTAAGTTAATTTTTCATAGAAATTTATATTTTGATTGAAGGCTTATTGTATATAAAGGATGAGGTATAAAAAAGTTTGGATCTTTATTATTTTTGTTTAAAAATGGGTCATCTATTTTTCTAAAGTTAAATAAGGTTAAAATGGTATTTGTAGATAGGAGTTTATTAGGAGGAAATAGGAATAACAAGTAAAAGTGTAATAATTAAAATGGAAAAGAATCATAGAATTTTATTTAACATAATATTTTATAAAATTTGAAATTGTTGAATAATTTAAAATATTGTTTTAAAAGAACATATACGTATTGCATATTTTGATAAGACATGTAGTATGTCATTATATCGGAATGAAATAAACAGTGATAATCAATAATTGTTATTATACTACAAAGTTCTATCAGTTTATACAGTAATTGATCTTTGAGTAATATTAATTGTAAATGTAATACATACTAGTACATTATAATCTAAAAAGCAGTAAGACTTAAGTGAAGTAGCATTTAAATTATTAAAGTCTGTTTATTTACATACATGCTACATGAATGATATCTTACATAAAACCTTTTCTTATATTAATTGATAACAAATGATGTTTATTAAAATTAAAGTCATAAACTTAATTAAATGTTATTGATAGAACATTTAATAAATGTATAAATTATTTACTTATGATTATGGAAATAGTAACAGTGTAAAATCTTGTATTATTATTTTTTTTAATTTTTTTTTATTTTCTTTAGTTCCATTTAAATGTAAATAGTGTAAATAAATTATTTGTTAAAGTTGATGTAAATAAATTTGTTAAGTTGTTTTAAAAGTGTGTCGAATTCATTATTTTACACCACAGCATTTGACAACAGATAATTTGAATGTACATAATATTTGCACAATATGAATTTATTATTTTATTATTTGAGAAAGAAACACAATATTTTCTTAATATAAGTTATTGAAGTTGAATGACATCAACATATAATATTACAATGGTCACAAAGTAATTATAATGCACAATATAAGAGTATAAGATTATTTATTGCCACAGATTGTTAAATTATAGGATTTTAGTATATTTTAAAATTAAGATACTATATGGAAATGAAAGACATGCATATGATTTACTTATTTTCTTGATGATTAATAGTATAATCAAATAGATAAGATTAAGCTATACACTAAAGATTTTTATTATTGGTTATTGTTATTAGAATAAGTTAGGTGTATTTAGGTTTGATATTAAATCCCTTATCATTCCTATCTACATGAATTATTATTACTTTAAGATAATTAGAAGAACCTGAGATCGTTTAATTATATTTCCTTAATAAAAGTTTGAGATTTATTTATCTATTATTATTAAAAATAGTTCATTTATAAAAGTCATAAGAGTGCTGTAGAGTTAGTAATGAGATAATTAGAAGTATTAGTATTCTTATGCCATTGAGACAGTGTCTTGGAAAGACATTGACTCAATGTAAGTCCAATTACCAATTGTAACTTCACTTCACAGTCTCATGATTTTAGTAAATATTTATTTAATTGGTACATAATATTGAACTATATTAATTTTTGATAAGTTTGTAATAAATCTAATAAGTTATAATATTATAAAAATATATTAAAGATAGTTGTACATATTTTAGCTGAGTATAATGATTTTATTGAGCTAGTCATATTTTAAATTATATCATATATCGAGAAGTGAGGGTACAAATATATATATATATATATATATATATATATATATATATATATATATATATATATATATATATATATATATATATATATATATATACATATTCTGAAGCAATTAACTTGTTTATGAGTTATTTTAATTTTAAGAATATAGGGGAGAGTTTAGTCTTGCTTACTTTTGACTTCAGGATAATTTTAATTATATATCTATGTAACAGAAACCATCCTTTTGACAATTGGTAATAATCAAGTTAATAATAAAAAATACAATATTTGTAAATTGATTTTTGGATAGAGAAATTTAAAGATAATTACTTACCTACCCACTTTTCTATAAAAAAAAGAAAAATGTATATATAAACTCTAATATTTCTTTTATTTATTTATTACCTAGAATGCTCACCCTCTTTTCACTATGCAACTTTTCTAAAACTGCAAGATACTTTTATTAATAATACACTAAAGTGTTGAAGGTGAAACTATTCCACATAACAATTTCTTTAGGCTGAGCACTTTCAGAGTTTCGTTACTCTGTAAGATATTTTTATTTATGTGCATATTACTATTATTTTTACCCATCTATTTCTATCACTATTTTTGTCTAAGACATTTATGAGTATATTGATTGATTTTTGTTTATAACAAAATAAATGATTATATTTTTCATTTGACCAAGTATATACATTCCATATTTCAATGCCTAATTTATATTTTTCTGAATACTAATAACAAAAAAATATTTTAAAACAAAACTGTGTTCAATCCCTGTTTATTTTAATCAAGATAATCTTGGACTGGCCCTGGCCCCTAAATCTAAAGATAACCACCCTTTTAACAATTGGTAATAATCAAGTTAACAATAAATAAAAAGTGTATAATATTTGCAAATTAATTTTTGTCTAGGAGGATTTAATGATAGCTAACAGGTGACCATGTACATGGTGGAGTGACCACATAAAAAATTATTTTTAATTGACAAGTCAATACTAGTCACAAGCAATGATCAAATTGAACCTACATAGAAACAAGCTTCCATGCAGATTAAATTATATTTCCTGATCATTACCCTCTCCACCTAATACTTTATTACACTAACAAAATAAATAATCTGTTTGGGTTTGGATGAGAAATGGCAAACAATAAAATGATTAAAAACAACAATAACTCATTAAAAAATAGAATTATATGATAATAATAACAATAAAAAATGTATTTATATATTTACAATAAAAAATTATATAATGATCATGTGTGAGAGGAAAAACATCTTTATAACTTATGATAACTTTTTGAGAATAGCTATAGAAAGTTCAGTTAATTACCTGAATGTTTTTGTGAGCTCACCTATACATGGTATACCTGTAAATATGGTAATATGGTCATTAATCGTTAAATTTTAATGTCTCCTGGCAATATTTTAAACTTCTTTTGATTCATTCTGTGACATTTTTCCTATGAGAGTTTCCATTGCAATTTTTTTCTGAGCATTTAAAATAGGTAGATTTACAGATTAGTTTATAGAAGTACATATCTATGGAATAATCACTTTAGATGACTATTTTTTCTTTTGTAGCAAGTAAATATCAAATATTTCTTCAGCATTGAATAGTGATGAATGATTACCACAATTAAGGTTAATTTTAAGGCAGTTTTTTTGCCAACATCTCCATATTCAATTACTATACTGAAAAGATCAGGGAAAGCATCCTTGAGGATTCTCTACTCCATAAAATGCATGATATTAATTTTAAAAAATCCTTACAAAATTTTATTCACTTCTATACAGTAAAACATGATGATGAAGTAGTTACAATTCTTCTCACCATTTCTTGGAATGCAGATGATTTTAGAAAGCTTCTGTTAGTTCCCATAGCAATGTTTTTACCCTCTCCTCCATCAATCATTTGTGACTGTTTTCTATAACAATGTTTTTTTTAGTTAAAATAGTAATATTACTTTAAAATAAAATAAAAAATATAATATATTTTAATTTTATACTTATTGTTAACATTTTAAAATACTTTAAAATGTATTATATATATATATATAACATTTAATATTTTGTTATATATAACAAAGAAAATTATTCACATAAAAGCAACGCCTGAAGACTCAGATGTGAGGGTTACAATATATATTAAATCAGTATATAAAAGGACTTTAAAACGCTGGGTGAAGAAGCTGTTAATTGCAAACAATCAAAATAAATCAATGTAGGCTAAACTCTCTTTTAATAATAAAGATTGCCTTCATAACAGATTGACATTTTTTGGCATAGATAAGTCTAAACTGCTTTCAAGTTATTTACATTTATAAACCAATTTAGCAAAATCAATTTTATTATTGAATGTCAGTGGGATTGAAGGTTTAAAAATGACTGTTTATTAACTACTTTCTAGACAGGTTATATTTGTCTATTTAATACAGTTTATTTCATCTTCTAGGAATTGCAGTCATAGTTCCAGTCTCAAGCTTATTATATATATATATATATATATATATATATATATATATATATATATATATATATATATATATATATATATATATATATATATATATATATATATATATAAATATGCAAAACCATAAAACAATACAGTACTAGATTAAATTCAAAATTTTACCAAAATCCTTACACAACCATGGTTTCATCTACTACAAATAGACCTTCTCAAGTGAAAATCAACCTAAAGGAAAACATATATATATACAAACAAACAAACCTTCCCATAATTCATTTCAAACTCCACCTTCCCTTAATATCAAAAGAAGTCTTCATAAGATTGATAGCCTCAGAATCAAGGAGTTTTATCATCAAAGTCTCCTTTATTCTTCTTTTTAACTCATTCTTTTCATAAAAAATAACCGAAGCATTGTCAAACAATATTCTATGACCTGTATTCAATTCATGAATATATAAAGCTGAGTTAAGATACCTATGTTTAACTCTACTTATATGAACCTTAACCCTTTCCTTAAGGCTAAATTTACTCTGGCCTACATAAAATTTACCACAACTACATGGAATTTTATAAACAATACCAGGAATAGACCTACTATCAATAGACTGCTTTGAACCATTAAGTAATGAATTCAAATCAGAACCTTTCCTCCATGCAACCTTCTTTCCACCTAACAAATGACTATTCCTATAAACCAAATTATAAATTGATGCTTTAAATGGTAAAGACATATAATCATCATCCTTACCAACAAAATTCTTATCATCCAAATCACGACTATAAACATTATTATTAAATACCACTTTTTTAATAAAATCATGACTATAACCCAATTCTACATATTCAGCAGCAAATTGACTTTTTTGAATATCAGCATCATTATTAAAATTATTAAGCCTTCTATTCCGACAACAAAAATTCAACAAAGACATTTTTTTATGTATAAAAGGCTGATAACTATCAGGCCTAATCATATTTCTCAAATTTTTAGGTTTTATAAAATGACTACAAAACAAAACATCATTAACCTTCTCAACATTTAAATCTAAAAACTTTAATTTTACAAAATCAAAACCACCCCCCTCAATTGTAAACTTAATATTAGAATCAAAACCATTCAATCCACATAAAAACTCTTCTAATTTCTCTTTCTGAATAACAAACAAACAATCATCAACATACCTAACAAATAATTTAATAGAACCTGAAAACATATTAATAATACTACACTCCAAATAATCAATATAGACAGCACACATCAATGGAGAAATGACATAACCAATAACCCAACCTTCTCTAATCTTATAAAACACATCATTAGACATAAAATACATTGAATCCTCTAACAGCAAAAGCAAATCATGAAAAACCTTAATCTTATCTGCAGAAAAACATTCTAATTTTTTTAAAATTGAAAGAAAAACATCAATACTTTTTAATCTATTAACCGATTGGTACATATTTTCAATGTACCAATCGGTTAATAGATTAAAAAGTATTGATGTTTTTCTTTCAATTTTAAAAAAATTAGAATGTTTTTCTGCAGATAAGATTAAGGTTTTTCATGATTTGCTTTTGCTGTTAGAGGATTCAATGTATTTTATGTCTAATGATGTGTTTTATAAGATTAGAGAAGGTTGGGTTATTGGTTATGTCATTTCTCCATTGATGTGTGCTGTCTATATTGATTATTTGGAGTGTAGTATTTTTAATATGTTTTCAGGTTCTATTAAATTATTTGTTAGGTATGTTGATGATTGTTTGTTTGTTATTCAGAAAGAGAAATTAGAAGAGTTTTTATGTGGATTGAATGGTTTTGATTCTAATATTAAGTTTACAATTGAGGGGGGTGGTTTTGATTTTGTAAAATTAAAGTTTTTAGATTTAAATGTTGAGAAGGTTAATGATGTTTTGTTTTGTAGTCATTTTATAAAACCTAAAAATTTGAGAAATATGATTAGGCCTGATAGTTATCAGCCTTTTATACATAAAAAAATGTCTTTGTTGAATTTTTGTTGTCGGAATAGAAGGCTTAATAATTTTAATAATGATGCTGATATTCAAAAAGTCAATTTGCTGCTGAATATGTAGAATTGGGTTATAGTCATGATTTTATTAAAAAAGTGGTATTTAATAATAATGTTTATAGTCGTGATTTGGATGATAAGAATTTTGTTGGTAAGGATGATGATTATATGTCTTTACCATTTAAAGCATCAATTTATAATTTGGTTTATAGGAATAGTCATTTGTTAGGTGGAAAGAAGGTTGCATGGAGGAAAGGTTCTGATTTGAATTCATTACTTAATGGTTCAAAGCAGTCTATTGATAGTAGGTCTATTCCTGGTATTGTTTATAAAATTCCATGTAGTTGTGGTAAATTTTATGTAGGCCAGAGTAAATTTAGCCTTAAGGAAAGGGTTAAGGTTCATATAAGTAGAGTTAAACATAGGTATCTTAACTCAGCTTTATATATTCATGAATTGAATACAGGTCATAGAATATTGTTTGACAATGCTTCGGTTATTTTTTATGAAAAGAATGAGTTAAAAAGAAGAATAAAGGAGACTTTGATGATAAAACTCCTTGATTCTGAGGCTATCAATCTTATGAAGACTTCTTTTGATATTAAGGGAAGGTGGAGTTTGAAATGAATTATGGGAAGGTTTGTTTGTTTGTATATATATATGTTTTCCTTTAGGTTGATTTTCACTTGAGAAGGTCTATTTGTAGTAGATGAAACCATGGTTGTGTAAGGATTTTGGTAAAATTTTGAATTTAATCTAGTACTGTATTGTTTTATGGTTTTGCATTTTTATTTTTTGCTAGTATAGTGTTAGACAGTTTTGATATATATATATATATATATATGAGAGTGAAACATGCAATCCAGTTTTTACTTATAAACGTTGTCTTCGCAATATATTGAAGCTTCTTAATGAAGATAAACATTGGCTGTTTTTATGTAACATTTATGCATATGTGTGTGTACGTATATTACTACATTAAAGAATTTATTTGTGTATTTTTATATATAAATTTAAGATATGACATATTAAGCAAAGATCTAATTAAAATCAGGCATTGTAAATAGAAATTGTTATTTTAGTAGTAAAATTTGTTTGAACTACTTTAAACCAAAAATAAATTTACTTTTAACTTATCACTCTTGATTATACAAAGATTATAGACACAAATATTATTAGAAGATTTTAATTTGCAATTTTATGTTTTTAATATGAGTATTATTTAGTTACATGATACCTAAACTTTATCTATAAAATATACAGTGAAATTTTCTAAATTTATTAATATTTAAATCTAAAAGCTCATAAAAATTTTCCAGTGCATATATATATATATATCAAATAAAATATCCATTATAAATTAATTATTGTATATATATATATATATATCAAATAAAATATCCATTATAAATTAATTATTGTAATAACAAGAATACAATAAAGTATTGACTGTGATATTAAATATTACAAATAACTATTATAATATGCAGAAGTACTTTCAATTATTTTTATAACCATTTTCAATTGAAAAACTTTTGAATTTGGTGTAGAGAACATCATCATGTGATTATACATAATGATGCCTGTTTTTAAAATTTAAAAAATTTCAAATTTAAATGATTATGAAAATGGCTGAAAGTATTTTTGCATTTTATAATAATCATTTGTAAGATTTATTATCAACATTAGTATATATATATATATATATATACAATCACTGCTCAGTTTATATTAAGATAACAATAATATTAGCATCATCAAGGGCTTTAAACATTTTATCATTGGATTTTCAATTATATGAATGGTTGAAGAGTTAGAGAGTGAAGAAGATTGAAGCTTACCCATTAAAGTTTGAGGATTTTTTATCTTAATATAACTAAGCAGTGATTGTATATACATGTTGGAGATGGTGACTTGGACCAACTGATGAGTGCTGGTTCAGCATGAAATATGAATATTGGAGATCTTTTTTTCACATTATGTGTACATGTGTATCGGTTGTTTAAGATGGATTGGAAAGCTATGGGGAATTTGAAAATCTGAGTTCAGGGTCCTTATATATATATATTATTTTATATAGTATATATATATATATATATATATTATTTTATATAGTATTGTAAGTACTTAGATGAAGTACACTTAACTATTAGTTAATAAAAGCATTATAGTGTGTTATATTCTGTCATTTTTATAAATGTTGGATAATATAAATTGATAAAAAATATTTTTGACTACATTGATAACGACTTTTTGAAAATATTATGATTAGTAGAAAATGTGAACAAGTAGATAATCAAATTAGACCTGAACTTTCATATGGCAAACAACTGATAAGTGACAGATAAAATATATCATATGGTGGTGATGTTATGAAATGATCTCATTAGAAAAATATAAATTTCATAAAAATATTCATGGTAAAAAAAGATGATTTTTTTTTACTGTGGATTTTAAAGAATATAGTCGTTTAATTGCAAAAGGCAGTGCTAATTTAATATGCATAAGAATTATAGTAATAGTAATTTCACAATGGAGATAATTTAATAAAATTAATGGGAATATAACAGTATTACATAAGTAATATTGTAAAATAATATATAAATATAAAATTGAGAGTTTAGATCTATGTAATAAGATATAAATACAACAATAGTGTAAAAAATTATATTTATTTTAAAATATTTAATATAGAATTGGTTTATATGTTTAATTTTGTAATAAAATGATACTATAATACACTACAGTTCTGAAGAAGACTCTTGGACAGTCGAAACTCTCATTTAATTTTTGAAAGTTTGGATATAACATTGCAATCACATTAATTAAAGTACATAAAATAGTGTGTTAGTATTGTTTATTTGTATAGTAATAATAATAGAATCCATCATATATTTATTTTTATTTTAAATATTGCATTTTGCATGCTATAATATTTTTAAGTGAATTCTTATTTTAATTGTTTATAATAACTAATGAAAGAGTCGTGGGACTGTCATTAATTGAGAAGTTTATTAAATTTAATCTTCAGATTTAATAATAAATTGATAGCTATAAATTATAGCGTAATTTAAAAAGAAAAAATCCCCAGAGAATGTCATTAAAATAGATAAATGTATTTCTGTTATAAATTTATTCATATTTATTTGCTGTCAAGTAAGTAAATAAATAGCAAAATTAATGGTTCTCAAAACTGATAAATGTTTTGAAATAATATACAATAAGAATGAGGCATTAGTATTGTTTATAGAATATAACTTGAATTAATGAAGGAAAACTTCACAATTATAATAATATAAAAAATAATATTGTTATTAATCAAAGTCAACTCTATAAAATAATAAGCAAGACTTCAGATAATACCGTGCTCTTGATCTTTTTGGGCCTGATATATATATCTTCTGATAATTCTATTTGTTTATTTAAATGTTTATATTATAATTATTTGTAAACAATATTATATTCTGCATTATATATGAAATATTTTAGATTTATTAAATATTGAATTATGATTACAAAAGTGGTGAAAACAAGACTTGCATCTATACAACATCAAACAATTTGTATTTGCAGCAATTACAGTTTTTTTTTAAATAATAGAATTCCTGAGGAAGTCTTTTGAACAATCAAAACTGTCATCTATTTTGCAAGTGTGGTATACAAAGTGTTGTATTTTATAAAATGCATATTTTTTTTTATTATTTATATGTATAATAATTATTGTTATTTAACAGTTTGGGCATTTTACTTTGTTTATATGTACTTTTCTTGTAGAATATCTTTTTGCAGCTATCTGTGTTTGCATTATCTTCAACTATGTTTAGTAATGTTTACACATTTATTATATAAAAATTATAGTTGCAGTTTTGATATTAAAACCATTGTAATGATGTAGTTGCCATGTGAGTCTTATTGTTTGTTTGGATAAAATTTTCTATAACCAGGGACCCTTTTTACTTTCTAAATTAATATTTAAAATAATATTTAATATTTATAACAAACAGGTGTTATTGACCTCATTGAAAAATTAAAAGACTGAAGTGGAGTTGGGCTGGACATACTGCTAGAAGAGATGATAATAGATGGACAATTGAAATATTAAATTGGATTCCAAGAAATTATAAAAGACCCAGGAAGAGACCACATGTGATATGGATGGATGAAATAAGAAAGTGTGCAGAGATGATATGGAGATGAGAAGCTAGAGAAGATGGTTTGAACTGGGAAAGACCTTTATCCTGCAGTGGATTGATAATGGTTGATGATAATGACTTATTCATTATTTTTTTAATTATGTCATATTTTAAATTATTTCTTGCAATTTTTTAATTTTTGAAAACTAACAGTTCAGTGAAAAATGTTTTAAATTTAAAAAAAAATGCTCTGTAAAATGTTTAAAAAGTTTTTAAAATATTTTTATTGTGGAAAATTTAGATAACAGTAATATGATGAAAACTCTATATTATTTAATATTAATATACCATTGAACATAAAAATAATTAATGTAGAAATATAAAGTAAAATATTAACTTTCTGTAGTAGCTGATTTGGCATCATTTTTATGTTTTTATTAATCTTTATGTTTTATCCTGTTTTTACACTTTTTTTAAAAATAGAATTTTAAAAAAAGAAAAGTGTTTTTTTTTTTAAATATGTCTGCTCTGCAAATATAGCCAAAAAGTAATAAACCAAAGTACACAAACAGAACTGCAGCTATTGTTTTTTTTTTCCTTTTTTGTGAAAAACAAAATGAAATAATCTTATTTCCACTTCATATCTATCATTTAAACGAAGTAATAAAAAATATATTTTAAAATTTAAAATTCATTCAGAACTTTTACACAAACATCAAAAAATAACATTTATAATATTTAATGATATATTTATTATTACCTTTTTTTTTTAATTGGTGGTCTTCTAAAAAAATAAATATTTTGAAATAAAATTTGAATCTAAACATCATATCCGTATAAAAAAACAGTTATTTCATTTAATTTTACAAAAATAAATATATAAATAAACTTCAATAAGCATATAATTTTTAATTTCTAGATATAAACAAAAGCCCAGTATTCCCAAATATACTAATTACTTTAAAAATAGTGAACTTTTACTTGAAAACACTTTCTTTTATGTTCTTGTCTCTGTATATTACTGAGATCTAAAGACTCTAATTGGAATTAATATATTAAATAATATTTTAGTTTAAGATTTTACTATCAAATGAACTTGAAGTTAATAAATGAATGCTGAAAATAACCACATTGAGCAACTTTGCATTGAGTAACTGCAATACTACAAAACCATATGGACTGCAAAATATACTCCACATAATGATCTCTTTGGATTTTTTATTTACAGCTTTTTTTTCAACATTTCACACAAGTGAACTTTTTCATAAATGTTTTTATGAATAGTTTTTCAGGATTTTTGTTTAAATTTAATTTATTTTTTCTAAAAACATTTCCAATCTACAATAACATATATATGCAATGATTAGATAATTAAAATTTTAATACAAAATATAATTACTAAAAAGATATTTAGTTTTTGTCTTTTTTAAATTAATGTTACATCCACTTTAAATAGACATCTTCAGTTAAATTAATGCTTTTCAAAATATATTTGTTTAAATACATGTGATTGAGAAGATTAGATGTAAGTCAAATGATTAAAAATTTAAAAATATTTTTGTTAATTATACATAATGTGTTCCAAAATTTATGACACACAGAGGAAAAGAGAAATTGAAGCTAAATGTGGCTTTATTTAAAAATATTTTTACAAAATTTTACAAACTCATTACAAACTTTTCTGACTAACACCTTCCAAGATATTTGTTGTTATTCAAGTAATTGCATTTTAAATGCATTCTGTTAAAGTCTTTTTAATATTTTTCTCAAATACCCTGAATTTTAAGTGGCTCCACAAATATAAATTTAGTAGAGAAAGATCAGAGAATCTCACAGGCCATTTCAGAACCATGTTATCAATCCTATGCATGGCAACTTTTGTAACATGATAAATGTATGCTCAGTTATGGTATTCACATAGAAGTTGAACTCACACCTATAGATTCTTGAATATCAAATTTAAGGCAAATGTTTTACCAACTGAGCTATTCAGTCAAAGGAAACATATAGTAGAAATTTGATGTATTTATATATGAGGGTTGGTTCAAATCCTCCTGAGACCTTCATTTTTTTTATAATAATTACTAAGCTGTGTTGTCTAATTGTGTGTTATTACTAACAAGTTGTTTGTATTTGAAAAGTTTATTATACATTCAACATTCGCTCAAAGATGATGAAAATAGTCCAACATATCATATCTAATAATATACTATCACCACAAACTTTCAGGCAGATACTAAGCTGAAAAGGTATCTCTTTTATCTTTAAAATATACTGTCATGTGTTGAATATAGAGAGCAACTTAATTATATTTAAAATATTGCAATGAGTTTATCTCAAAAATATTACATAAACAGTAAGCACTAGAAAATTTTATTTATTACATATATAAAATACCAGAAATTTGTTAACCAAGTAATCTTTATGAATAAAAAAACGAATTCTTAAAAAATGGATTACTTCTCACTCTGGTGTAATATATTAATATAAACAGGAGAGTTCAGACTTTGATCTTGACAGTGATTGATGGTTGCCGGTATTGATAAGCCTGGGTTGCTATATACTTATGCTAAAACAAGTTGTATTATCTAAATATTTATCTGTATGTAATACCCATTGGTGCAGTTATGCTGTGCTATCCAGTTCAAATCTAAACTTGCTAAACTTAAAAAAATTTCAGATTATAATCAGGCTTATGATTTTTTTCCCCAAATAAACTACCTACACTCAGTCCAATTAATCATTTCAATATTATTTAAAAACTGGGTATCTATCTATTCTTATTTATGGTATTAAATAAAAGGGAAACCAATCAAACCCTTACCACTCAATAGTTAGAAAGTTATGGAGTGATGTTATTTTCTACAATATTTTTTTCTTAAAAGTCTATTTTACATTTTTATATTGTATCATTTTTATTTATTTAATCATTGTAAATAAGAAATTATTTTTATAGCACTATGTTTATAATTGTAATACATTTAAAGATCAGCCTTTTCAAGCTATTGTGCGTGCGCTTTGGAGTGATGTTATTTTCTACAATATTTTTTTCTTAAAAGTCTATTTTACATTTTTATATTGTATCATTTTTATTTATTTAATCATTGTAAATAAGAAATTATTTTTATAGCACTATGTTTATAATTGTAATACATTTAAAGATCAGCCTTTTCAAGCTATTGTGCGTGCGCTTTTTACGAGTGTTCATTTATTATTAACACTGGTAAAAAGCGCATGCACAATAGCTTGAAAAGGCTGATCTTTAAATGTATTATTTAATTATTCCAAAGAAGACTATTTTACTAATTCACACACATATATATATATATATATAGATAAATTATAACTTTTTGGGCTGTACCGTGTATTGTTTTCCATTAAACACTGATATTTTGACGGACTAGCAACCGCCATAACGGTTGCTAGTCCGTCGAACCGCCATAGCGGTTGCTAGTCTGTCGAAATATCGGTGTTTAATGGAAAATAATACACGGTACAGCCTAAAAAGTTATAATTTATCTACATCATATAACCGTGAAAACATTAATATATATATATTAATGTAAAGAATACTCAAATAGAGATTAAATATTAAAAATTTAATATAACAAATATACTTTCAACACTTTCGTTCATATTCATGGTTAGTCTGCTGAGAACATCACAAACATAAAATAAAAGAAACATGATTCATTATATAGAATGAAGAGTAATAAATCCAAATTCAAATAGCATGTAAATCAGCAAAAAAATAATGTTGTCTTCGAACTAACCAGGAGTATGACACGAAAGTGTTGAAAGTATACTTGGTACAATAAATCTTACTTTATTTTTAATATTTAAACTCTGTTTTAGCATTCTTTAGATTAATTGTTATAATGACAGAAAATTAAAATGCAGTTATATTTGTGCTACATTAAGTAGATCAAGACAGACATTTTTCAATGTTCTGTGGAGATTTTAATTATAAAGAGTTGTATATTAGGATAACAATATGAATGAGAAAATAATCAAGTGTCATTAACATGTTAAATTAAGTTTGAAAATGAGATGGTCTGAATATATATATCTAAAAATATCACAATAGATAGCCAGTATAAACCATATTCGCCAAGGCTTTATCCTAGTTTACGTTTTAGCAATCAATAAAATCTTCATCCAGTGCTTTCCTACTTATTATTTCCTGATTATTTTCTAGCTTTTAAATTTCACCTGTGAGGAGTTTTGGAATTTGGAACAGTCCTGGTTGTATTATTAAATTATTATTTCAAATTTTAAAAACATTAGACTTTTTAATCTAATCTAATATGCTCATAAAGTTATGTAGATCTGTCACCAATTCAATATCTACATATTATGATGTCCTTAGTTTTTTTAACAACTATAGGCACCTTTACTATTTGGCTGGGATTGGTATAAAACCACATAAACATCACATGATACCAACTTATACAATGTTGTTCTTCAGCAATTCTCATCACATTTATTCTACCTACTAAAAGTTTTAAACCACTAAACATCACATGATCACCATCTCTTACACTAGCACATAATTGTTGTAAACAAAGGCAAAACTCTCCATACAGTAGTGCCACCCTGTTCCAACCAGAGTAATCAATGCCTTCTGGCATCCACTGATTACTCTGGTTGGCACAGGGTGGCACTATTGTATGGAGAGTTTTGCCTTTGTTTACTAAAAGTTTTAATAAAACTTACGCTAATGGCAAAACTATAGTGAGTAAAAAAAAGAAAAGGGAATCACTGAAGAACAGCAGTGGCAAGTTGATGTGATATGAGGTTTAATTCATTTTATTCCAAAAACTACACAAACACAAAATGAAAAATATATGTATGAGATAAATGAAGAATCTAAAAATTTTTTTGAAGAGGTTTTATTTTAAAAAGTTCTAGAAAGCATTAGGAATAAAGATGGTAGGTCTTTATTCAGCAATAGATTGATAAGGGAAGAACATGTTATATATAAGAGATAATCGTTTTAATCTTTACCATGGAAGAATAGTGCATATAGTATTTACTAGTCAGATCGGTGTAAATTTGAGATTTTTTTTTATTTTAGTTTTATCTTCTAAATAAAGACAACTAAATATCCATTTACATACCAATATTGGATGGTGAAGTTAGTTACGTACGAGACAACTGCCTGAAAAAAATCCTAAATCTTTTAAATAAAATTTAATTTGACGAGGTTCGAACTCGAGTTTTGCATTTCAGGCAGATGTGATTTTATATCACTAGATTATCATAATATATTGATATATAGTAAATAAAATAATTTCTAGTTTTATAAAAAGTTTTATGAAAAATAGTTTATTTGCTGAAAATATAGAATACTTCTCATTCATTCAATAATATTAGTTGTTGGCGTCAATTTTTTCCTTGATTTGAAAACTTATTTAAATTGTAGATGAAATACAAGTTTTTATGTCTTTAACTGCTTACTGCTTTTACTTATAATTCCGTTTGCGACATTAAAAATTGAGTGATTAATGTTGAATTCTCTCCGAAAATATTATGTTTAAATCTGAAGCTAAAAGAGATTGCTTTTCTGTTTTTGTTTGTTTAAATTAATGGCTTCAATTATTCCTCCGCATTGAATGTAATTACATGTTCTGAGATTAATTTATAGCTTAAAAATAATATATTGTAATTTTTATAAATAAAAAAATTAAAATAATATAATTTATATTCAGCCTCCATTTTCTTCACCTTGAACACAATAAAAATGTATCCATTTTGTCAATTTTTGACATAATTTATTATCTCATATTTCCAAACGAATAACACTTTTAGGAACAATCTTAATGCGTCTTAATGATGTTAAAAACTCTTAAAGTTTATGATGCAATTATAAGCAGGGTAACATAAATAAACTGGGATAAAAAAAATTACTAGTATACTGCTAGGAATTACTTTACTTGTTATATATCTTGAAATTGCATAATAAAATAGCATGTTATATATATATATATGTTCACTTGAACAAATATACATAGAAAAATCAATTTATTGTGTGTTTGAGGGGGCGGAAAAGAGTAACTTATTTCAATAGTAAAAACAGTCTAAAGAAAATTCCAATACTATTATAGCTATGCAATCTAGTCACAGTACAGTTTTAAAAAATGCAGCATTATTAAAATGTGGGCAAAGAATCTTGAATAACATGAGTAGACAAAATGGTAAAATGAGAATCATTTTTAGAATCAGTCTTCATCTTCAGTTTATTCTCACATGAACATGGCATCCTGTTTTGCTATAGAAAAACTAACTAAAACATTTAATTCATTTCAATAAATGGAAAATTCAGATTAATGTTCTATATAGTTTTGGCTATAATATAAACAGATCTACACCAAGTAAAATAGGTAAAGAAACCTGAAACCATATAATGTAGAAAATAGATCACTTTGATTCAGCATCTCTTTCTACTTTAATTGGCTATGGCTGTATTATATTATATATAAAAAATTATTACATGGAATTCACTCTTATATCAAACGGGTATATTTCTAATTCTATGAAAATATTTAGTGTATATAACATTATGTCAAGGCCCTTTGCTTAGATATTTTATTAAATTGCTATCTGTTAATGACTAAATACACACAAACCTACATACGCATGCACACATACACCCATATATATATATATATATAACAATAAAAATAAATATAAATTATTATACACAATTTTTTAATCTGCAGAAATAATTAACCCAAAGTACTTCTGCAGATTGAAAGATTGTATATAATAGTTAAAGTTATATTTATTATTTTTATAGGTATTGCAATATTTTTTAGTTAATGGACATTTTATTTATAATATATATATATATATCAAAAATGTTAGCTCCTAATAGAAATAATATTTCTGAACTCTGTTTGAGGCCTTAAACTAATCAATCTAACGTGGCAATGTCCTAATGTCCACTTTGTACATTTTTATAATGGTAGTTATTTTTATATATGAAAGACTATATAATAAATAAACAAGAATAGATTAATAATCGACATCTATTAAAGATTGTATGGTAAACAAACGTAGATTAATCAATATGCATTGATAAATTTATTAGTTTATATCTCCACTTCTAAAATCAAGAAAACCCTATGATTGTTTTTTTTTTTTTGTAATCTAATTATGACATATATTTAGTTTGTTGGAGAAAAGTATGTGTGTTTATATGTATATCGTAAGCAGTAAAAATAATGACAAACTACTATACTGTCTTTTTTAAATAAAAAAAATGTAATCAGTAACAATTAATAAATGTAGGGTGACCAGACAGGTTCGATCAAAAATTGGGATATAACGACCAGTCATTTTTACGGCATTGCATCCTCTTTTTTATAAAACTCCATTGCTATGTATATTCATTGTTGTAAGTACACTTCCTCTTTGGCATGTTGTCTATTGTTTAGGGTTATTAATATCCCTATTAATTTTATCACTATAGAAATTTAATATCAACAAAGAACTAATAAAACTATACTGTCAATCAAAGAAGGTGCAAGCGCTGTTCAAATTTTAGCCTACAAAAATCCAACCGCGCATGTTCCAAGGCGAGGTTCGATGTGAGAATGCATCTAGCTTGAGAACCCGTCCATATAATGTAATAACAATCTTTGTTTGGTGTTGGAATTTGTCTTAAGTTCTTATACTATTACTGCAGAGACTGAAATGGATAGATAGGGCCAAGAAACTATCATTTTTGAAATGAATTATTTATGTAAGACAAATAATAATTATGAGTATTTGAAAATCAGGACATACAACGGTCCCAAAAAGACATTTCGGGGACATTGGACATCTAATCAAAAATAGGGATAAATCCCGAAAAATCGGGACGTCTGGTCTCCCTAAACATATGGCCAAAGTTTCTTGTCTATCTCCAAAATTAACTGCGAAAAGAAATTACAGAGAAAGCTTGAAAAACGAAAAAAAAAATTGAAAATGATAAACAATAATTGTAAAATCAAATTCGAAGCATTACTATTTGTACTCATTAACATTATATATATATGCACAAGTATTAAAAGCTTATAAATATACAATTAGATGTATATAATATTTATGGAAAAATAAAGTCTCTCTCTCTATATATATATATTCTGACCTTCAATCTCGTGCATCTTCACTTCCAGATAATATATAATATAAAATAAAATAGGTTCCATCTCAGTTAATAATTAATAACTAAAATATTCAGCATTAAAATCAAAATGTTTCACTAGCTCAAATTTAAAATATGAATAAGGTTCAGTTTATAAAAATGAATTAAATAAATATTTAATATTTTCATGAGACTTGAAGTGAAAATACAGGTGACAAGATAGATTACATTGAGCCAATATCCTACAGGATACTACCTCAATGGCATAAGAACACTATCCCCCCTTATTACTATTTCAAATAACAAATTCATAGTATTCTTACGACTTTAATAACTTCTACTCACTAAGATTAAACTAATAATTAAATCTTAATCTTCTATTTAATAATAATCTAGCTCAATAAAATAATCTCAGGTTTATAAAGTTTATTCTAAGTTAATTTAAAATACGGTAGTAAAATATGATAGGAATTTTATGTCATAATCTACTACACTTAAACTAATAATAATAAATAACAATAATAATATTCTTCATTGTTTAACTAATTCTGTGTATCTTTTCTTTTTACTATAATTTTATTACCATAATAAAATAGTGAAATAATATAATATGATATAATAAATACTTCATGTAATGATATAATAAATACGTGGTAGCATTTTAATAATCTGACAAACAAAATATGTGTGGCAACTGATAGCATATAATTTAACATAATATTGTGATAACTGATTTATGACCAATAAAATAATGTAAGATTATGATTATTTAATTATAATGAATACCAATAAAATATTTAAAATTCTTAAAATAATTCTCTATTTATCTTTTGTGCAAAATTATATATTTGTTTCGATTATTATGCATATATCGTGTTTTCATGCAGCGATGTGGAGAAATAAATAACTCGGACACAAAATTTTTGAAATAACAAAATTTAACAAAGTTTATTACTAACAACAAATAAATAAACAATTTATTTACACTATTTACAGTGGATATCCTTAATTTTTTTATTTTACAGTTTGATCTACCGGGTTATAAAAAAAATAATTTATATTTCAATCATGTCTTTATTTAGATTTAGGACAAAATTAAAAATGTTACTATTTGGTTTCTCATTATGGTTAACTTGTTACAAATATATTTATCTACTTTATTAGCAACAGCATTTTATTCTTAATATTATTAAACTATCTTATTTTTTTTTAAAAATTCATAGTTAGAAAACATTCTATAGAAAACAAAATTTTATAATGAGTATGGATTTCTCAAAATATTAAAAAAAATTTCATCTTGCAAAGTCAAAGATGTTACACAAAATATTATCCAAAATTCAGTACTAGATTTTAGTATTTATCACACAATGTTTACTAATCATAATAAAGCCTTACTTTAGTATGATATAAGTATAATCATCAATATATTTCTGTTAATCAATAAACAAAAAATATACTATGCATATTGTTTACATAATTTACTTTGTACTATTGTATTTTAAAATATGCAATACTTATTTTCTCTTAAAAAAAAAATAATACTAAAGCATTTAAAATTATTATCACTTTAAAGAAAATATCTTTGTTTAGATACTTTATTTTAAAAAATATATATATATTTCATTTCCGAAATAAAATTCAAAATATAGTCTATGATTCTTTTCTTTCCTTAGGATACTTTGGATCTTCAATTTTAAGTTATAATATTCTGCTCCTTATAAGCAAATAAACTAATCTTATCCAAAAACGATAGCATAACCTAAGTTCTAAATTATTTATCATTTCTTTTAAAATATCTTACTAAACGATGCAGTTACATGAAATAAAGATAGCGAAAACAGATGCATAGGATTAAGGAAGAAAGCTAGAGTATTACTCTTAACATATCTCAAAATCATGGTACAGTGCGAAGAGGTAGGACATTTATCTGCCTAATATTCTCTAGTACAGGGACGATGTTAAAGCTATTTCTTCAGCTTTATTAGAACATCAAATATTTAAAGAAATATAAACACTGTCCAAATAAAATGTGTATCAGTCATAGGGCTTTGTTAACTATGCTGATATTCACATAAAGACTAAATATTATTTCCATTCCTTATAACATCCTATTTTTTAAAAAAAACAAATACATCATCTTGGTTTCCTGCTAACTATAGTACTTCCAAGCCACTATCTCAACATTATTTCTCAAGATTTTCCACATCTTACATCGATAAATAACTATCTGCATTTACAAAACAATAAATAAAATTCATTAATAGTTAAACAATCTAGCTGTTCCACAAGAAGAGTCTGCTTGCTTCATTATTCTATATGTCTAATCATATACAATCTACTTAGACAAGATTTGAATATCCCATAACATAAAAATTTTAAAAGAATCACATAATTATTTGTTATGTTGGATTATATTACTAATAAAAAAAAATCAAAAAATTGTCGTATGCATATTTTCAAATCAATCCTATCTCATAATGTTTTTTTAAAATGTATAAAATGCGGTACATATAAGTACAAAAAAAAAAAAAAACTTTTACACTTCATTCTTCCAATTTATGGATGATCTAAAGAAAACAAAAAATATACATTATAAATTATCAATAGTTATTATTATTACCAATAACCTTTATCTAGTCATCGTGTTCAGTAGGCTTCCTTTATCCACTTGAGCATTGCAGATATAAAAAAAAAAATCACACCCATACACTTTATATTAAAATATTTTTAGCTAAATTATTAGATTGTTATATTATAAAATTTTAATATTAATAAATTAATGTTTTTATGTTTTTCCTAATCTTATATAAAAATTTAGATTTAAACTAGGTTAACAAAATAAAAGGAATCAAAACTATATTTACATATTTTCTTGACGATAGTTCCTGATAAGTCCAAAATGTTTATTATTTTCTCTAGAGTTTTTAAAAATGTTCTCCAAGCGCATTAAAGTTTAAAATAAAAATAATTATTAATCCATTTAGTAAAATTTATAGGAAATAATCCTTGGTTTTAGTATTTAGGACGATAATTATTAAATCATAATATTAATTAATCCCATGAAGCTTCTTAATCTTCTCTACCAATATTCTCTGCGTATCCGATGCATCAATCCATCTAATTTAATTTTAAAAATATTCGATAAACTTTTAAGTACTATTTGTATTTCCATGGATCCATCTTTTTATTCATCTATGTGTTCACTTTTTATCTATGTTTCCTTCTTGATACATTTAAAACTTTCATTTGGTATTTTTATAAATCTCTTTTAAAATAAAAACTTCAAGTACTTTTGAACAAATCTTTTCCAAGTACATTTTAAATAATTCGAAGAACGGATATTTTAATACCAAAATGCTTCTGTAACATATTTTCCTGGGCTCTTTCTTTAATTCTTGAAAACACTTTTAAAAATGCCACCTTCAGAAAGTATATAACACTTTACTCCTTTGAACATAATATTCTATAAAATAATTCATGAGACATAACTGTCTTATCACCATTTTAAAATAAATCTTAGATAAACTTATAAATAATACGTTTCAATACATTTTTTAGACTCCGTATAATGTCCGAGCTGTGGTTTTTATGTACCAGAACAGTTCTTCGGTGAAATATTAATAAAGCTGTATCAATAAATATTTCAAATATTTTTTCAGCATTACAACTTATATCCATTTTATTTCATAGTATATCCATTTTTTATTGTGTAGTTTAGGTTAAACTTTTTAGATAAAATACGACTGATAAAGAACTTTAAAAAATTTAACAAAGCATGGAAATTATAAAAATATTTTTTAGTTTATACTCTCTTTTGCAAAAAATATTTTTTAAAATTATCAATTAGTTTTTTGCAGATAAAGTTATAAGAAAGTACTAAAAAAAAATTGACTAAAATAAAAAAATTTAAAAAAAAATACTATCTCTTTGAGAGTTGCAAATATACCTTTCTTTGGTTTCAATACATTATTCATCTCCCCCTATAACTTAGTTACGATATTTATAGTCTGTAAGAATACCTATTCCTATTGGTTAATTCTTACTTTAGCTTGAGAAAAAATTTACATATTTTCAATTTATAGCAGAATTATATTTGAAAATAAAAAAATTATGACGTAATGAACTTAAAATATTATTTAAAATATTACTTTTAAATAAATTATTATTTTATTAAAAAACTATTTAAACATTTAAAATAACTTTTAAAATAACATTTAATAACTTATTCCATTTCCTAATATTCAATTTATCTATTTTTATTTAAATAAAATATTTAATTTTTATATTATAACTGTATTCGTCTTTATTACATTACTTAAAACATTACATACGATAGTTAACTTAATGTTTAATACTATTTACTTTTATGATAGGCAATAATTCTATCCAATTCTATAATATAACTTTTAAAATATTTTAAACTTTGTTATTAATTCAAACAAGCAGTGTGTGTGAGAGTATACATTAAAAATCACGTGATTAATAACTTTGACAGACGATTTTCAATCTATTTCTCTGCCTAGACTAATAAAATTGATACACTTATTATATTATATAAAATAATTATAAAAAATTTGGAAGAACAATTTAGAAAATATAGAATTAGATATAATTTTCACCATCACAAAGTTTATTTTAAAAATATACTATATTAATTTTGACTATTTAAATATGATTACAAATCTAAATATAGCATTTATTAAATTATACGTTTTAAACTATTAAAATCGGATTTTTAAATATACTTTTAATTATTTATAGCTGTGTTATTTAATATGGCCAGCTTTTACAACCATATGAAACAATATTTTAAGCTTTATATAACTATTTTCAAACAATTCGCTATAATTTTATATACTTCGTATTTACTTTAGCCTCAAATTGTACTTTAAAGATATAATTGACTTAATATAATTAATGTATTAAAAGAACATATTCTAAATTTAAAATTTTTTAGTAATTGACTGTTATGTACTATTACCGACCTATAGAAAAGGGCACAATATATATATATCATCATCATCAACCATTATCAATCCACTGCAGGATGAAGGTCTTCCAAGTTCAATCCATCTTTTCCGATCTTTAGCTTCTCTTCTCCACATCACCCCTGCACACTTTCTTATTTCATCCATCCATCTCACATGTGGTCTCTTGCTGGGCCTTTTATTATTGACTGTCATAATTGTATATATTGAAAAAATATTCTTAAACTCGGAGGTAAAAAGCCAATAAACTCACCATGCTGTCTAATGCGTGTTGGTGAGCAGCAGATCCATGTTCGTATACTATATGAATAATCACATAGTAATAACAGCTGCAATGACAAGAATGTATGAAGTGGACATTAGGAATTTGCCCCACTCAGTTCTTTTAAAGCTTCCAAGAGGAATCAAAGGGTCTCCTTTCAGTTAATAGCAAACTCCTTTCTGCAGCCATATATATTTGTGACAAGTTTATAAACACTGTCACAAATCTTAAAAAATTGATTTGTTATAAGCATTCATAAAGTGATTTTGCCAATTATATATATATATATATATATATATATATATATATATATATATATATATATATATATATATATATATATATATATATATAATACTCAAATAAGTACATGAATATTGTCTAAATGTAATTATATGAGACTAGAACTCAGACTTTCAAGCATTCCATAGTCATCCATTCCATCTTATACAACTGACACACATAACCACATAATGTGAAGAAGATAAAGAATCTCAAATATATGTATTTCATGCTGAAACAGCAGTCATCAGTTGGACCAGATCCTAATCTCCCACATATATATACAATCAATGCTCAGCTTATAATAAGATATCAAATCTTAAAATGTTAATTGCCAAGCTTCAATTTTTTCCACACTCCAACTCTTCAGTCATTTATATCCCTGAAAATCCTAAGATGGAAATGCTAAAAGCCCTTGTTGATGCCAATATTAGTGCCATACACATGTTGACCTTAAATCATGCCGACTTTTCACATGTATGACCTTAATATGTCAATTTAAATATACAGAAGAGGGATGATTCAGCACAAAATGCATATATTGAAGATCATTTATTTTTTTCACATGCATGTGGTCATGAGTATCAGTTGTATAAGATAAGTGGATGTCTGTGAAGTGTTTGAAAGTCTGAATTCAAGACCCATATATATATATATATATATACATGTATATGTAATAAATAATAATTTACTGTGCTAGATATTGTATATAATATTTTGAGATTAAATCATTGCAATTGTTTAATAAATTGTTTTTCTCTTCACTAGTGAAAATTGTAATTATAAATATGCGACTTTTTTCGCATTCGTTAGTGAAGCTATAATTATACTTAAAATAATGTGTAATCGGTCTGCTTAGCACTTTTAAGATTTAATGAGTATGAGATTCCAACATTAAATCTCGAAAATGCTAAGCAGACCGATTACACATTATTTTAAGTATAATTATAGCTTCACTAACAAATGCGAAAAAAGTCGCATATTTATAATTGCAATTGTTTAAATATAATTAAATTGCTCTCTAGCATCAGCATATGACAATACAGATTTAAAGGCAAAAGATATTTTTTTATCGTCTTCCTCCTTCATAAACTTAAATGTTTGTCTGTAATGTCTTTGTTAGAAAATATAAATTTTTAATTAATTGGAAATTATCTAAATATTATTTCAACTTCATTGACGTATATGTTAGTCAAGCATATATATTTTTCATTTTGCAAATGATGAGTTAAATACCAATAATATATTGTCATGTGCTGATGCTGAAAGACAGTTAAATTATATTTAAAAGGTCACAATGAACTAATCTCAAAACATTATACTAAATATATAGTGCTATAAATTTTTATTTAATATATTAGTATTGAAATCATCATTGAAGTTAGATAAAAATCTTTATGTGAATTGAATGTAAATTTATTGGTTATCCAATGAGTGATACATAAAGGTGTATGTAATTTTGCTTTATCAATTCATAGTTTAATATGTCTATTTTTATTAAGTGATAGTTTTCTATATTTCCAGTTTTATTAATATGTAATTTTATATTTGATTTATTAATGTTATTCTTTTATAGAGGTGCTATTTTATAATCATTTGAATATGTTTAAATAAATCTGTTAATTTCTTTGACAGTTGAAAATTGAGTTTAATAAGATCAATGTTCCTAGAATTTTTTTTTTTTTTAAACTTAACAGAAAGTTCTTTAAAAGAATCTCAGTCAGATTCTTTTCCTTCCAATTTTGTCATTGTTTTAAACCACCTATATTCTCTTTAGCCCTTTGTAGTAAAAGAAGTACATTTTTGTAAGTTATAAGAAAGAAAATCTGGATTAATATTTTTTAAAAAAAAATACATTGTAATTAATAATGCCTTGGAACTGGACATACTCATTTGTGTGTATAATAGTTTTATATAGATGTTAAACTGTTGAAGTAAAGTCAGATTATTTGTGTTTATATTATACATGATTCAAAAACAAGAGATTTTTTCTTATGTGTGTGCATGTATATAACTGATCTCTTTATAAATATCACAGGGAGGTTTATGTATTTGACCTTGTATTAATTTCAATGTTTAGTGTTAGATATAGATGGATTTTGATTTAGCAGCTGGTTTAAAAAAGTTTCTGCCCATTATCATTTACATTTTTATCTGTTTTAGTTCATGTTTATATACCACATGAAATTAGCAACCATTATTCATTTTGCATTGGGTCAAGTGTAGTAAATCTTCCCATGCATTTATATTTTTTTTCCACTTTTATTTAACACAGGTTACTTATAGGCCTTTATAATTGTTCATTATATGTTTCCTCTCATGGTCTGGGTGTTTTACCACATTTGAGCTTTATTAGTAACATCAGCACTTGTGAGCTTGTCTAATAATAAAATCTGCCAATATTTAATTAATAATGTTATTGCAAAGATTGGTGCTTATATGTAAATTCTGTTATAGTACTCAATTATTTTAATGAAGTAAACATTAATTGAAGAAAAGGATAGTAGAATTAATTTACTGTCAAATGCATTAACTACTTTTTTAAAAGAGTTTATACTCAATTTTAATATGTGATTGAGCTAACTATATTTCAAATCCATCCATTAATATAAGCTATTTATTTTATTGGGAATTCATTATTGATAAACATTGTTGTTAATTGTTACATTTGTCTGGTGCCTTTGTTACATTGTCTAACCTGCCAATTGTTTATATTACCAAGAATCTCTACTCTCCCTGATCTAGCAACAATAATTGATCTGTATATGTTGGGACAGTTGTAGTAGGTACTTGTAATGAATCTATATCAATAAAATTATAAATATTTTAGGTTAGAGATTTAGTGGCGCCATCTGTTGAAGAATATTAGCTGCAGGCTGTCCTGTATAATGTATATATAAAGTCAAAAGCTTACCTTTCAGCTCTCTGCAGTTTATTCAATGCCATTTGTCATACCTTGTTTTTCCATTTGGTTTTAGTTTTAATTTTTGCATCCACTTCTTTTTTATTCCTGTTTTATTTTTATATTGTCTCTATTTTGTTATGGGTTTTAGCAATATACAATTTTTTTTGGGGGGAGGGGGGGAATAACATTTTTTAGTATAATCAATTGTTGCTTTTATACATCCATGAATTTGTTCACATCTTCATTTCTAATTTTGTCTCTCTCTCTTGTATTATATGTTTTCTACTCTTATCCAAGTCTGTAATTTTTAATTTTCTTTTATTTATTTATTTCTGCACATACTTTTGATCAATGTTTTACATGTATATAGCATATTTTATTAGTTCATTCTATTTATATACCCAATTATTGACGTGAAATTGATTTCTAGATTGGTATAACATTTTTGCTTAAATATTATACTTAAATACTTATAATTGTCACAAGTCGTATTTTTGTTTTTCAGTGTATAAAACTACTAGTGTTTGTTCACATCATTTATATATATATATAGAAATCTCATTAATTTTGGTTACAATATATATATATATATATATAGTTCTATTTTTCATTTCTTTTAAACAACTTGTTTTTATAATTTGAAGTACTCATTACAGCCTATGTGGTTTAAAAATATAGTCATCAGTAGTTGTGGCCACAGATTTTTGCAAATAAATATGGGCATACTGAATACCAAGTTATTAATAACAATAATAATATCATGTAATAATAACAGATACATAAAAATTCCTTAAAGAAATAGTAATACATGTATATGAGCTGTCACACATTTACAAGTGAAGCTAAAATAAGAAGTATAATATTAAAATGGCTTAAAGCTTTTAAGGAAGTTCTATATTCTCAAACTCTTTAATTCACCATTTGCATATTTTTGAATATTTGACATTTATATATTTCACCTTCTCCCACATAAACCTTTGGCTATGATTATAAAGATATAGAACCTCCTTAAAAGTGCTAAACCATCTCAATATTATAGTTCTCATTTTAACTTCACCTTTTAAGTGCTTGTCAATGCATATAATAATAATAATAATAATAATAATAATAATAATAATAATAATAATAATAATAATAATAATAATGATGATGATGATGATGATGATGATGATGATGATGATGATGATGAGGAAACTCAGGCTACTGTCACTGCCAGAATATCTCAACACATGTACATATATAACAGATCTCACACTAAAAATGAAGGCAGTTCAATATTCCTAGAACACCAAAAAACATCTAATCACAATTTTGAATGCACCAATGCTGAAATCATGTGCTTGGAAAAAAATGATGCCAAACTCAAAATAAAAGAGGCATATTTCATTGCAAATGATCCAAAGACCATTAATAGACAAGATTCATGCTTCTCAATTTCCAAGAAATGGACTGACTTATTAATTTGCATATATTTTCATACACTAATGATAACACAAAGTTGAGAATATTATATATAGAGCTTGCAAAAAAAGCTTTGAGAATATCCTCAACCCCAGACCGGTTTCTGTTTGTGGTGTCATCAGTGAGGTGTCACGCTATTCATTAGATTAAAAATACTAGGACAAGCCCAGCACTTTATCTAATATATAACTATTGAGACAGGCTATGGGTATGGGAGCAAATATGCCCCAAAGTACTAATCCAGAATAAAATATAATTAAAATATAACTTCACTAGTGTGCATTGGAAGCGCAGTATAATGATGATGATGATGATGAATAATAATAATAGTTGTTGTAGTAGTAGTAGTAGTAGTAGTAGCAGTAATAGTAGTAGTAGTAGCAGTAGTAGCAGTAGTAGTAGGAGCAGCAGCAGTAGCAGTAGCAGTAATACAGCCAGAGGTGACTTTTGCTGTGATTACACAAGTCAATCTACAAAAAATATAGAAACTGCTAATTTATTTTTTTGTTTAATATTTTACTTGCTGTCTCCTTACTTCTTTTGCAGCAACCTTTTTTTCCTAAAATATTTTAACATTCTGCCCAGTTATAGCTTTCCAATGTATTCTATTCTCTACTGTATCTTCCCCATAAAAATAATAAATATTAGCTTCTTTAGAATATCTTTGAGTTAATTTTTATAATATAAACAGGAATGCCTTTCTCATGAAAACCATGCTTATTTTAACTTTAAAATACTCTTTTGTAATGTGTTGTTCATTCATTTTTCATATCTAATACAATGAAGAAATGATTTACAAAAATAGAATCTACAGTACCACATCCAGGATGAAGAAGATATTAATTGGTCTTATGATCTTGTCATTGTATTTTTAAAATTTTATGAAGTATGTATACTGGGCAAAGGATATTAATTAGAATAGAGCAGTGATCTTCAACCCTTGGTCCATGGACCAGTGCTGGGCCACAGAAGTTTTCTGCCGGGCCGCAGAAAAGTTTGTAATAACAAAATAATGAGTTTAAACTTTTAATTAATATAAACAATTTTTATTCATTTTTTCATCTCATTTTTACCCAATTAAAAAAAAAGAAACAGAACGAAAACAAAATTGAATCAATCATATATAAATTAATTTGTTTTTTTAGTTATCACAGATGTGTATGGGGGGGGGGGGGTAGAATTAAATTTTTTATTAATTTTCTAAAAAAATTAAAAATTAAAAAAAAAGTTTATTATACAAAATCCATATATATATAATTTCATCTATATTTAACGTTGTTTTGATCAGCTATAACAATTATGCTCATCTAAAGCTAAGCAGTTTACATCTCTAAGAAAATTTATCTATAGACTTCTGCCGGTCTGTGAAACCTTATTCTTATTTTTGCTGGGCCGCAAAACCTTATCCTTATTTTTACTGGTCCACAGGTGTGAAAAGGTTGAAGACCACTGGATTAGAGAATATAGAAAGAGAAATTAGACAAGAATGTAGTACTTTCCCTATTCTTTTTAATATTTATTTAGAATATGTTTAATAATTATTTAGGCTGTGGAAGAGCAAATGTTGAAGATAGAATAAGAAAATGTGTAAGATGCTCAGTGAATATGACTTTTATTGTGTTTTCAGAATATGATGAATAAATTAGAAGATGTACATAATATGGAATGGAGATTAATGTTGGGACGATTAACTTTTTATTGATATGGAGGAAATGAAATCCATGATAACATACTTTAACAGGTAAAAAAATTTAGATATTTGGGTAGTTGTTTGAATGAGGATGGAAGAAGTAAAGATGAAGTTAAAAGAAAAATAGCATTGGCAAAGAATGCATTTATTTAGAGAAAGAAAATATTTTCTGAATCTTTGAAGAGGGGATTTAGGAAAAGATTAAATGCTATGTATGGAGTTTACTACTGTTTGGTTGTGAAACTTGAACAATGAGTAATAAAATTGGAAACCTTTGAAATATGATCGTGAAGAAGAATGGGAAAAAATCAGTTAGATGAATAAAATAATAAATGAAGATGTTTTGAAAAATATAAATAAAGAACTTTGATTGAGGAAATTCGAAATAGAAAAAGAAACTGGATTAGATGTATATTAAAAAGAAAGTATAGTTTGATGAATTATGTTTTAGATGGAATTATGGGTGGAAACAAGAAAAAAGGTCAGAAAAGATTGACATTATTGGATGATATAAGTGATGAGAAGAATTATGTGGACTTGCAGAATTGGGCAATAAAGAGAATGGAGTGGAAAATGGATATATTAGTGATGGGACCACTCTCTGGATGTGTTCATGGGACAAAACCTATTGATGATGCTGGAACATTCAAATATTTTTTTCTAATGCCTTTATATTATATTTGATATGATATTCAAGTCTCATTTTATACAATAAATTGGGTAAATTAGTAGCTTATAAACAGCTAATTTAGTTGCAATAGTATTTCCTATGAAACAAAATTAATTTACTAAATCCATCTTTCCGTTTAAAACGATACTAAGGGCAATCAATAGTAATGTAAAACTTCGAAACCAAAAGATTTCCGAAATGAGTTGTTACCTCGTACATATAAATGTCGAAGGAATTTATGAGCGACTAAGTATGTGATTAAGATAAATATATTTCTTTCTTTTAGTTTTAAAAATTAAATTGCCTTTATTTATATATATATATTCAAATACCCTACATCTATCCACTCCATCTTATATAACCGATACACATGACCACATAAATGTGAAAAAGATAAATGATCTCCAATATAGGTATTTCGTGCTGAACCAACACTCGTCAGTTGGTCCAGATCATCTTCACATATAAAATCACACACACACACACACACATATATATATATATATAAGCACGAAAGATGTAGGCTGGAGATCATTTATCTTTTTCACATATATGTGGTCATGTGTATCGGTTGAATAGGATGGAGTGGATAGATGTAGGGAGCTTGAAAGTCTGAGTTCAAATCCCTTGTAATTGCATTACGTTCAGTAAAGACAATTTATTTGTTTTCAAATATTACATCTATTTAAAGCATAAATAGTTTGCATAATTTAGATTTGGTTATTATCTCAATTTTAAAAAGAAATGGAAGAACTCGGATATGAATTAAAATATCTTATTCAATTTGATTAAAAAGGAATTAAGCACATTTTGTTTTCTGCTTGGAGCAAATGTGTAGGATTCGCAGCAGCTGGCTTCTGGCCTTTTCTTCAAGTAATAACCTCAAAAATGTTTGAAAAAGTTAGTTTTCTAATTGATTTTAATTCAACTCTCCTTAATACGATTAAGCTTTTAGAATCATATTTGTTAAGAGGCTCCTGTTCAAGTTCTGTTTGCCCTTGAATACTTTAAAATGTCATAATGATTTGTGGCAAATAATGGATTAACATTTTATCTCCCGTATATATATAAAATACTACATAGCTTTTATTACTACATTAAATTAATAATATATAAATATGTTTATTGATAAGATTATAAAAAAGGAAGTGAAACTATTAATACATCGCATGACCAACAATACGTACCTGTTTCCAGCTTATACATTGGTATTCATTAGGAAACTTGTTTAGTGTAAAATAATCAATAGATATCAAATGATAGTGGTTAATAAATTCTGATTCAGTGCTGTCTTATTCAAATATCTCCATTTAGTTTATGGAGGGACTTTTTGATAGATTGATAATAAGCATTTATTTTTATATTGCTCTGCTTTATAAATTGTAATACATTAAAGATCAGCCTTTTCAAGCTATTGTGCATGCGCTTTTTACGAGTGTTATTAATAAATGAATACTTTCACTCCCAACACGAGATATAGTATTTAAGAAAGAATAAAATGAATCACTTATTCTTTCCAACCCAAATGCTTATATATGGGCAAATCTTAAGTACTGGAAGTGAAAGCGTGAGGATAAACCACTCACTTTAAATTACTGATTACGATGTCTGAATGAATGATGTCGATGAAATGCTTACTTACATATGTTTAAGTTTCAATTGAGAGTGATGTTTAGTAAATTCTAGATAATTTTGTCAACGTCATTCATTCAGACATTGTAAACAGTAATTTAAAGTGAGTGGTTTATCCTCATGCTTTCACTTCCAGTACTTAAAATTCGCCCATATATAAGCATTTGGGTTGGAAAGAATAAGTGATTCATTTTATTCTTTCTTAAATACTATATCTCGTATTTGGAGTGAAAGTATTCATTTATTATTAACACTCATAAAAAGCGCATGCACAATAGCTTGAAAAGGCTGATCTTTAATAGGTTGATAATATAACAAAAATTTAAAAATAGGTGCTAGAGGAAGGACACATTAGGTCCAGAAGATCCAATTGCATAAACCAAAAATGTCTAGAAAACTTCTTACTGATTAAAGCCTTAAGCAAGAAACTGATCTGGAAATATTTGGATAGAACAAAGTGGATAAGGATTTATTAAGCACAACCATCTGACATCAAATGATTAGTAAAGATTTTGCCAGATAGTATAAGAGTAAGGAGAATAAAAAAATATGCTAATAAATACAATATTGTAAAGCCACTCATATCATTATGCAAGCTAACAAATCTCAACCTTCTGACCATATCCAAATGACGTTCTCATTTACATTTTTTTGATCTTCTGAAAATATCAGATGATAGTTGAAATATCATACTCATATAAAATATTATTAAATGCAACCAGGCATTCATCTTCACAAGGCAGTGTTAGTTTCTACTCATTTTAAACCTTTTGTGAAAAAATAGTTTTTTTTTATGAAATGAGTTATTAAATTAAAGTAATCAAATATTTGCAAAATGTCCATGTCAAAGTGCCAGATTTCTTATGTTAAAACTAATAGTATATACAAAATGACCTTTGAACCTAATCTCTTCTGGTCAACTTATAGATTTCTAAACACACATTTGGTAATAATGAGTCAAAAATAAATATATAGTACTTTTCAGGAACAATTATTATCAATATTGTAATATTGATAAATATATTCCTTCAACTTGTCCTTGGTCAGTACTTTATGCTTATTTTTGCTTTGAATATAGATTAAAGTCTACGAACATGTTTGGGAGTTCTGTTCTGGTAGCAACCATCAGTCAACCCAATTAATTAGTTAATATTAAGCAGTAAATATTATGTGTATAATTTTAATTAGAATATAAAATGAAAATAATAAAACAAAAGAAGGAAACTGCTAGCTAGTAAGTAATGGTCTCTTCTTTGTTTTTTAATGATGTTAGAAAGGCCATTGTCCATCAGTCAATTATTTGAAGAGCTATTTTATTTGTCCTTGCATATATATATATATATATATATATATATATATATATATATATATATGTCCACAGATGGCGTCCTACCAAGACTGCCAATCAAGCGTGTTTTGTTTACATAAACGTCAGAGTAGTTAGTATTCACTATCTCTAACTATAATTCCACTTTCAGATCATGATTTCAAGCTATTTGCTATCGTCAGTGAAAGACAGGAATAAAGAAACTAGATCTGAATACAAACTCTGAGCGTTTATGAAACAATTTCTATTCAGCTTGCAAGCTGAATAGAAATGTACCTTTGAGGTCTTTCTTGCAATGATATAGATTGCAGAGGCTTCTACTATGTGGTGATGCTGAACTGAGATCAGACCCATGTAGCTATCTGGTTTGCTATGCTGAGTTTGAAGACATTACGTGTCTAAAAAATTCACGCTTGCAAGCTGAATAGAAATTGTTTCATAAACGCTCAGAGTTTGTATTCAGATCTAGTTTCTTTATTCCTGTCTTTCACTGACGATAGCAAATAGCTTGAAATCATGATCTGAAAGTGGAATTATAGTTAGAGATAGTGAATACTAACTACTCTGATGTTTATGTAAACAAAACACGCTTGATTGGCAGTCTTGGTAGGACGTCATCTGTGGACATAAATACAAGCGTTAGCAAGTTTTTTAACTTGCATTTTTGTTTATCATAAATGTACCTTTGAGGTCTTTCTTGCAATGATATAGATTGCAGAGGCTTCTACTATGTGGTGATGCTGAACTGAGATCAGACCCATGTAGCTATCTGGTTTGCTATGCTGAGTTTGAAGACATTACGTGTCTAAAAAATTCACGCTTGCAAGCTGAATAGAAATTGTTTCATAAACGCTCAGAGTTTGTATTCAGATCTAGTTTCTTTATTCCTGTCTTTCACTGACGATAGCAAATAGCTTGAAATCATGATCTGAAAGTGGAATTATAGTTAGAGATAGTGAATACTAACTACTCTGACGTTTATGTAAACAAAACACGCTTGATTGGCAGTCTTGGTAGGACGCCATCTGTGGACATAAATACAAGCGTTAGCAAGTTAAAAAACTTGCTAACGTTTGTTTATCATAAATGTACCTTTGAGGTCTTTCTTGCAATGATATAGATTGCAGAGGCTTCTACTATGTGGTGATGCTGAACTGAGATCAGACCCATGTAGCTATCTGGTTTGCTATGCTGAGTTTGAAGACATTACGTGTCTAAAAAATTCACGCTTGCAAGCTGAATAGAAATTGTTTCATAAACGCTCAGAGTTTGTATTCAGATCTAGTTTCTTTATTCCTGTCTTTCACTGACGATAGCAAATAGCTTGAAATCATGATCTGAAAGTGGAATTATAGTTAGAGATAGTGAATACTAACTACTCTGACGTTTATGTAAACAAAACACGCTTGATTGGCAGTCTTGGTAGGACGCCATCTGTGGACATAAATACAAGCGTTAGCAAGTTTTTTAACTTGCATTTTTGTTTATCATATATATATATATAATACACCACTAACTATAATGCCAATTAAATTATTAAATTATTGTAGATGGTTTGCTATTGCATAATCTTTATTATTTGCTGTAGCTCTATGAACTCATTTAAGATCCCATGTTGAAGTCAAAAAACAGTCACCTCTTTTGATTACATTATAGCACTGACAGTGTTTCCTTGTTTCAGTCTGTGCAGCTAGTATTGATTGCCTTTTGCCTTAGAAACATTATACCAGAAAATTTTAACTAGAATTAAAAGTAAAGTTTCCCGTTTATTAAAATATTCTATCACCTATAACATCCATTAAAACTTTAAATTATCTATCTAATTGCAAAGTAATCATGTTATATAATTCATGATCTAATTTAACAAGCTTGTATCGCAAATGTTATCTAATGATCTTGTCAATAGCTCTTAACAAGCTTTTCAGAAATATTCCTAACCCCAGACTGATTTCTGTTATGACTTCCTTAGTCCCATATGCTATTTAAGATAGATAGCTGGATTTGAAGACATATGGATGTCTGAAAATTTCAGATTAATAGTTAACCATTAGATAAAGTGCTGGGCTTGACCTAGTATTTTAAATCTAATGTTTGAATATCCTAGCACCTCAATGAGGAAGCCAGAAGCAAAAACTGGTCAGGGGTTAGGGATATTCTGAAAAGCTTGTTAAGAGCTAATGGCAAGCTCATTATATATATATATATATATATATATATATATATATATATATATATATATATATATATATATATATATATATATATATATATATATATATATATATATCACAAATTAGATTATACATATATAAAATAGTCCCAGTTGCATGTTACTAGCTGAATATTACTGAAACCAAACAATACTTTCTATTCAGTAGCATTCAAATGAGAAACAAAGATAAGTCTCATGTGCATTTGAAAAGGAATGTTTTTAATAAATGCATGCTAACAGTTCTTACTTATGGATCTGAGACTTGGCCACTTAAAAGAAAAGCAGTATGGAAGTTTCAGACTACTCAGTTCAGTATGGAAAAATAAATGTTTGGTGTAACAAGAAGAGATTGAAAATGAAATACATGGGTGAGAGAACAAACAGGTGTTTCTGTTGAATTTTGACAACAATTTTTGAAAAACAGTATAAATTTCATTACTTTTTAATGTGAAATCTTTCCTGCATTAACTGATATCTTCTTGGCACTCTTCTGACCAAAAGTTATCCAAAACTTACTCTCTGTATCCATAAGAGGAAGTTTATTATTAATGATTTCCACTGTTTCTTAGTAGATCCTTGTAAATGATTATAAGCTATAGATATTTTCTCTTTTTCTGTTAACAGGTTTAATTGGAAATAATTGTCCAAACTATCAAGGTGTTTTATGAAAATCTCTACTGCTTCACATCTGAACACCTGAATTTGAAGAATTTATTAATACAAATGAAAGTGTCATAATTTCTGTGCTGTCCTGAGTTTGTTGTATTTTCATAGTTTTCTTTTAGTTTCATATCTCTGGTGGTAATTCTTTTGTTTTCCGTATTAAATTCTCTTGCCCATTTTATAAATAAATTTCAGTTCCATATCTCTTGTGGTAATTCTTTTGTTTTCTTTATTAGATTCTCTTGTCCATTTTATAAATAAATTTCATGTATCTTTCTTCATCATAGTATGATCCATCTTTATGTTATTTATGATGCCAAGTACTTCTAAGTTTCTTCCATAATTTCTTATGTCTTATGGAGTTTTTTTAATGAGCAGAAAAATTTGAATTCAGCCATCATCTCTTTTCACTTGTTCTCTTACTTCTAAATTTCTATCATTTCTGCTGTTCTTTGCACAGTGTTGTGCAACTTATTTTTACTAGACTCTATAGATTTTTGAATCATTTCTTCTAAATCAGTATGTAATTGTATTTCTATACATTTTATTGTCTGCTGGACTTGCTCTGTATTTGACTTGCTATATGCATTTCTTTAAATTCTTTATCTTTATTTCATTGTCTTTCTGCAAATTCATTCTCTCTTTTTTGTTGCTTTTCTTTAAAATTTCATTATTTTTCTTCAATGTTTAGTTGTAATTTCTTTTTCTATTTTTTTATGAAGCAATACCTGATTTCTTTGTTGTGTTTCTTAATTTTTTGAATTCATTTTTGAATTTTATTTTTTTTACAAATACACACATCATTGCAATATTAAATCTGCCTGATTCCTCTTCTGAAGGTTTATGCACAGTCTTAATCAATTCTCACTCCATCAAATCTATTCCCATTGTTGTACTGGCTCTTGTATTGATGATGAAACCGTGTTTATTTGTGTTTCCATCCTTCTTGTTACTGAATGTGTTATCAATATATGTAACTAATTGTTTCCTCTATAATACTATTGTTAATTATTCTATTACTATGTTTCTTATTCTCTTTCTGCAGATTCGGAAATGTAAATAATTTTATATGTACTCTACCCAAGCTGTATTATCTTTGATAATAAATAACTAAGGGAATGTCTTAATTGCTCCAGAATTTACCACAATTTCAAACACCGGAAGTGCTACATCTGAGTACCTTAGCCTTTAGAATCTGACGCTATTCTACGGCACTAAACCACACATAGCAAGAATTAAGTGATTTATTGCTATTATTAATTATATGTTATTATCAGTTTAGATATTTACTAACATTTGTTTTATTTAAAATGTGCGCGTATAAAGATTATAAAGATGTAAAAAGGTTTCATAATTTTATGACGTAACTATGAATTTTAGATGCTAAAATAGTTATTGATATGAACTGCTAATGGCAAAAAATAATAATAATGATAATAACAGGATGACAAATAAGTATTATTATTTCGTCATTATACTCTATTATTTATTGATGAAAATTTTGCTACCGGCAGTTTATACTTAGCAATTATAGTTGGTGAAGTGTGCGGATTTACTAGTAAATGTTAATATTTTTACAAGCTAAAATAATATTTTACGTCAGTTAATAATACTATATCTAAAAGCATAAATAGTTTATATCGCCGAGTTTTAACTAAAGCAAAGAAGTGAATTATTTTATCAGAAAAATTATTAAAATACCAAGTCTTAAAAATTGTTAATATTCCATACAGATATAATCGATTTTTCGAAATGACTGAATAAAATATAATAAAATGTAGAAAAATAATAATAAAAGTCAATTTGCAACAAATAAATAAAAATAATGCACCCATTATATAAAATATTTAACAACAGAAATAAATGTGAATAATTTTCGTTGAAATAATTTTTTGAATGTTAAATATATTAGTTATATTTACAAATTTGTTTTTTTTTTACAAGTGCGTCATTAGTCCAACTTTACCATACCACAGTCATTCATCATCACAAAAAGCCAACCCCTCCCCTCTCACTAAGCATGCATTTTGGAAACCCTTCAATTTTCTCTTGAATTAGACATAAAAACATGGAACAACATAATTTTATATATATATTTAATCTCAACTTCAGGTATATACCTATGTTGTAACGGCATGGTGAAGGAGAGTCTGAAAGAGATAGACAGAGTAATAGAGAGATTAAATACAGATGTTCTTCTGTAATCAAAAGAAGTGTCATAATTGCAACCTGAGATGTAGATGTGTATGCCTCTTGCAAAGGGAAATTATTCTAGCACATTTTACTGGTCATTCTAGAAGTAATACAATGATTATGGCTTGTATTTACTATTGGTGATACTAAATGAATGCTACCCATGATTTAGATTATAGGTTCATGATTATCATGTAACTATGATTTGAATTACTATTACTTATAATGCTAACTTTTATAAAGTGATAATTCATTACTCTGCCCAATTTGAAACTTAATCTCTAATTAACACACCCTTTGTACATTATAGTTTAATTCAAACCATGTATAGAACTACAAATAAATGATTATGTACCAATAGTTTATTAAAAATAAAATTTAAATATGACACAAAATAAGCATTTGCATTTTATAAATCAAGTATTAATCTTGTATATAAGCAAATAAATAATTTGAAAGTCCCTTAGACTTAACTTTCAAAGCACTTATTTGCTAGTATCCTAAACTAACTCTATGTGCACATGTTTGATCTCTTGTTTCAACCTTTTCTTCTAAATCATATTGACCATCTTCTATTTCCATTAGGATTTTTATCAAAATATGTTATACAAGCTTTAATTTTAAAAAAATAATCTAATCAAAATAGATAGTGGAATTTTATAATTACCAGTATATCTATTGTAACATAAAAATATGCTTGTTTTAATTTCCAAATCAGAATAAACATGTAATTAGTTATTTTTAAATAATTTCATTTAAATGACAGTTTTTGTTTCATTGTTCATTATTATGGAAAACAAGTATTTTAATAGAGTTTTATGCTTATTGTAATTAATTCCAAAATTATAATTTTAAAATTAAATGCATGAATTATATCCCATCTTTTTATCAGCCCAAAATATTGATATATAATGTTAAATGTCAAATTTCTTCTCTATCCTAAAAGTGAAAGGGAGCTTCTAATCCCACTATGTACAAATGCATTTAACATAGAGAAGAAAAACAAAATATTGCACTTCAAATTTTAATAAATACTAAACACTAAACAATAAAACATGCTATGTCATAATTACTAATAACAAGTATAAATAAAATTAATAATAAAAGTATATAAACTGATTAAAAAAACAAATGTGAACACTCTTACCTATGGAAATTTTAAAATTTAAATTATAATACAATCTCACTGATTTTCTGTATAACTTTTGAATCTTGGAGTATAGTATGAACTTTAAAAAATCAAGATGACCTGGAGTGCTCCCTCTAGATTCAAATTCTTTCTAGTATAAATCTTTTTTTCTGAGAGCTGTTCTTACCCTGACAAATTCTTTTTTTAAGGTTTCTTCTTCAAGCAATAGTTAGATTTTCATTATACCTTCACATAGAGATTTGACTGTTAGATCTATTATATTCAATTTCTCACAACATGTAAAAGTCAAGCATGTTCAAAACAAGACAACACTTTAAAAGATCAAGCACATGATGTTCTGACAGGATAGGATGTGAATCTAGCCATGTATTTCAGACTTACAAAAATGTATTACAGATTTTCAATGTAATACAATAAAACTTTGTATTTATGTGGATTACCACAGACTTCTACTTGATGGCCATTATTTCTTTAATTTCTGATAAACTTTTCTGACCTCTGAAATTAACAAGCAGCTACTAATTAATTGCACCACTGTATTAATTCTGACTTAAATAATTTATTATGATATCTCTAAAAGTAAACATTAAAACCATTGTTTTTTAATTAAGTGCATATACACTGTAATGGTCAGAAATATGTGAAATGATGAAAAGTGAAATCACTATAAGTATATATCTCATTAAAATATGAAGTATGTAACCAACAATTAATTATACAACATATATTTATTAATTATCACGTAAACAAAATAAATTAACAACTAAAGAAAGAACTAGTTTGACTATCCCATTGTAGTGCTAATGTTACAATAACTTACTAATCATTAACAACAATATCTGTTAAGTATCCAGCATATAATGGGAATTCAAGATTAGTAAAAATATAATATGCTTTATTGTGCTTTAAGATATCACATAACATGAGTGTGCACAAAATCGTTTAATTCATATATTTAAACATGAAAAATGACCAGTTTAGAAAATTTTTAAATCTATAACTCAAATATCTTATTATATTATACATGTTAATTTTGATAAAGAAAAAAAATATTATCAATTGTATTTTTAGAACTTATTATTATATCTTTCATTGAAGTTCAATATAAAAAAGCAAAGGCAAGATATACATGTATAATACAACAATACAAATCATAACATTTAGATATAATCAGGTGAATAAAAGTCATATACTTAACATCATTACTTCAAAAGAACAATACATTTGTTTACCTTCAAATGCATGCATAAATATACATTCCCATAAACACTATTATGCAAATATGCTTTAAGAAGCAGAAAATTCATCATTGTATGTCAAGATCCTGACTGGAATGTACAGATTATCAAAACTTATGAGTATGAATACCATTAATCTACATCATGCAGAAATGCACATCTTCACGCATACATGGCATAATACTAATTCAAATAAAGCAGGAATTTCCCATCTGCATTTTTTATATATTTAAGGCAGAACAATATACACACAATATAACTTTGAACTTGGAATAATATAATGCCTACATGTATGTTAAATGCCCCGAACTCCACACCTTCATAAATAAATCTACAAATTTAAATTGATTAAGTTATATTATTACTAGAAAAATCATGCTGTTATTAAATTTTAATATTTATTTATTTAACACCTTTAAAATAAAATGTGAATAATCATTGAAATTAAAAATATTCACATTGTCTAAGAATCTCACATAATTTATTCAATATTGCCTTTAGTTCATTTATGTAAATTCAAGTCTATAACATTTATGCAAAAATGTTTGTGCGCGTTTTGTATATGTTATTTGTTTGAATGGTAAAAAAAATATTCCTCTAATTAATAATAATAAATAAACCCATGTGAAAATTTTATATTATAATCAAACAAAGTTTAAGTCACATACAAACTTAATGTATTTAAATTATAATAACTCTAACACACTTTAAAATACATAATTAATAATAAATAACTCAATATATTTTATACCCTAAAAGTTATTAAATTTAAGACAGTTTATATCAGGGGTGGCCAACTTTTGTGTTCATAAGATCGACTTTTTATTTTTAAAATGTGTTGCTTCTTGATCGACTTGTCATAGGCGTAGTCTAAGTGGAGGGAGGTGTGAAATACATACTATTTTTATATATCTACCTAATAAAAAATAATTATTTAACGGTCCAAAAAACTCATGTCCGGGGGGGGGGGGGTAAAGCAACATGAGTTATTATTAACAATATTTATTAATTCAAATTAGCTACATTAAATCAAACTAAAAATATTATTTTCAATAATGATCAGCTTAATGGACTTCACCTATCAAGAATTCAAAAAAAAATTAGAACAAAAACAAAAATAACAAAAAAAAACTTAAAAATCTTGACTTAATTTGTCTCATTTGTTACCTGAAAGCTCTTGTCAGATTGGCCTTGTGATCGACCGGTGGATCACGATCGACTTGTCGGACACCCCTGGTTTATATCACCATTTGTATAAATCAAATCCTTGGAATGTACAAACAATAAAAATGGCTTTATATATCTTTTTTTAAAAAAAAAAAAAAAAAAAATGGCTTTAATAGAAAGTACAATGTTAATTTAATTAGACTTGTAATTATTAGGACAAATATTACTGGATTATTCACTTTAGAGTTCTCATATTTCCTGGTTGCCGACTACAAATTCTTTTTAATCCTGATCAAAATATTTAAACTCCATTTAAAACATATAGTGCTGCCCATTGACTTGCACATAATTCTATTAGCATATTAATTAAATTGTTGTAGATGGTGAGATTTTCTTGTATTTTATTTTAATTTATCTTAGAGACATTAGAGTAAGATTTGTTTAAGTATATGGGCATCAAAGTTAAATTCACTTATTTTAGTTATAGCCATTTTTATTTCTCAATTGCAGGTGATCCTTTTTTCAATTTTTAAATTATTCACACTAAACAATTTTCAAGTGTGGTTTTCTAAGTTATTTATTTTTGAAAATAATAAGAGTGTGCATATTAAATTAGCAAACTTTTAATCATTGCTTTATAAAATTAAAATAGTAATTGAAATTATAATCTTTTCAATAATTTTAATTACTCTAAACAATATTAAAAATTACCTATAAAATATTTTTGTAGTATATAAAAAATAATAATAATAATAATAATAATAATAATAATAATAATAATAATAATAATAATAATAATAATAATAATAATAATAATAATAATAATAATAATAATAATAATAATAATAATAATAATAATAATAATAATAATAATAATAATAATAATAATAATAATAATAATAATAATAATAATAATAATACACAAATGCATGAACATATTGAAGTACATTATATAACGTGCTTATTTATCAGTGGTATGAGTTAATTATTTCATAAATATATGTTTTATTTTATTATGTTTAAATGACTTTATTCTTCGCTTGCCTTACTTAACACTTTAATAGCCCAAAATGCGAAATTGTGTTTGTCACCTTTAGATTGCTCTAACTCAGCTAATTTTTTAGTTACGGTGATGAAAAAATACCCGTATTAAAGCTTAGAGCAAGGCCTATAAGATGCTGCCCTCTTCTGAATTATTTTATAAGTAAAAAATCAATACTAGGAGGGTTTTAAGTTGAACAAAAGAAGAAGGCCAGTTTTGATTGGTTGGATAATCTATTCTCAATCTATTCTCAATTCTTATTGGCTGATGATTCTGTTAAATATTTTTTCACCGCTAAAATGAAAATATATGTTTTGGAGTGTTTTTTTTTATTATGTTTCGTACATATTATAAATAATTTTCATAAAATCTGATAAAAATATAGTTATTTTACAAAAGTAGTAAGGTTTTATTAAAAAATTGTATACTTTACACGATTGTAAATTGAAAAGGAAACTAGCGATACCAGCGATAGCATTTTTTGACATCCTGTCAAGAGTTTAGATTGCTCCAAGCTGTTTATTTAATTTTCAAACAAAGATTAATGTTTTAGAATATTTGTTTGGCATTTATTTACATATTACCATGTATTTTGGTTAAAATATACTGAAAATATAATTATTTTTAGAAAGATGCTCAGATTTTACTAAAAAATTTGTAACGTTTTTAATAACGTAAATCTGGAAGGAATATAAATGACGTTGCATTGCTTGTAATGCTTGTAATTTGCTCTTAATATTTTCTTTGATTTTTCTGCTTTTGAATATTTCTATAAAATACAATAAAAATATATTTTTGAAATAACTTTCGTTTACTTTCCTAACATTACAAATAATTAATATACTTTTTGAAAATGAAACTAAAATTAATATATATTGTAACGTTTATTTATATACATTACAAATATATTGGCATTTGGTAGAAGCTAAAAAATAAAAGTAAATTTAGATTTTTTTTGACTAATTTTTTTTTTAAAAAAATAACGTACAATGAAAGTTAAATTATTCTTTCGGTTTTTTTTTATGTAATTAGAAATAAAAGTTAGAATTGGAGAGAACAAAAGACACAAATTACCAATCTAGATAAGAGAAAGTAAAAATATTTCAACTAATTAAAGATGGCAGAATTATGCTGAAAAAAATAGAGACTTTGTAACATAAATTTTATAAAGAATATATAAGATTATCAACGGATATTTTGACAAACAAAAGATATGCGCAGAAGTCGGAAAACTGGGCCTCTGAGAGAGTATAAAAGGCAGAGATCAGTTTGAAGGACATCTTGTTCGTTGGTTTCTCTAGTTGGTCTTGGATAGCAATAATATATCCAAGATCACTCTACGCTGAAGTAATTCGGCATGTTGGAGTGAACCGGAGCCTCTGAAGACATCGTGCCTGAAGATGTATACCAGAAAAGCTTTCGTGACCGACTAGGAGAATGGACCACAGGATCAAATAATAACCAAAAGGCCGAGCTCATTCTACCCAAAAAACTATGCATAGTTATCTACTACTGAATTCCCAAAACTTACCGGTAAGTTATACTTCATTACTCCTGATTGTGACCAAATTAAACGTTTTCAAACAATTTCTAAAAGTATGTTTAAACAGGATCCCGATAGAGACATTAATTTTCTTGTACAAGAGACATTCAATTTTTTTAAGGAAATTTCTAGAAGAAATTTAGATATGAACAGTAATTGTAAAATTGTTTTTTTATTAATTGATTCACGTCTGAGTTGTGTTCTCTCAATTTTTTGATAAGTAATTTATTTCAAACATTTTTTTAGTCTATTAGAATAAAATTATTTCCAATACCAATTTTCATTTGTGCATTATTAATAATAGTTATTATTTTTTATTATTAAATCTATTAGTAGTTTAATAAGATTTAAAAATGTAATTTACCTTTGCCAATATGTTTGAATAAGCCCAGGAATAATAATCTTAAAAAAATATAATTCTGTACCGTAATGGTATGATGTAAGACCGATTAGTTTAAAAGTATTTTTTTTATTTGTGAGATGTTATATGATAGATTTCAGCGAATTCTTAGGAATTAAAGACCTGGTGCCCAGATTAAATAAATTAAAAGCTGATTTCATCGATAGCACAATTCTCAACAATCAATAGGCTGAGTTGATCAGGAAATATAGCTATGTTTTTAGAATAGAAATATAACTTTCTTTTTTTTTGACATAGCTTGATCAACTCACGCGCAGTTTATATTAGCATGTAGTGGCCTAGCAAAACGAAAAACGTTACAATGGCGCCCAACGTGGGGCACCATTGTAACGTTTTTCGTATTACTAGGCCACTATACGCCTCAAATTTATATTTGAGCGTGAGTTGATCAAGCTGTATCAAAAGAAAAAAGAAAGTTGTATTTCTATTCTCAACACAGCTATTTTTCCTGATCAACTTCGGCCTAGAACTATTACCGAGTACAATCGTGAGCAGAACCAGTTTTTAATTTCTACTTGAGGGCGCCAGAGTCGTTAGACCCACTGAGACTGCGTCAAACATATTGTAGCCCGTAAGGTAATAATTATACGATCTGAGTTAACATTCTCGTTAAGAAGAAGATATCCCCATTTTTTTTTTAATTACGGAAATTAAATCTATCAAAAAAAAATAATTTGTATACCGATCTAAGTTAAATAACTAAAGGTAAAACTTAAATAGAATAGCATTAATTTTATACACGTACAATGAAAGTGAAGTTAATAATAAAGATTTATTCTAACTCGTCAAGCATTCAATATTTATGATTAAGACAAAATTATAATGTTGGAAAAGATTGTGCATATGAATTCAATAATTTGATTCAAATATTGGAGTAATAATTATTTAGTCTTATTTTCCGTAGTAACAGTTTGGTTCATTTCTCAGTTTGCAAATCTTCTGATCCAAGAAAAATTTATGGGATAACATTTCCATTCAACTCACTATTCATAAAGCTTTATGTAAAAAAATTATGGCCATTTACTTACCGGTAAGTTGACATTAAGTAGGTCATCGATCTTCCCGACGTACAATTCAGTTAGTGGGTAGTCCACAGTAGTTGTTTTTCTTTTAGTTTTATTTCCGAATCTCCGATCTAATTTAGGTAGCCAGATGACGATCTAGGTGACTTTTTTCGAGAGAAAGTGTCGGCAAACGATAGCGTTCTACTCACTCATGGTGAGCGATTTCAGTTCGTATCTAAGTGGACACATTTTATTAAAAAAATACGAGGCACTTCAAATTGCTCAGCACTATTGGAACAATAAGAGAAAAAAAGACCCCTTTTCAAATCTGTCGGCTCCTTTTATACTCCTAGATTCTTTTTAGAAGCTCTGCGCACGTTCTTTTTTTTTTTGTTCTACTTTATAAACTTCTACATTATTCTCCTTTTCTTATTACAAAGTCTGTTTTTCCGTTAAGAATTTCTGCCATTTTTAATTACTATCAGAAAGTTGTTTCTGATAGCAATCTTTCACCTTTTGAAATTTCCTTTCACTATTTGAATCAATGATTCAATATGCACTTTCCAACATTGAATTTATTTTAGTTAACTTATTTCTAAAAAAAAAAGAAAAATTAAACTTTCACTGTACGTTTTTTTTTTCTTTAAAACACTATGTTACAAAAAAAAAATAAAGATCGTGTTCGCTCTCCTTGTACCGTATACGGTACAAATTACTTTTTGATATTAGGTATTATAAAAAAAAGAAAGGAGTGTGAACACGATCTTTATTTTTTTTTTGTAACATAATGATTTAAAGAAAAAAAAAATGTACAGTGAAAGTTTAATTTTTCTTTTTTTTTAGAAATAAGTTAACTAAAATAAATTCAATGTTGGAAAGTGCATATTGAATCATTGATTCAAATAGTGAAAGGAAATTTCAAAAGGTGAAAGATTGCTATCAGAAACAACTTTCTGATAGTAATTAAAAATGGCAGAAATTCTTAACGGAAAAACAGACTTTGTAATAAGAAAAGGAGAATAATGTAGAAGTTTATAAAGTAGAACAAAGAAAAAAAAAGAACGTGCGCAGAGCTTCTAAAAAGAATCTAGGAGTATAAAAGGAGCCAACAGATTTGAAAAGGGGTCTTTTTTCTCTTATTGTTCCAATAGTGCTGAGCAATTTGAAGTGCCTCGTATTTTTTTAATAAAATGTGTCCACTTAGATACGAACTGAAATCGCTCGCCATGAGTGAGTAGAACGATATCGTTTGCCGACACTTTCTCTCGGAAAAAGTCACCTAGATCGTCATCTGGCTACCTAAATTAGATCGGAGATTCGGAAATAAAACTAAAAGAAAAACAACTACTGTGGACTACTCACTAACTGAATTGTACGTCGGGAAGATCGATGACCTACTTAATGTCAACTTACCGGTAAGTAAATGGCCATAAATTTTTTTACATAAAGCTTTATGAATAGTGAATTGAATGGAAATGTTATCCCATAAATTTTTCTTGGATCAGAAGATTTGCGAACTGAGAACTGAACCAAACTGTTACTACGGAAAATAAGACTAAATAATTAGTACTCCAATATTTGAATCAAATTATTGAATTCATATGCACAATCTTTTCCAACATTATAATTTTGTCTTAATCATAAATATTGAATGCTTGACGAGTTAGAATAAATCTTTATTATTAACTTCACTTTCATTGTACGTGTATAAAATTAATGCTATTCTATTTAAGTTTTACCTTTAGTTATTTAACTTAGATCGGTATACAAATTATTTTTTTTTTTGATAGATTTAATTTCCGTAATTAAGAAAAAATGGGGATATCTTCTTCTTAACGAGAATGTTAACTCAGATCGTATAATTATTACCTTACGGGCTACAATATGTTTGACGCAGTCTCAGTGGGTCTAACGACTCTGGCGCCCTCAAGTAGAAATTAAAAACTGGTTCTGCTCACGATTGTACTCGGTAATAGTTCTAGGCCGAAGTTGATCAGGAAAAATAGCTGTGTTGAGAATAGAAATACAACTTTCTTTTTTCTTTTGATACAGCTTGATCAACTCATGCTCAAATGTAAATTTGAAGCGTATAGTGGCCTAGTAATACGAAAAACGTTACAATATTAAAAGATGAAAATATTTGTATCAAAAAGTTTCTCACTTGACCAATTAAAAGTTTCAGAGATTTACTTCACTTGACCAATAACGAAAGTGATCCATTAAATAGTCACCAAAAAATAAATATATCCCTTTTTCCTGTTTATATTTAACAAAATGATAATCATTTCACAAAGTGAGATTCTATCCTTATTGTTAAAAAATAGGTGGTTGTCTTGACAACAGGCTGAGATTGTTGATTGCTATTGATATTGAGATTGTCTAAATGGTGACAGATTTTAATAATAATTAATCAAATACATGTTTTATGTTTATAGCAAAACAAATTTTATTATCTACTTAACATTTCTTAGCCAAATTGTTAATCTTAACACCTCTTAATTAATTTAAAAACAATTTATTTATAAAATATTTTCTAAAAATGCTTTTATTTAATTTGATCAATAATGCATTAAAAGAAATAAAAATGTTTTTCTTTAATCACAATTTTGATTATCATGTGTTACTTGAAGTAAAAGTGCAGAGATTAAATTAATTAATTGATGAATACCTCACATTATTATTTCACACTACACATAACCCAAATTGTGATTAAAGAAAAAAATATTTGGTGCATTACTGATCAAATGAATTTGAGATATTTTTTCAAGATATTATATATTATTTTTTAGTATTCAGATATGTTGCAGTGGAATTTTTGTGTTCAAATTATAAAATTGACAATTTAAACAATATCACTGTATTTCCAGTATTTGAAATGAAATGTGTGTATTAAAAACTATTTATAAAATTTTTGTATATCCAATGTTAATGTTTTTAATGAAGGCAGTTTTACTTCAACAATCAAGAGAAATTAAGATTCATCCTACATTTTTATTTTAATTAACTACAACCACTTTTTCAGTGAATTAATTTTGAAATATAATGAAAGTGTATTTTTAAAAAAGATGCCACCCTCTATTATGTATCATTTCAAAACTTATTAAATCAATGCCAACATGGTTTGAAAGTCATCCTATCCAATTGAACAACTTTGAAATATTGCATTGTCATAGATATTTTATTATATACATAAAATTTGAAGAAAATGTGCTTGAGAGAAGTATGTTAAAAATTGGGTACACGTCTTTAGCAAATAAATAAAGAAATAAAAATTTTAAGTTAAATAAAAACAAAAAAAATACCAATGTATGTTTAACATTAAAAAAATCACTTATTTTTTTTAAACATATCATACTATTTTCAACCTTCTTATATAGTTAACAATACTATTTTACACCAAAACTTTACTCTTACAGTTTCAACTGTCCATCATCAGAGATCTTTATTTGGAAATAGGATTATAAAGATCTCTGATGGTGATTGCAAAACAGTCAAACTGTAAGAGTAAAGTTTTAGTGTAAATAAATAATATTGTTAAGAGTAAAAGCAGGTTGGAAATGGTATGTTATGTAAATATAGAAATCAATGCATAAGGAAAGGGGGAAGAATAAAACTGTATTACTTTTTTTTAATCATTATTGAACTTTAAAAAAACATTATTGTGGAGAGTATTTTATATTTCCAACATTAATTTGGTTTTAGTTTTTTAATAGATGATAATTATTAAGTTTAGAATTCTAACAAATTTATTTTTTAATAGAATATATCTGAGATCAATAAAACTATCACAATATTTTGGATATATGTAAATCTTTCTTTCTACTAATAAATTTCTGAAATAGCTCAATAAAAACATCTGAAAAAATGTGATTTCCAAGATGCACATTTCATCCTGAACCAGCACTCATTAATAGATCTAGATCACACACTTCTTACATATGTTTTTATTATTTTCTCATTATTTATTAATAAAAAAATACTATAGTTTGATTTATAAGTGTCAAATTTTCTTCATCATCTGCACTGACACCAACCACTATATAAAAATATATCAAATATTATTATAAATTATTTACCAGTTCTTACTTATGGATCTGAGACTTGGACACTTAATAGAAGAGCAATATAGAGATTTCAGACCACTCAAAAAAGTATGGAGAGATGCATGTTGGGAGTAACAAGAAGTGATCGAAAATGCAATATATGGGTAAGAGAACAAACAGGTGTTACTGACCTCATTGAACAAATTAAAAGACTGAAGTGGAGTTTGGCTGGATATATTGCTAAATGAGATGATAATAGATGTACAATTGAAATCTTAAACTGGATTCCAAGAGATTGCAAAAGACCCAGAAGGAGACCACACATGAGATGGATGGATGAAATAAGAAAATGTGCAGGGGTGATGTGGAGAAAACAAGCTAAAGATCAGAGAAGATGGATTGAAGTTGGAGAGATCTTCAGCCTGCAGTGGATTGATAATGATAATGATGAACACCACCTTAAACTCCATGTATATGTTAACAGTATTTTCATGCAAAGTAGGAATTAGTTTCTTTCCACTTTTAAGTGATCTCCAGATTACATTTTTTTTTGCAGAATCAGCACTTATCAATTGGTCTAGGTTACAATCTCTTACATATATCCTCATCATTTATTCAATGTTTATAAATAGAAAATAATTACAGTTTGATTTATAAGCATCGAACTTTTAAAATACCTATTTGTTTCATTCAGACACTTTATACTTAACAATAGTACAGAAAGTGTGTGGATATATTTGGAAGTTTTTGTTAATAGTTTTATAAGATAAAATATCTTATTTTCTCAACTACAACAACAACAACAACAATAATAATAATAATAATAATAATAATAATAATATCTAAATGAACAAATAACATATCGGCAAGGTTTTAATTAAAGCAACGAAGTATAACTGCATCATAACAATAATTAATATCCCAAGATTTAAAACTATTTTATTAATATTCCTTATAGTTATAGTCCTTTTTTTGAAATAACTGAATACAGTTTAGAATAATAGTAAATTTTTAACTAGCAATTTGTATAAATAAGCAAAAATTATACCCACATTTACATAAAATATTTAAAATCAGAAATAATTACACTTGTATATGTTTACTTTTTTTTATTATCTGAAAACAATACAAATTGAGGTAACTAGGCATTAAAGAGTGTTGTGAGCACGTGACAGTCTGATTATTATTTATGATTGTAATTTACCCATTTGACACAATTTTCTAGACCATTTTATGATCTAGAGAACCTTTATGTGGTTTTATAGAGTGGTAACAGATACGCTTGGAACCATGTGTTTTGAACTTCCAAGCAATAAAGCTATTAAATATCTTTTTGGTATTTATATTTATATTTTAATTATTAATAAGATTCTTTATGTCTTTAAAATATTTGATGCATTAGGTCAAATTAATAATTGAAAAAAAAAAAAAATTGAAGGTAGTTATAATGAATGTTATTTATATGTGTGTATGTGTGTGAATATAAAATACAACATTTTTGTATATATAATTTATATAGAAGAAAACTAACCTTCACACATACGCTATGAATAGACAGATTCATAGACTGTATGAAGGTTAGTTTCCTTCCATATAAATTACATCGATATACAATAAAACTTTCAACCTCGACACTCATTTAAAACCTATGTACAAAAGCATAGAAAACAGGTAAATGATATCAAGTTATATTTCTGATTAAATCAGCTATTACCGTCTGGGGAGATCTTTTCTCTCCATATGTCTTCATTATCATAGTTCTGGTATTTATGCTTAGGAAATTGCTATATACCAACTGATAAGTGCGATATTTTTTGTACACCCTCATCTTTGTAATACCACATATAAGTACATTAAAGACTATTACTAATTTTGAACCAAATAAATGATGAGTACTATTTTTTTTATCTAAAAGATGACGTTGTTCAAAACACTATGAGAATGCTTCAAGGAATACTTTATTATACTAATAAAATTCAATTACAATAATTTACAATACTTATTTTGACCAAATAATTTTATTTGATACTAAGCATCGCACAACGGGAGAGTGCAAGCCTGGATTTTATTTCTGACATTTTGGATATTTGAACATTTTATGAACTTTTAAGGTATAGAATCTTTGGATTCCATCAATATTTTTTTTTATTATCCACTTGAACATTTACTATAGATGTTATAATTGTTCTGACAATTTGCATCTAATAATATTTTATTTTACATTAATTTATAAATGATATGAAATTTTATATAATGCATTATAATTGTTAAGTAGTGTTATGAGCTTAAATCAAATGAAAATTCCAGTCATTTCCCAGACCATTTGCTAATCTTTTTTCTAATTCCTTAGTTTCTTTATATGTATAAATATATAATTGCACTTTTTAAAACATCATAAATAAATCCTTACTTTTTATTTTTATTTTTCACCCTTTATCTTAATATATAATAAAGCATATATTTTAATAACATCATTATTTATATTTCTTTGTTACTGTCTGATTCTTTGGTAATATAATTTTCTAATTTCTTCTTAAACTCGTTTGATTCTTAATATCTGTTTCTTCATTGTGTGATAATGTGACAACAATTTTCAAAGCTTGTTTTATCTAAAGAATTTAATAACTATTTATTTTATGACATCTATTTTTAATTTATCCAGTTGATAATTTTTTGTTTAATTTCTAAAAACCATATCTCAGTATTTTTTATCATCACAATTTTAGATTTACCATATAATACTAAATTGTCCATGCACTTTACTACTGTTACACAATGCTTTATTGACCACTCTTTTTTACAGGTTACAGTTTCAACTGCCCCAGCAATCTTCTTCAGAACTTTATATCTCATAGCCTCAACTTCCAAATTTTAATTTTAATTTCCTAGCCGAACCTGTCAAATTTAGATTAAAAATTGAATTTGGCAATTGATACTAGGAGATATAAAGTCTGAAAAAGATTGCTGGGGCAATTGAAACTGTAAACTGTAAAAAAGGGAGGTAAATAAAGCATTGGGTAACAGTAGTAAAGTGCATGGGCAATTTAGTATTATTTGGTATACATTTGGCAATGCAATGAGAAAGAGTAGTTATTAATTTTAGATTTAATATATTATTATGGTTTACTATCTCAGGATAATGGTAAGATGACAAATTCAAAAACTAAAGAGTTTTAAATTCAAACCTTACTTGTGATTTTAGTGATAGAACATGCTTTCAATTTTTTGGATTAAGATCAATTTAAAAAGTAATATTAGGTATTAGCTTAAGTAGTATAAGAAAATACAAAAATAGCTGTATTTGTTCTAGCTTTGAATCTTAATCATTGTTGATAAAGACAATAGCCAAAACTCAATCTTAGAAATGAAAATTTTATAACACTAACTTTATGATATACTCTAAATTGCCATAGATGGCGTTAGGGTAATGTAAGAAAAGTAGCTTTAAAAAAGTACTGTAAACAAAACCCTTTTTTGTTTTATATAATATTATAAAGTATTTTTGTTCATATTTTTATATAAAGATTAAAAGCATAAAGTTAAACAAGTCAATAAATAATTAAAATTACCCTAATTTCACAACTCAACCAGACTAGCCAAGAAATAAACTCTAAAATACTACCAATGATTTAACTGCTATAAGCAGATTTTTCAAGTATAAAGAACTACATAATTACAATATATTTAAATTAAACATTACCTACAATTCCATTCACCTCCCATCCATTTTTATAAGTGGAATTGTGGGTAATGTTTAGTTTAAATATATTGCTATCATGTAGTTCTTTAACTTGAGAAGTCTGCTTGTAGCAGTGAAACGATTGGTAGTGTTTTAGAGTTTATTTTCTTGACAAGTCAAAACTTTTAAGTCTAAAGTTGTATTGTCTTCATCATAATAAAGATTTTGAGTTATAAGTAGAAACAATATCTAAATCAAAAATTAATTTTATGTGGAGATAATTTAATTAGATTAAGTTAAAGTTGTCACTTTAATAGGTAAGAAACATACTGAAAACTATTAATCTAAATAAATAAAAAACAATGAACTTCTTTCATTCTTTTTGATGTTTTCTACATTTAAGTGGTAATGGTTTTCAGTATAGTGACTGATTCAGAAATTAAAAGATTCTTTTGTTAAAACTCAACTCATCATTCACTGTTCTCAAACATCATATGACCTCTTAAGCAGCTAACAACACAATTTTTTAAGGCCACAATATTTCTTTCTTTAACACATGGATTTGTAAGACAAATTAATTATAAACAAAATATCATGGAGGAATGTATACAGGTTTTAACCAGGAGATAGATTGACTAATGATTTCATTATGCCCTCCAATTATGTCTCTATTATTAACTTGGTGAGTCATGATTTGTATTTGTCACAGTTATATTGATGAGAGACTATTAAATGTCATTTACAAAATAGATGCTTGCAATGACCTCAAATGGTCCTGAATCTGTTGATGAAACTACAGAAATGTCTAAGATGAGATAATCCAGATGGTTTTATTGGTAGATTTAAGAAAAAAAATTGTTTGGAACCTTATAGAAAGTCCATTTTATATGCCATAATTTTTAGTTGTATATTCGTTCTTTGATGAATGTCCAGAAAAAAGATTTTGATTTAAGATGAATCTTATGTGGCAAAACTATATGTTAACTAAGTTATGATCTCTAAATAGTTTTTTTTATATATTCTATATGCAATTTCTTTTCTAATATTTGTTGTAGGGATTTGTGGAACAACAAGAAATGACTGTGAAGGAATATACATGAGTATGTCATTAATATTTTTAAGGTATTATTTAAGTGATTATCCAGAAGTTGAATGTGAAAATTTTTCTTGTATCAGAGACACAATATTCAGCAGAATAAATTATTGCTATGAAATATATTTGTTCTATAAAATGTCTACTTGTCAATCTCAAGTAGACCACTCAGTTTTCCAAGTTATTATTCCTGGAAATTATTTTAGCCTTACATAAATGAGGAAAATAAATTAGACAACAGTCCAAGGTTATTCCTAAATGGCATAAGATAGAATTATGTATCAATATCTGTTAATGCAAAAGATTGCTCCTGTAGTGTATATAATAGATTAAGACATAAAGTTTCAAAGCATTTTAGAAACTATTACATATATATAAATTTAAAATATAATGTTCTTTCCATTGAATTCAAGTACCTTCTATATTTCCCTTTTCTTTTTAAAAACACTTTATTTCCTCTTATCAACCATATTATATACACATTCACATTTTTAATATTTACTGAGGCTATAACCTCGATAATATGGTTAAAACACCTGTAGAGATCCCTACTATCGCATTTTATACGCATATTATCGAGGTTAAGCTTGTGGTTAAAACACGTGTAGAGGTCCCTACTATCGCATTTTATACGCATATTATCGAGGTTATAGCCTCAGTAAATATTACTTACGTAATCAATGTGTGTTTAATAAATTTATAATTCACATTTTTAACACAGACGATGTTTCAACCACTTTTTTTCTGCAGTTATTTCAAAGATCTATAAAATTACATATTTATACATATTATTATTACAAATAAAATTAATACATAAAAATGTATATACCATTATCATAAAAAACAATTACGTTTCCTTTTATCTATCAATACATTTTTTTACATATATATATATTACATTATATAATTTACTTCTTCTTTCTCTGCAATATTTTTTCTATTGTATACTCATTTCTTTAAATACATAAAAATACCATTTTTTTTTTCTTTTTGTCCTTTTTATACTTATAACCAAATACTTTAAAAACAATACCTTTTTATATATCATTTTTAATTTGTTTTTATTTTAATCTATGCTTATTGCGGTTGTTAAAAAGTTTGTTAACAGCGGTGTCAAGCGTTGTTAGCTGGGAGGCCAATGCAGCTGCCTTGCAAGCAAGTAGTTGGTTGCAGACGGTTATGGGTTCGCCTCCCGGCCGATGCTATGACATATGAAAAAAAAAATATAAATTTAAAACTATTTATATGTTAGTATAGTCACTAAAGATATTAGTCAATATGAAATAGAGGGCTTATCCTTAATAAAGGTATATATTATCATAAACTTGTTACTCACAAAATTTACTGCTGACAAACCATTGATCATTAGTGTTATCAATTTTGGTGCATTGGGAAAATGCAAAAGGTTTTAACTATCTAGTTAAGTTCCATTCCCTGAAGGGTTAATTTCATATCAGTGGTTAATATATATATATATGTAAAAATTTATGAGTGTAGGGAAAAACTAAGTTATTTGCAAGAGTTTTATCAAATAAAATGCAGAGTTAAATTAATTGTTTATGAAAAGGTAAATAATCGATTTGGCTTATTGCTCGAAGTTCCTAGAAAATTCGAACTCTGGAAATCAGTAATTCGGACAAATTGAAACCAATATTCTAATAAGTAGTTTGTTATTTTTTTATCTATTAGGAATTAAAAATCTTTAGTTCTTCAGTTCAACTAATATAACAAATGAACTAAATCATAGAGGGAGATGTCTAAATATTTGAATAATTAACTTCAATGTCAGTTGAAACAACATTTAAATTTATTCATAATTATACTATATGTTTCGCTCGAAAACTTTCTCTAAATTGTATTTATTGATTTATCAATTAAAAATTAAGACTTGCAACTTAAAAATAATATATAATTCTCGGAATTGAGTTTTCGTTTTAAAAATAAATGTCTGTCTGTCAGTTAGACAATAATGATATCATTTGATACAAAAAAAACCCATTTTTTTCTATTTTGTATCCAATCAAACTAAACATCGTATAAATAGATTAAAATTTTAGATATTGATCATTCATTTCATTAAACGGAGCATGAAATCCTATGCGACTTAGTGCCGGTGATAAAATATCAAAACTTGCGATCGATTTCGGTTTCTGGCACTTGAACAATCGAACTTCTTATAAATTCTCAAACAATAATGCGATTCGATTACTTATTTGTGGAATATAATTAGAGCAAAAAAATAAGTCGTAGAAAGCGAATTATATAAAAGTAAAACAATAAATGGATTCCAGTCGATAAGGATATTCCACGGTTTAATTAAAAACATTAAAAAAATCAAAATAAGATAAAATCATTTTCTCATTCCTGAAAAACAGAAAATCTACCTTAAATATTTCTGTCATCTATTGAAGCTTGGTGATCAATGGATTCTAAAATATTATCATCATCATTATATCAGATATATTTAATTAAATATAATCACTCCCACCATTTGCCTACATCAGTCGTGACTATTGAATTTGAGCAGTAATAGTCAATAAAGTTGTTACATTTTTTTTCATGTGTCATAGCATCGGACGGGATGCGAAACCATTAACCCGGCACAACTGCTTGTAAGGCAACTGTGCTAACCTCTCGACCACCAACGCTTGATTCGATTACTGTTTCTAATGCAGATTTGTAATATGAACATAAATGATAATGTGATGTTTTTGTTAAATAACTGTATAAACAATTGTGTTTCTGATACAATAGCAAATTTGTTCAGATCAATTTTTGCAGTTAGTTAAAGAAGGAAAACATACGTTATGCTCTCAAGATAAAAATGGATTCCCTTCATTCACTATAGAAGCAATGCTTTCAGAATATTCTACTTACAAGATAAAGTGCTCTGTTACAATGATTATGCAAACTATGCCATCAGAATCTCAGATATTAGTACTGTCTACCAACCTTTATTTATAGTCTAATATATTTATATAGTCACTAAATATTACAATTTGATATAAAAACTGACTTGAAAAGATGATGGTGAAATAACCTTTATTATTACCCTTAAAGTGAGGATGTCATTTGTAACAGCTTGGATATGACAAGGCCATGATTGAATGATCCTGCTTAATTATGCCCTGCAAAGTACAGCACCATTTATAATAATAAATATGTGTATATGCTAACCTCTGCTAAAACCTCACTGGTTTGGGTGGCATTTATAACAGATTGAAAAGGTGCAATAGGAAATAACTCTAATTTAGCCTGAATAAAAAGTGTATCCCAGTCGTAAGTCGCCCTATGCAATAAAATTAAAATGAACCCTGAAGTTGGATATCATTTGTAACTGACTAAAATATAAATGAAAGAAAAATAATACTAATTTTATAATACCAGTGAATAATAATATTATTCCTAATAGAATAAACATAATAAACTAAGCTAAGCAAATGCTAATCAATAAATCAACATTCACATTTAAAATAATTCTTTATTTTAATATATATTTTTCTACAGTACAGGCTTGATTATGCCTGCACTACTATATGTAATATATAGAGGTTTGACCTCAGACTTTCACATGACCCTCAATCATCTATGCTATATCATACTGCTGATACACTTGAGCACAGACATGTTGAAAAAATAATCACCAATATATGTATTTTGTATTAAACCAGCACTCATCAGGTGATCCAGATTATCATCTCCACACATATATACAATCAAAGCTCAGCTTTATATTAAAATTGTTTTGAAGTCTATCCATTAAAGTATTTTAGATTGGCTATCTTAATATAAAGCTGAGCCTTGATTGTATATATGTGTGGAGATGATAATCTGGACCAACTGACGAATGCTGGTTTAGCACAAGGAGTTTTACAAGCTGACTTGTAGCTGCTTCAAGTCACTTGAATTCCATCATTTTTAACACTACGGTAAAGATTTACCATCATTTGAAAGATTATAAAAAGTTCCGTGAGATGCTGACCCCTCTTGAATTATTTTACAAGTAAAAAATCAATAAAACTGACATTGAAGGTCTAACAAAGGGAAGAGACAGTCCAAACTAAGTGTTGATTGTCTGTCAACTATTGAGGACAAAAAATTCACTTGTCAATAACTTGCACCTTTATGATTTACTTTCTTTCATTTTGAAAGTGATAAATGAATGTTTTAGACCATTTTAAAAGTATTTTTTTGACATATTATAAATTGTTTTGATAAAATATGCTAAAAATAAAATTATTTTAGAAAAATAGTTAAGATTTTAGCAAAAATTATTTACTTTTCCACAATGTAAAATTGGGAAAGAAATTACTGATGTAGCAAAACTTTTTAGTTGGTGAGTAATGTTCATTTTAGATTGGCTGCTATCAAATATTTTTATAATTATAAATAAAAACTTATTTTTGAAAAAAACTTTTGTTCACTTTCATAACCTGATAAATTATTAATATATATTTTACAAATAAAACTAAAGTGAATATAATATTAAAAGATGAATATATTTTTTTACGGTTGAGTTTGTGAATTGACCAATTAGAAGTTTAGACTCTTACCTCACTTAATTGCAGTTGAAAGGTTAATATAAAGCTGAGCTTTGATTGTATATTGTGTGGAGATGATAATCTGGAGCAACTGATGAGTGCTGGTTTAGCACTTAATACATATATTTGTGATTATTTATCTTTTCAACAAGTGTGTGATCAAGTGTATCAGCAGTATGAAATAGCATAGATGGTTGAGGGTCATGTGATAGTCTGAGTTCAAACCCCCAATAATCCTTTATCTAACTACATATCCAACTGTTAACTATAACAAATCAAAACAGTGATGATACTCTTTATTATAATATCATGAGTTCAAACAGTATTTAGATTAAACAGAAAACAATAAAATTATTATTTCAGATACACGAAATAGAATACTTATTTAAAGTAGATTAAAAGAAAGCAATTAAATCAAATCTCATTAACCAAAATCAACAATATATGCTAAACATATATTTCACTTATAATAAAATTATTCAACAACTAAATTCTAATATATCTAACAAATCAAACATCGCTTATAATAATATAAACTTACACTAAAATTTAACAATGTTCATATCTAAATAAAATAATTCATGAATGATTGATATAACAGCTTTAGTATTTCCTATAAGTTTACAATATTCATATCTAAATAATTATATGACTATAATACTAACTCAACCATCCTATACTCATATATTAAATTATTCTTACTAATAAATGCCATTTATAATAAGATAAAATACTGAATAATGATATAATATCAATAAATCTATAAGATGATCTTGAATCTATAATATCCAATCATAGTAGAATATATAAAAAAAGTAGATTTCTATTGGGTATTCGCTTAAGCACAATTAACTAATATCAATTTATTTTAAAATTTCCTGTATCTAAATTATTAAAACTGCATATTCATATAAAATATTAACATTTATTATAATCAAATATAAATATTACATTTTAATATTTAATTGGATTCATGACCCACATCACCTAAATTTAAAATATAATTAAAGCAAATCATTCTGACTCATAAGAGAACAGAATATACTACTATCAGCTTTATAATTGAATAAGATAAAAATTTTATTGACCAAGAATGAATTCGATACAGTCCTTATCTGACCAATAATAATTTACATAAAACACACAAATATTTTATTATGATTATTATATAAAATTTATATATCCAGTCTGATAATAACTATTGAATTCAATAAAAATAATATATAGTATAACCATACTCAATTACCAATCCTGGAATTTGATTTTTGGATTATGTGATACAGTTATTGCAATTAATTTTTTATGATATAGTTAGTTTATCGTGTATCACTTGACTGTTATCAGTTCAATGAAAATATCTTGCACAATTGGACAATAATCAGAACAAATTTAATTGATTTAAGTTAAATTAAAATTTATTCATAAATGAATATCAATTATATAATAAAAATATAGATATGATGAATAAATCATAAACAATCAATATGTACACCTACAATCTAATTGCATATACCATAAGTCATCAATTGACACTAATTTCATATTTAAATATGTAATTGCCTATTAATCTCCAATTATATTTAATACCCAAATATGAAATACATATGTCTATGTATCACACATATGTTGCAGGACTTTCATACTTTCCAAGATACAAGAGAGTTTAATATATGCATCTTATATAATTAATTAAAATTAATAAAAAAAATGAGAATAATTGCACTAAAATATTTTTGTTTGAACTTCTACTATAAGTGATATAACTGAAAGTAATTGTAAAAGCAATAAATAAAAAAATTTTGAAATACTAAAATAATTACTATGTCAAAAGATTATAAGTTTACACTTAGAAAAACATAACTCTCTTATATTTTGGTATGTGAATAGATTACCATTTAACTTTAAAATTATACATTACTTATTAATAAAGACTGCATTTAAATGTAGAGAGATAAAAGATATCAATAACAGTGGTAAACATAAACAAATGATGTGAATGAGTCTTTAAATACTGCATTTCCAGAATGACATTACAGGTCTGATGTCTATTTCAAACTATAAACCAATAGTATGTTATTGTTTCAGAGAAGATATATATATATATATATATATATATATATATATATATATATATATATTTATGAAAACATTTAAATCCAAAGTATATTTTATCAATTCTGATATTTTATGTATATATCCCAATTATTCTTTCAAATAATAATTATTTGGTTTATATGATGTAAGATACATAAGCACTACTTTATATTCATGGAGATATGAAGAGATATTCTTTCATGAACAAGTATTATTTCAAAATATTACAAATGAATAGATTCTAGCTTTATCTAGGACAATATGATAGGAAATTAAACTGATTCATATCTTAGAAAAAATTGATCAATCAATTTAATAAAATTACATAGACAGGTAGAGATGACTCTTGTACTCCTTCTGACATTTGCATTCTGTCTTTAAAATATAGATACATCCATTAAAAAGATAAAAATATCCTGATGACTTATGATGTAATGAAGCAATTTCAGTGATATTTTACTTTCATAATTATTGGTTTTTTTTCATAAATTGTTCTCAATATGCTTCCTGTTCATGGGCAGATAATGTTATTTTTTGCTCCTCCATTTTGTTCAGTCAACCATATACTTTAAAGAAAATAAAAAGTAAAATCATGTAAATAAAGTTATATGTGCTTCCATTTAAAGTCAAAACAAGAGGGAGAATGAGTTCAGACTATTCAGTGCTATTTGTAAGATTATTTTATTGACATCAGTGTAACTATAGCAACCTTCTATATTTACTCTTTAAGTGACTTCCAGCAGTATTTCATAAATAAATAAAAATATTATTACACAAAAATGACAAATAAAATAATAATTTTACAATTATTGCATATAATAAATATTTACATTTTTAATATACAAATAATATTTTTATTCTAATATAAATTAAACAATTTATACTATATTTTCAATATATTACCCCGGAAATATAGTTTTATACATATTTTCTTAGATAAATATATTTAAAATATTAAACATTTATTTGTATTCTTTATAATTTACTATACTGAATGCAGTATGAAAATGAAACATGTAATAATTTCATCCAAATTATAGACTTTATTATTTACAGATTCATTTTCATTTTTAAAATGAAGAAAGTCATTTTACAATCTTACAATATAAGATTGTTGCCATAGCAACACAGTTCAATACTTCATAAGTTAACATATTCACCATCCAAAATAAAGTAAGAAAAATTTATGACTGCCATTTTATCACATACTGAAATACATCTCAAATGTCAGTAGGTACTATATATATATTGTAACGAACACAGACGTTCGTTACATTGTTTTTTATTTATTTATTAAACATGAAAGTAAATTAAAAAGTTCGCATTTAAAAATTTTCTTTTAGAATTAAAAATTGAAATTAAATATCATCTTAAACTCAAATATATTAAATCGCACAGATATAAAAAAATTATTAAAATAAAACTGTATTAAAAATAGAAAAGGTATTTTAAAAACAAAAACTTAAAAAGATTTGGAGATAAAATTATATCTTTAAATTTATCTTTAAATATATCTTTGATTTGGAAAACAGGTTAATTAATCAGAAATGGAAATGATAAATTTAATTAGTCAAATGTAAACCAGCCTTGGGCATTTAAATGTAAAACATCAGTCAGAAAGGAAAACAATAGAAACTGTTAGCAAATAAGAAGAAATCCCTATGGAATCGGACCGCAGCGAAAGGACCATCGCATCGGTGACGTAATGTAAATTCAATCCTTCACATTAATATAAAAAGGACAAGTTTGGAAATTATTGGTTAGTGACTGGAAATTGATTATTACGATGTGACAGATAGGTGTTAGTGCGGATGATCAAAAAAAAAAAAATATTTTACTTAGGGTTAGTAATTACGGTACACGATTGACAAAGACATTTACAAAACATCCGGTTAATAATTTTACAAAAAGACTATATACAAAAAGAAAAATGTTTACTATTGTTTTCCAAGGACCATTTACGTTCACCTCCTCCCGACCAGAGTTCTAACTTTTTTTTTTTTTTACACACGGCATGACAAGCAAATTTTATAAATTATTTATTTAAATAAGGTTGCATTGAGATAAATATGTTTTAAGAAATAATGGGTTTAAACGTGTCTATTTGCCGCACAATTATAAACACCACCAACTTATTTATGACTGATTGAAATGCATACATAGGGTTACACTGAAGTAATTCCCAAAGGTACTCATCATAAGGCACCACATTTCGATCATAAACTTACGTGGCTGTGCGCACCTATACACATTAAAGTATAATTTATATTACAACAACAAAAAAAAAACATATCAATCGCAACCTTTTGACTTTCTTTTTAACGAAATACAGTTTAGAATTATTTATACTTTCTCGTGTTTAATATATGTGCTATTTCTTTCTGGCAGTGCTTTTATCAGATTTAAAGTATACGACTTTATGTAAACAGATAAAAATATTTCATTTTGACAAAATTTGCTCAGGGTATTTGTGATTTATTAAAGATCGGCCCCAGATTGGGAAAGCCAGTTGTAACGATCCGGAGAATGTGCACTTAATGTAAACTGCACTACAGGGCGCCATCTAGGCATTTGAACCTAGAAAAATTTATAAAGTAGGCAGATACGTAAGTCGAAAAAAAAAAAATTTTTTTTTTAAATATTTTGGTTCCGGTCGTTAGCCCATGTCACTAGCTCAGGGAGTAGCAGAGATTTAATAATATCATATCTTATCTAATTAGATTTCAACATTAAAAAAATAAATAAAATAAGCCACTGCCAGTAATTAGCATACAAACATTTATTTATGCACATATATATAAGATTTAAAATTATTTTAGTATTAGTTTTACATTTCAAAATTTAACATTATTTTTAACTTTACCTTAGATTTTAATTTACATTTTAATTTCTATTATATTATAAGTTTACATTTTAATTAAGTTCGCACAGATGGGATTATAAAAACTTGTTATAATAAGTTGCTATAGCTCGGTTACATAGATTACACGGTTAAAAACATTCCAAAGTAAACATAAGCAATCAAAATATAAAATCATTGATTACTGACAATTGCGGAGGGAAATTTATAAGTAACCCAATAGTATTCACCATAAGATACTTGCATTGTCACCAATGACTTAAAAGACATCCGAATAAATACATTTTAGATACTCACCGTAAGGTATCATTATTTATCGAATGTCTATATATTTTGATCAAATATGAAAACCCAAATATACTTAACCGATAAACAATCCATGCAAGCGTCCATAAACAACTTAAATTTAATGCATTTTTATTTAGGGTCGAGCATGAATAGACCAGATAGATTTGCTTTTGCAAATAAACTATTCTATCCCTATTTAACCTTAGACTAAAATTCGTAGTCAAACTGGCATCAATTCATCTGATATATCGATGTATTCAATGTAATAAAATACGGCAGCACAAAAGGTTAAGGGAAGAAATTGCCTCTTATGAGATAGGAATATTACATCTATCTGCAAAGAAGAGCAATAAAACAAAAAACTCCATAAAAAGGAACTGCGGTATCCGACTTATAATTCCTTCCATAGGCAAACGGAAGTGTGCGGCGTATGAAGCGATTCTGCCCGTAGCGAATCAATATTACATCTACTAATCACACCAATATATCCAACCCATTGACCCAATTTAACCACGAAACAAATAACCTAAGATTACCCTCCCCTAATATAACTTTACAAATCTATACAGCCATTCACGCCCGACTTAAGTTTAACATTGATATATTTTAATTTATCGGAAAACAGAAATCATAAATAAACTTAAAGAACAAAATTAAATAAATGGAAATGATTTTACACAAATAAATAAAAAAATACATCAAATAACATTTTAACTACTTTAGTCAGATAGGAAACTAATGCAATTATTTTAAATACGAAAAGTTTTTAACTTAATGTTCATTAATTGTAAAGTTCTTACGGTTTAAAACAGTTCATCTTTATCTGTCATTTGTAAGTTTGAACGGGAATTCCCATGCCGTCCTAAGATTGGTATCCAGTTAGCCATTGTTTTATTTATTCATTCGGAGGTTTTTGCTTTAACTGGTCCTCAATGTAGAAAAACGATAGTTCATTTCTCTTTCTTTACTAGCAAAACTGAAGGGATTGAACGTGCGTCCTTCAATCTCTTCTCCCGCACCTCCGCACTAACACATATCTGTCACATCGTAAATAATCAATTCCACTCACTAACTAATAATTTCCAAACTTGTCCTTTTTATATTAATGTGAAGGATTGAATTTACATTACGTCACCGATGCGATGGTCCTTTCGCTGCGGTCCGATTCCATAGGGATTTCTTCTTATTTGCTAACAGTTTCTATTGTTTTCCTATCTGACCCATGTTTTTACATTTAAATGCCCAAGGCTGGTTTACATTTGACTAATTAAATTTATCATTTCCATTTCTGATTAATTAACCTGTTTTCCAAATCAAAGATATATTTAAAGATAAATTTAAAGATATAATTTTATCTCCAAATCTTTTTAAGTTTTTGTTTTTAAAATACCTTTTCTATTTTTAATACAGTTTTATTTTAATAATTTTTTTTATCTGTGCGATTTAATATATACGAGTTTAAGATGATATTTAATTTCAATTTTTAATTCTTAAAGAAAATTTTTAAATGCGAACTTTTTAATTTACTTTCATGTTTAATAAATAAATAAAAAAACAATGTAACGAACGTCTGTGTTCGTTACAATATATTCCATCTTTATTGTTAAAAAAAATAAAAAAATATTGCCATGACAACAGTTTGAAATTGTTGTTTATTATCTATATTGGGTTTGTCTATGTGTTGACTGGTTTCTAATAGTTATATATATAACAGCTAAAAAATTTATTTCATTTCTGAAAGAGAAAAAATTAAGTAGCTTAAACTTTTCACACTTGATAATCCTATACTAATTTATGGCATATAGACAATTTTAAAATGCAACAGAGTTATCAATCTAACATATAGTGCTACCATAAATTAAATTGAAAAACTCTTTTTAATAAGAACTGATTGTTGATACTGCAAGATTGGATGATGAACTTTGTTATTAACTTGTAAAGTATACATACAATTTAATAAATTGAATTTTTTAATTAAGATTATTTTTGTTGCTCTTCTATTAATACTTATTTATCAACTAGAATGAGTGTCTCACATTGATATCTCATGTTCTTTTACATGGCCAAAATGAAGAAATAATTTAACCATTTTTTGTTTCAATGTACTGGCTTACAAAAGCACAGGCACATTAGCATCATTATTGCACTACTGCCCTATAGGATTTGGTACAGTGGTAACTGGAGCTCAGACATGTCCCACTTCTGTTATTTTCCAATGCGTGAACTTTCTGAACCCTGAACCCTTGAATAGTAAATTATTTTTGTAAAGCATTAATTAGCAGTCCCTAAGACACTATTTTGTTCTTAATTCAATCTAATCTTCAATCACTTTTGTTCAATAAAATCGATGAAACCCCTTTCTTTCCAGACATTGAAATAGCCAAATCTTTCCACATATCTGAAAATTGGTAAACAATAAAATTATTATCATCATAATATAAATATATTACCTTGTTTTATATACAGTAATAATTACAAAATTCTAAGGTATAGATGTAATTTAATTCTTGAAAATTGCCAGTTTTTACTAGTCATATGACACAAATCGGAGTTTTTAAAGTAAAATTCCAACTTGCATTTACTTACCATCACTTTAAATATAATTGATCTACTGCAGGATAAAGATATCTTAAAATTTAATTTTATTTGCTTTTCTTCTCTGTAGCATATTAGAAAACTTCCTTAATTTGATCCATTGTGTATGTGGTCTCTTTCTACATCTTTTATAATCTTTTTGGATTCAATTTACTACTTCACATATACTATCATATTTTTTAGTAATATTGCCACTCCAGTTCTGTTTCTTTTTATTCTTACAGTGGTGACATGACACCTGTTTGTTTTACTTATTTTGTTTTTAATCTCTTCTTGTTATTCTTAACATATATTTCTTCATCCTTGTTTGAATTGTCTCAAAATTTATCTATTGTTTTTCTATTACTAAGTAACTATTTATTTATATTGTAGAAATATTTTTAATTTATGCACTTTATTATTAATACAATGTACAGGTTTAAATCTGCATTTATATAGGTAATATAGGCGGGATTCGAACTCAGACTTTCACACGACCCACTACTTTCAGTGCATATTTCATATATACGTTGAAACGATAACTTTCCAAGCCCCTATCATTTCACCATCAAACCTAATGACACTCTCATCTGTGCTAAGTTCGAACCTATTTAAATGTTAATAAATATAAAATTCGCTCATGTCTGTATAAACAGTATTATATATTTACGTGCGAACCAACGCTATAATTAGATAGGATTAGTAAAATTATAGCGTACTAAAGTTATTTAATATTTCTAAAAATGTTTATTATATTATTTAAGTTAAGAGTAAATTATTAATTTTGTTGTTTAATATTGTAATTTCGTATGTGGATATATAATCTGTGCTATATAGAAGAAAGACATGATTTAAAATATGTAAAAGCCAGTATCTAAAAATAATATTAAATGTCTTTAAAAATTGTTAAAAGATTTCTTGTTTTAAATATATTTCAGGGAAAAGTTTCTCGAAAATATATTTAAAAGCTATATCAAAATGTTTGTAAATTATTTTAATAAATATGTTAAAAATGTTTTCGTTTTAAAAAAATGTTAAAAAGTTGTTTTTAAATAGAAAGAGTTTCTATTATATGTAAGATTAAAAATAAAAGCTGGTCAAGTAATTAAAAGATTTTTGATTGTAAACAAGTGTCATTAACGACCACACCTGGAATTCGTAAAAAGTAAAACTAGTTCAAAATTTACTAATTAAAATCTCCTTAGATAAGAGTAAGTTATTTTAAAATCTAAATTGGACAATTGTTTGCAACGAAAAATCTTAATTATAATAGCTTATGGAATGTTTCTAACATAAGTTATCTAAGATTTTAAAAATCTGGATTGTAAAATTGAAAAATATTTAATTAAATTCCTGAGTTTAGTGAGTCTTGAGGCGATAGATTCCGATAAGGAAAAGATATAAATACTCTGTATTTTTAACAAGAAGAGAGCCATATTGTTAGAGAAAGAGAGCCATATTGTTAGTGAGAATTGCAGCCAGTCTTCACAATTGTTAATGTTTAACATGTCCGGCTAAAAGCGGGCATCTTGTTGCTGTTACTCCGCGGGAGAACGGGGTTTCTCTCGTCGAAATGCCTAAACCACCATCATGCCGATAGAAGAGACGAGCCTAACATAATGGGAAAGATGATGCCGCCCAGTCAAACTAAACCAAACCAACAGCCAAGAACTTGCAGTCCAGATAAATCATACCGGTACCGTTTTATTTTTCAAACCGCAGAGCTCTGTGTAATTCTGTGTAATTCTTTATGTAAATATATCTATATAAGTTAGCTAACTTTCTTTTTAAAATAATTATAAAACTAATATGTACCCAAAACTTAAATCCATTTAATTAATATTTTAAATATGTCAATTGCTATCAAAATTTAATGTGTTAAAGTTTAAATAATCTGACTTATTTATATTTTCCATTCACTTCAAAGTAAATTATTTAGTTTAAAGTTATATCACTGCGGTTGTGTCTATATTTCTTTGCTTATTTTATTTTAAATGCTTATTATATTTCATATGCCAATATTTCGAAACAGTGAGCACTTAATTTCATGTATATTTTAAGAAGATATTATTTGAAAATCTTCGTGTAATTTGTTTATAGCATCAACTTTCTGCGCTGTTTCGAAATCCTATTTTTTTTATTATTTAAATGATTTAATATGCGAAATGTGGCTCTTTTGATCAACCAGTTAAAAACTTAACCTTATAGTTTTATTTAGAATTAAATTTAGCCTTGATCATATTTATAAGTATATTTGACATTTAAATTCTTAAGTCCATAGAAATATACTTTCCCTCCTTAAATATTTATTATCTATAAGTAACTTAATAGATCGAACATGTCAAAGTACAGATGTAGTAATATCCCCTTTTGTAGCATAGACGTTTATTACCAGGCTACACAAGAGTTGGTCCCAATTTGATAGAGCTAATATGCTATTAACTCGTATTTCATAGTATGAAATATACTATTCTTTGCTTGGCGGATGTGATATTATTTTATAAAAATATTCTCGTTTTGCTGCTATACGTAATATACGTATCTCAAGATGGAGCCACGGCATTGCCAGCACATCTTCTCTTATAGGGTAGAGCAGTAGCGAAGCCTGAGCCAAGGCCAGGTTAGCACGTAAGTCCCCCGCCATTCCTGAACACAATGTTCCTTTTCACGCAGCATTGCGATCGGTTACAGGGTACCGGCGTTTGTCGCAAGAACCCTGAAGTTATTTCATCCATCCGCAGAGCGACTTTTCCTATTATTGTTTACCTGTGCCATAGCACATTGGTAAAATCTTATTTCAGCCAACTCTCCCACCTTAACATAACGCTTTCAGCATTCTGAAATTTTCTCTCGAAAGCCATGTTCGATCGATCATTACTTGAGCTGGTTTATGCGCTCGTTATTAAATTATATTGTATATTTTAGTAAATGAATTCATGATCAAAGTTTAATATAATTATTTATATACCAGCCACAAATGTAATAGGATTTGGCTTATCGAGATTTATAGACATAACGTAGTGATTAATTATGTATCAATTGTAAACAATTCATAAGATGGGCATATGTTAAACACCTCTATGAAATTTAATGATTACTTATGTAAAGTGATTTTGAATTGTATATAAAAAGAGAATGTGTTCTCTTATCCACCCAATGTTTGTACATTCGACGCTGAAATGTGTAAAACTTATCAATTTCATGCCAATTGTAAATAAATATATAATTAATTTAATGTATTTCGTTCTCTGTTTCGTTATTGATCTAATTCAATCCAATTCTAATTACTATTTATAGTCTATATATGTGAAAACTATGCATTAAGTTAAATTAAATTTAGTGATATTTTAGTCAATTAAGAACCTTTCTTTTATTCATCAGAGTCTTATTGCTTCTCCGTGACCTATGTCGGCCGTGTGGAAAGAGGTATACTACGTGTAATTTCAAGGTGGTCATTCGTAGGGTCTTGAGTCTTGGAATCCTGGCTTACGAGTTGAAGTGCGGTCGGACTCGGGATGTTACAGTCCTAGTCTGGTCAGCTTCGGTCTCTTTTGCTTGGATTCTGAATTCTGTTACACGAATGTACAAACTTGACTGTTACAACGTATATTGGTGATTATTTATCTTTTCAACATGTGTGTGATCAGGTGGGTCTGCAATATGAGATGGCACTGAGAGTAGTGGGTCGTGTGAAAGTCTGAGTTCGAATCCCGCACTTTATTATTGTATATTTTCAATAAATTATATATTAAAATTAATAAATATGCATGATTTTTTTAGTAGTGCCCCACTCCCACCATCATCAAATGCATAAACAGTGATTATAAGGTATAGCATGGGTGTACAGTTATGATATCATCATCACCATTGTCAACCATTATCAATTCACTGCAGGATGAAGATCTCTCCAAGTTCAATTCATCCTGATTTCTAGCCACCCTTCTCCACATTACCTTTGTACCCTTTCTTATTTTATCCATTCATCGATCTCACATGAGGTCTCTTTCTGAATCTTTTACAATCTCTTGGAATTCAATTTAAAATTTCAAATGTTTTTGTATTATCTCTTTTAGCAATATGTCCAGCCCAACTCCATTTCAGCTTTTAATTCTTTCAACAACATCAAGCACACAGTTTTGTTCTCATACCCATATATTGCATTTTTGACCTTTTCTTGTTACTCCTAACATGCATCTCTCCTTACTTTTTGAGTGGTCTCTGTATTGCTCTTCTGTTAACTGTCCAAGTCTCAGATCCATAAATAAGAACTAGTAAAACACATTTATTGAAAACCCTTTTTTTTTCAAATATATATGCATATTTCCTTTTAATATTAACTTATTTCTAGCAAAAGCAATTCAACCAAGTTTAATTCTATGATTAATTTCATCCATTATATTTCAATCTGTAGTAATAATCTGACCAAGATATTTGTAGTTGTTAACTTCTTCTAACTCATCATAATTAATCTTTATTTTCATATTTTGAGAAAAATCAATTCAATATTACTTTAGTCTTTTTTAGCATTTACCTTTAGTCCTACTTTCTTACTTTTATCTGATAACTCTTGCAACATTTTCTGAAACTCTAAAGCATTATTTGCAAAAATAACTATATCATCTGCTAAATCTAAATGACTTAAATAATTTCCATTTACTTTTACTCCTTCAGCTTCCCATTTTAATCCACAAAATACTTCTTGCAGCACTGCTGTAAAAAGTTTTGGAGATATGGAGTCACCTTGTCTTGACCTTTCTCAATGTTGACTTTCCCAGTCTCATTATGTAATCCAATTGTTGCTGTAGCATTTTTATAAATATTATTCAGAATATGACAATATCCTGGATCTATACCTTGATGATCCAATGCTTTAATCACTGAAGAAATGTTTATAGAAACAAATGCCTTTTCATAATCTACAAATCCAAAGCATAATGGCAACTCATATTCATTTGTCCTTTCTATAACTTCTATCAATACCTGGATATGATCTACTGTACTAAAACCACTTTTAAATCCAGCTTATTCTATCTTTAAAAAAAAAAAAATCCAGCTTATTCTCTTGGTTGGTGGAAAACGGATAAAAGACTGATTTTAATACATATATATTTTAAAAAAATAAATATAAAAGAGTTTAATTTTATACAAAAAGAATAAGAAACTAAGACTTTCTTGGGAACTTTTTTCAGCTGGGAATCGATTTACAAATTTTAGCACTTGCTGACTAACTTTTATTTAAAAAGAATGACTTTTATCTGCATAATTTATATCAGTTCTAAGCCTTTCAAATTTAAAGACTTTTTTTAATGAAATCAACATACACTTTTAATCAACACCTTTATTTTTAGAAACAAGACAGATTATTAGATCCCCCCTCCCTTTTTTTTTGCATTAACTTACAGCATAATTTATTCACTAACTACTCATCTGTTCTAAATTTTGTTTTAAAAGGCTTTTAAAGTGAATTGTCTTCAGAGAAAATGTCACCGTAAAACAATTACGCAAACATCTTTACAACTAATTTAAAAATAGTCTTTACTATAGAAGTGAGATTTTAATAAGTTTATGTGTTGTTTCTTTTTTCCGAAAATTTATTTTATCCATTGTTTATTTCTCTGTAAATGCTTTGAACTGTTAATAAAATAGAAACCTTTTAAGGGATAAAACTAAATGTTGTTCGTAATTGTAAAAATAATCTTTTTTTATTATTCTAATGATCACAAAAATAGCTGAGCACTGATTGTATATATGTGTGGAGATAGTAATCTGGGCCAACTGACGATTGCTGGTTTAGCATGAAATACGTATATATTGGTGATTATTTATCTTTTCAACATGTGTGTGATCATGTGGGTCACCAATATGAGATGGCATGGAGAGTTGGGGATCGTGTGAAAGTCTGAGTTCGAATCCCGCATACATTACATATATATATATGCAGGTTTAAGCACGTATAGTGTATTAATTTACATATTAAAACATAGTGGGTCAAAGGTCTGCCCATCCTCGCATATGTATGTAAAAATTGATTATTCTCCTGTACATGAGGGGTCAGAATGACTAAATGTCAACATGGGTTAGGATGACAACCTTGCCACTAACATGGGCTTTGAACGTTCCATCATCAGATTTTCAATGAAATGGAAGGCTGAAGACTTGTGAGTTGAAGTAGTTTGAAGCCTATCCATTAAAGTATGAAGATTGGCTATCTTAATATAAAGCTGAGCACTGATTGTATATATGTGTGGAGATAGTAATCTGGACCAACTGATGATTGTTGGTTTAGCATGAAATACGTGTATTGGTGATTATCTTTTCAACATGTGTGTGATCAGGTGGTGAGATGGCATGGAGAGTTGAGGGTCGTGTGGTTTCAAATGAACTTTATTAGAACATAAACCAATTACATAAGATCTTGTTAAATTGATTAATGGTACATATCTGTATGTTTTAAAAGCTATATTTAATCATCTTTGTGTCTTTTTAGTGTTCACCCAATGCCTTTAACTTTGAAGTTCTTATTAATTCAAGAATAATGTTCTTTTAGTTACTGTCTATAACATAAAGGAGAATAATAGTTGTCATAATTTATTATTCCATATGCTAATTCTTCTATTTGTTTGCATCAACTAGAATGTAAACCTAGAGATGCATTAAGGTCCAAATATTGTTATAGATATCAAATTTTATTTCTTCACTTCTCACCACTGCAAGTCATTTAGACGTGTTCAGAAAATATATATAAAAAAAAAACACAATCAGATGACAAAAGAAATAGCCTTGACATGAAATGCTCACTACAAATGGGATGTCAGCCATATTAGTGACCAAGCAAAAACGTCTGGTGGTGAGATTGTTTTTGTGACTTATTCTGATTATTTTTACTTTATCCATGAAATTAACTGACTTCTACTGTTGTCATTGTAGAAAAAAAGCATCTTGTGCACCATAAGGCCTATAGTATAAATGTAATCATATATATTACTTTTAATAAATCTCCGCATATACATTCTAAAGCAATTTTTTTTATATAATTCATTTAATTTTCTAACAGTTTCAACTATCCTGCAGTCTTCATCAAATCATTTTCATAACCTTTCTCTTTCTTTTTAAATTCATAACTCTAAAAAAAAAAGAAGAAAGAGGAAGGTTATGCAAATGCTCTGATGAAGACTGTGGGACAGTCGAAACTATTAGGGAAAGGTTATGCAAATGCTCTGATGAAGACTGCAGAACAGTCAAAACTGTTAGGGGAAGGTTATATAAATGCTCTGATGAAGACTGTAGGACAGTTGAAACTGTTAGAAAATTGAAGGAATTATAATAAAAAAATTTGCATTAGAGTGTATATGTGGAGATTTATAAAAAAGTAGTATATATGAATATATAAAGAAATGCAAAAAAGGTAAAGAAGAAGATATAAGAATAATACTTCTATTAAAAATGTAGTCAGGTGCATTTCTGCAAAGTTGGCATTTGAGAATGATTGTATGAGTGAGATAATGTTGCTGTTCTTTTTCCTATGTAATGGTAGGTTCTAGAATGTTGCATTTAAATAGAAAATGATTTTGATCCTCTTCTCCATGACACAGTCTACACATAGCATCAATGTTATTATAAAGACTTTTATATTTAAGGAAATATAATGTTGGCAGTAAACTCATGTTTAATTTTATGAGAAAGTCAAAGTATTTGGGTTCAAGTGTCCAATACTTGAATCTTCACAGGAGTTGTTTGTTGTTAATTCCCAGTACTGAAAAGATGCTTTCCATTGGCTATGTTTGGAAATAATATATTGTATGTTTTCCAATAGTTGCATTTTCAAAGCAAAGCAAAAACTCCATATAGTAGTGCCACCTGTGCTAAACAGAGTAATCAGTGGATGCCAGAAAACTTGTGCATAAAATCCCTATCTAATGCCTACTCATCCAATATCCCCAGACTAGTTTCTGGCTTGTGGCCTTTGTCAGTGAGGAGTTTTGGATCTGAGAGCACTGCATCATGTGATGCTTGCTAGTTGCATTTTCTTTGGAAAAATTCTGTACCCTTTAACTGATTCTTTTAACTTATGTCAAAGAGTTAATCTTTGTCTAATTTTTGTATTGTGTCTACTACGTAAATCTGAGAACAGTATTATTTGCCAATTTCATTTCCAGCTGGTTTCTATTGTTAAAATATTAATCTAAAATACACAGAATTTTTTTCATTCAGCTTCTAAAAATTGAATAATTTTAGATTCAAATTAGTTAAATGTAATGAGAAATTAAAAATAATTTTAATAACTGAAGAAAAATATAAGAAAAAACGTTTAAAAAATAGCCAGTGGTAAAACAAAAGAATTATATTTGAACCAATCACTGGTGTCATTATTCAATTTCTACCTGTCAAAATAATTTACTTTTCTGAAGAGTTATCATTCCCAACTTATTTTTCTTGTAAAAATGATTATATTCACGAGATTATTATTTTTGTAATATTAAAAATTTTCTGAATCAAACTTTATATTTCGATAGAGTAATGTAAAATATTATTTATGAACGTAAAAAATTACGAGAAATATAATTATTTACTTCAAAATACAAATGCTTAAAAGATTTTATTTTGATTTATTTAGAATTGCCTACTATTCAAATTAGAGTTGCTACATTATAAACAACTGTTTTCAAAAATGATTATATTCACGAGCTTATTTTTCTTGTAATATTAAAAATTTTCAAAATCAAACTTTATATTTCGATAGAGTAATGTAAAATCTTATTTATGAATGTAAAAAAATTACAATAAATATAATTATTTACATTAAAATCAATTAAACATGTAGAACATCTTCATTTAGTTTCTGAATTTGTCATTTAGAAACACACCTAGAAGACAATTTCCAGATTTTGTAGGTATCCAATCAGAGAAAAGGACAGACCTATGAACCAATAGGCAGCAAGGAAAATTGATTTTTTTAAAAAAACATATAATGCTATATGCAGATGTTTTTAGAACTACAATTTTAAATTTTGAATTTCCTATAAAATAAGCCTAAAATGAAGAAATTGTGACCAAAATTGACCAAGAAGACACGGTGCATCCTACGTCCAAAAACCGTATTTTGTATTTTTGTGGCCATTAAATTAGCTATGGGGTCTCCTGGAAATAAACAACTTAAAGGTCAAGATTTGTGGATGTGATCAGTTCAAGAATTGCTATCCAGTGTTTTGATTATTCTGTTTTTCAATTACATGTTGCACATGGTCATATATCGTAATAAGATTTGTTACTATTGATTTAATTGGTAGAAAACTATATTGCTCTCATTCCAATAATTTACTAATATTATGCACTGTGTTATTATAGATCAGGGATGCCCAACCCGTAGCTCGCGAGTCACATGTGGCTCGCGTAACTGTTTAATGTGGCTCGAATTGCACTCTTCAAAAAAATTGATAAAATATTTTATGTTCCTTGATGGCACATGCACACACTAAAAAATAAACATTTTTGCAATACAAACAATAACGATATGCAGTGTCAGGTTTCACATTAAATAAAATATATTTTTCCTGTAATTGTAATTTATATGTATGTTACCAAATTTTTAATAAATAAAATGTATTTACATTTTTTTTCTTTTTAACATATTACACCATTTTTTTTTTTTTTGCTGTACATGTTTCGTTTGGTGCTATATATATATATATATATATATATTGTGTTTAGTGCTCTTGTATATATTGTTGTTTTTATCGAGAAAGATCCTTGTAGACGTTTGGTTTGGTGCTGTATATATATTGTGTTTAGTGCTGGAAATAGTTTTTATCGAGATAGATCCATGTACACGTATATATTTTGCTGTATATATCGATGTTTAGTGCTGTAAACAGTTGTTTTTATCCGTGTACACGTATATATTTTGCTGTATATATATATTGATGTTTAGTGCTGTAAATAGTTGTTTTTATCGAGATAGATTCGTGTACACATATATATTTTGCTGTATATATTGATGTTTTCATCGAGAAAGATCCGTGTACACGTTATTTTGGCCACATTAGAAACGGCGGATTGATACCAATGTGAATAGGCCACCCCCCCACCTATCTCCCTACATTGCAGGTTTAGTACCCAAGTACCATGTTTATAAATGTAATATGAAAAATGTAATATATAATTGTGGCTCCCCAAATTTTTTTAAATTCTCAACTGGCTCATGTCAAGTTAAAGGTTGGGCACCACTGAATATAGATGCATCACTCAAATATCCTTGCAAAGTGTGCAAGACTGAAATGGACCTTTAATTATTAACCTTATCTTTGTCTCCACTTTTAAAGATGGGAATGAATTTAGCAATTTTTGGAGATGCGGAAAAAGTAGAGCTTATTATAGAACAATTGAGAATGTGGCAAAGAAATGAAGAGATATATTCAGCACATCCTTTATAAATGAAAATGGGAATATTATCTGGACTGAGATGGGAATTTAACTTAAGTTGTTTAATGGCAGCTACAATATCACAGTCTGTAAATTTATTTAGTGAAATATCTTATCTTACATTTTCATTGATCAAAGTATGATCATTATAATGTTATAGTTCTACAAAGTGTTCAGAAAAATATTGAGAATAATCATCAGCTGTTAAAGTAAAAATATTAACCTGTTGTATTTTTCTTTTAGTGATACCCAAATCCTTAATTATTCACAATTTTACTTTCAATATCTTTCATAAATTTTTGATAGATTCTTTTATAGCCTGACCTTTGATAATCTTCTGCAATTAATAAAATTATTATAAAAAATCAATTTTAGCTTTCACTGGGAAGATTCCCAAAATTGATCATTTAGAGGAAGTAAAGGTCATAACAAGGTTTTTGGAGGTGAACCTGTGGAAGGATCATTGCAGATAAAAACCACTGGGATTAAAGCCTAATTACAGAACTTATTACAAAAAGAAAAAAGTTGTAAATATTAATTCTTATTAAGTGCGATGTAAGCACGTAATACTTATATAAGACTAAAACCTTAGTACATGCACCCTGAGTGCTTAGTTTTAGCAAGAGAGACCTCTACAAATTATAATGCAAGATTCAACTTTATAAAAATAAGAGGGACCCTCTTATCTCTTATCCTAAGTAAAAAAAAACAAAAAGCATTATACATATATTTATAATTGTTTAATATAGCAGAAGATATAAATTAATATAAAAGTTTATCATCTTAACATTTTTGAGAATCCATGCCTCATATTCATAGCCTTCATAAAATGTATAGTAAAATATATGCAAATATTCAAATAAGCTAGTATTACATAGCCAATTTCTTTGAGATTTCAAAGCAAGTGTCTTTCCTATTAATAGCATGGATGTTTCCATTAATGTCAAATGCCTCCTTTAATTTAACATAGCTCTTAGAACTCCACCTAATTCTAATAGATTGATTAACAACTCTAAAGACCACCTTGATCGATCATTCACCCCACACGTGGTGTACTCCATTGCCTGCCCTCAGGCCAGATGCAACACTATATATTATGGTGAAACGAAAGCTACAATCAACACTAGACTGGCTCAACATCTTTACATGTATAACAGAGCTCAGAAGAACAGCAACACAACCTCTGTATTTTTGGAGCATGCTAAACAATCTGGACATGGCTTCACACATTCCAATCCCATAATTTTGTGCTCAGAAGCAAACAATCACAAAAGAAAAGTAAAGGAGGCATTTTACATTAATAGAAACATCCATGCTATTAATAGGAAAGACACTTGCTGTGAAATCTCGAAGAAATGGGCTACATAATACTAGCTTATTTGAATATTTGCATATATTTTATTATACATTTTATGAAGGCTATGAATATGAGGCATGGATCCTCGAAAATGTTAAGCCGATAAACATTTATATTAATTTATATCTTCTGCTATATTAAACAATTAAAAATAAGTGTTTTTGTTACATAATATTGAGAAGTAAAACTATATTTATTATACACACACACACACACACATATATATATATGGTACCATTTTTATTTCATTTATTAGTTAAATAATAAATATTAACATGACAATAATATGCATTAAACAACCCTGAAAGTCCAATTAATGTAGAATCTCTTAAACCAATAAACATCACATGACCACCACTTCTTATGCTTGTGTATAACTGTTTTTAAAACAGGCAAAACTCACTATATGTATTGCCACACATGGCAAGCTAGAATAATCAATGACTATATAAGCTGATGAGCTTGGATTGAAAACATTAAGGTGTTTTTAATTTAAGACTCATCGTTTTGTAGAAAAGTGGAGATAAAAGGTGATTGCTGGAGGGTTGCATTAGATCCTAAGATCTAGGTGCAATTCTCTCAGATCCAAGGCTTCTCACTGACGAAGGCTATAAGCCAGAACCTAGTCTGGGGATATTGGATGAGTAGGCACTAGATGGGCATTTTATGCACAAGCCTTCTGGCATCCATTGATTACTCTACCTTGTTGTGTGTGGCAATATGTATAGTGAGTTTTGCCTGTTTTAGAATCTCTTAAACAATTAGTTCTAAATTTTGCAATGTAAAACATTTTGCCATATTTCTAATACATGTCTGAAATACTGTAAGAAACTTCAGTTATCATGGATATTTGTTCCTTTGACTACTTTTGCCAAAAATAAAATATCATTAAAATTCCTTAATTGTGTTAATGAAACAATGATAATGGCACTGTGCTCCAAACTTTGCATTATAATAATTTATAAATTTTCTTTGTACTGCATCCAAAGCTCTACTATGAGATTGATTTTCAGAATTTCAAACAACACTGCCATAGTTTAAAATTGGTAATTTCAATGACTTAAAAAGATGTTCATAAGTTTCTCTATTAAGGTATCTTACTCTCATAAAGACACAACTCACAAACTTTAAAAGCTTTAGAGCATAAATAATTTACATGATTTGAGAAAAGCAATTTAAAATCTAAAATTATACTTAAAACTTTACATTCATTTACCCTCAAAATATTATTTCCCTTTAATATGTAATTAAATAGTATGGGATTTGTTTTCATTGAAAACGTCATCATTTTGGTTTTATTTTTATTTATGTTCATGTAATGTTTAATACACCATAATTGAAATCTTTTGATACAATTTTGTAAATAATTACAATCATTAGAAGACTTAATGTATTTATAAATCTTAATATCATCACATCAAAGCATAAAATGTAGCAATCAGATATATAATTTAAGGCAAATATATATATATTGAACATAATAATAATAATAATAATAATAATAATAATAATAATAATAATAATAATAATAATAATAATAATAATAATAATAATAATAATAATAATAATAATAATAATAATAATAATAATAATAATAATAACAACAACAACAACAACAACAACAACAACAAGAATTCAATTTATTAACCAAACAAAACTACAGCATTAAAACCAATGACAGAATTGCATCATAATTAATGTACAATAATGATGGGAAACCCATCTTTCAAACATGCACTATTGATATTAATTTGCTTGCACTCCTCCATAAATAAGTGATTTAAAAGCATAGGTGAAACACCTATACTTAGAACTTAATTTTATATCATAGGAAAGAGACAGTATCTTATTTTTAATTAATTTGTCATTTGAACTATCCGGCTCACAAAAGAATCAAATCCTGAATTAAGTATAGTCAATAAGTGTTAGTTTGTATTAAATTAAGCTTTAAGCATAGATAATTCACCTATGCTTTTAAAACACTTACTGGCATGAGAATGCAAACAAATTCATACCAGTACTGCATACCTGAAAGATTGGTTTTCTCTCACATGATTTACATATATAGATCACTAATACATTAATACAATAATATAAAAAAGCAGTATATATATATCAAGCATGTGCAAAGCGTTAATGATAAAAGAATAACATGGACATTCACAATCACAAGGTCTCCTTTGCAATAAGTAACGTTTAGTATCCTGTTGTCAAATTTTGTGGAAATACAATGTCTGCTCACTTGAATATAAATAGTTTTGTTTTTTTTAGAATAGAATTTATCAGTTTTAATTCATATAAAAATAATTTGTTCTGAAGCTAAATTGCTTGTTTTGAAAATGATAATAAATAGTGAAACTTGTTTTGTAAAATCACAAATTTTAATAAATAGTGAATATTGTTTTGTTTGGATTTTTTGTTATTCAATCTTCAGGACAGTTTTGGTGACTACCCGGTATGCAAAACTTGAATCTATTATGTAATATGTTTATTATATCAATAACTTTAAATTAATATTGTATGTTTGAATAAAGAAGACATTCAAATAGTTAAAATAATTCTTGAAGTTTAAACATTCAATTTATAATTTTTTAAAAAGAATGCAAAATAGCATTTACAATTTTAAATATATATATTTCTGTGGTAACTTCCTGTTTTATATTAGAACTTCCGCACTTATCTTTTTGTAAAAAAAAAACATTTTCACTATAATCTGAAATTAAATGTTATATATTTATTGCAAACAAATAATTAATTTTACAAAAATAAAACAAAATATAAATTGATGGTTTTCAATTTCTATTATAAACAGAAGCAACAGACCATGGCAGTACAATACCATTCAATATTAATCCTTCTCCTTTACTTGAAGTCCTACTTCTGATTTATCTTTCCTTGAAACCTCAACTTCTTAATGCTTTCACTGAATAATGCTGGCATCTAGTAATTTTTATTAAAACTATTTTCAATGAGTATTTTAGTTCAGTTTTTGCCATAAAATATATGATGAACTATTGAGTGACTGTTACTGAATGGCTTCAAGTGAGGCACTGTGGGCCCAATTGCAGTACCGTATAAGAATCCTACTGTGTGGCTGTAGCTTATAGAGTAAGAGTCGATGTATAATTTACTATCATAATATGGTTTATTATTAGATACATTAAATGCATAGACAGCAAAAGAAATTAAAAGAGATCTAAGTAAATAAAGTAAGAATAATCCATAGTGCATTAATATTAATTAAATGTTACACTATTTTTATCATTTAATATAAAACATTGAGTGCTTTTATAAAAAAAATTCAAATGTTATTTAAACTTTCCAAATACATTCAACTGTTAGTAATAGGACATAAGTTAGTATATAGTACAATGTTTCACGTGGTATTATTTTTGACACTTCTTCAGCTGTTGTTGGTCTGACCACTGAGCTAGGTCTGTTCATTAATGCATTACCTTAAATTCGGTATTCACAAATCTAAAGGGCCTGGTTTGATTCCCCTCTAGTTTTGTCATTGGTTAGGCCAGGAACACCTGAAGAGGAAAAGATAATAAGAGCACTCAAACCATTATGGCATATTTGAAATTTGGTGCTTCTACTAACAATTGAATGTACTTGACAAGTTCAAATAAACTTTAAATAATTATGAAAAACTCAAACCTATAATTAACATTAAAATATTATCATCACAAACCCTCAGTCAAACTGCATAATGTTTAGAAAATATTTTTGAATGCCAAATTTTTTGTTTTTTTTTATTCAGTGAAAGGGAAATTGAATTGTTAACTCAAAATAGCAATATTATTATTATTATTATAATAATAATAATAATAATAATAATAATAATAATAATAATAATAATAATAATAATAATAATAATAATAATAATAATAATAATAATAATAATAATAATAATAATAATAATAATAATAATAATAATAATAATAATAATAATAATAATAATAATAATAATAATAATAATAATAATAATAATAATAATAATAATAATAATAATAATAATAATAATAATAATAATAATAATAATAATAATAATAATAATAATAATAATAATAATAATAATAATAATAATAATAATAATAATAATAATAATAATAATAACAAGATCAAAAATATGCAACTTGACCCCATTCAAAGATACTTAGCATTCATAAACATTTTATCATTTAATATAGATCACATTACACGCAAATCCCCCCACCCTCAAGACTGCTAGCACTGGCTGATGAAATACATAAATGGATTACAATGATAAACCCAACACACACCAGTCAACAACATATACGCAGACTTACACAAACATATAATAGCATCTGTAACCACCTGAAAAACTACCTAGCAATAAAAAAGAGTAAAGTCTGCCTCGGCCAACAACACACATGGACAAGAAAATACATTCGCTGGGCCTTGGGCTACCCATCCACTGTCAGAGTGCCAATGGCACTCACAGAGCAGGGGCACACATACGCAGGAAATAATATGTTAAAACCGATATATCAGCATTTCAAACAAAAGCTGCAAGCATACCACCCAGTCAAATATAATCCTAATGTCTTTGGAAAACCAGAAACAAATACCCCACATAACATCACAGAATTTGCTACTAAATTGGCAACAGTACCTAATGCATGTCACCCAGGAGCACATGGAATCCCAAAATTTGTCCTTGCACATCTCAGTCAGTTCACTAGCCAATATTTATGTGACCTTGCAAATCATCTATCACAGAAGTTGCATGACATTCAAGGCTTATATCCAATAGCAATAGTCCCCTTCAACAAGAAAAAAGTCCACGTATCAACACTATCTAACCTAAGACCAATCTCAATGGGGCCACTTACAATTAAAATAATTGAAAAAGTACTCAAAGACAGCCTAGAGCCACATATTCTACCACTAATTTCACACAGCCAGTTTGCAAGGAAGCAATCATCAACTGCACAGGCTGCAATGATATTCAAAACCGTTATAAACTCAGTACGGGACAGGAAGAAGTATGCACCAATTGCAGTTCAACTTGATATAGAAGCGGCTTTTGATTCGGTTGACATCAATACATTAATCAATATGCTAGCTGACACCACAATTCCACGAACTCATCTGTACCTGCTCACAAACCTACTACTTAGCAGAGAAATACATATCACACTCAATGGCAAAAATTCCCCATCATTCATTCCCACACAATCCATATCCCAAGGCTCACCACTAAGCTCACTGCTATTTACTTTTTACATCAACCCACTTATACTCAAAATTCAACAGAGTATCAAAGGCATACAGATACCAGGCACATCACAACATATAGCCTGCATTGCATATATGGATGACATCACAGTCTTCCTACCATCAAGAAAACAGATACCAATACTACAGAAAATACTGCAAGACTTTCAAGCAACACACCATCTAAAATTTAATCAAAACAAGACTGCTGCTTGGTCTCTATACACCAGTAAGCCATGCACACAAATTTTCCAAGGCAAACCGTCTCCTTTCCTCGGCTTTCCTTTCTACATGGGAACAAACACAATGAGGCAAAAAATCCAGAACAAGTTAAAAGATGAAGCAGAACAGATCACTGCTTCACTATCAAAAGCATACCTCTCAATATATGCAAAAGTACAATTGTTCAATCAGCTGGTAATCACCAAGATTATCTATTATTCTCCCATAATTCAATTCTCAAAAGCCTTTACATCAAAAATCTCTTCATATTGCAATAAACTTCTATGGAATAGAAAGACAGTGTCAATATCTGCAAAACATCTTAGTCGACCAGCAATACACAATGGTTTGGGGCTACATAACATAGATATTTTTCGAATACAAAAGACTGCAAACCTGATAATAGCCAGCCTCAGACATTTCCCAGAACTCCAGTATCTAATACAAATAATACCCACAGACAAACCTCCACCTTCACATTGCTATCTATCATCAGTTATAAACCAATTCAGAATCACACATACTCAAATATCACTGCAAACAACTACAAAATATTCATATTGGCAGATATATGCAATGATCTACCCGGGATATACATCAGATATTTCAACACAGATGCTCGGAATAAACAACCGGCAGCTGCTTAAAAAATTTAAAAAATGGTCCATGGAGCCCAAATTCTTTGATTTCCTCCTGAAACTAAATCTATATGCTTTGCCAACATCATATTTCTTAAGATACAGACGATTATATACAAAAATAGACCCCTTCTGCACGCTATGCCACCAAGCAGAAGAAACTCAACAACATCTGTTTTACATCTGCCCAGCATTAAACAACATTCGGCATGAAATAACAAATATATACAGAAAACCAAACATCTCCCTGCAAGATATTATCAGTCCATTCAGCAGAACATCCACCCCAACAATCCGAGCAGCAACCTTCGTACTTTATGCATTTTGGTGCACACGATGCACATTTGCTTTTGGCAACAATACAAGGCGGCATCCATCAACTTTTCACAACAAGTTAGCACAATTAAAAACCAGAGACAATAAAATAGCACACCCAGACATTTTCGCGGCTACTTGGTCACTTGTAAAACAACGGTCAAATCTCTAATAGTTCTGCCTTTCCTCAATAATAGACTTAAAAAGAAAACAAGAAAATGGACAGCAAAAATCCATGAATCAATAAAGATAACTTAGGCTAAACAATCCATCGCTCACCCGGTATATATATGTAAGAACTTGGAAAGAACAATATATATAAATCCTCGGAAATATCAGTGTAAATGCATGTATATAAAAATTATTAATGTAACCTGTTTTCTAGATTGAATAAAGTTCCCCTTTTTGAAACATAATAATAATAATAATAATAATAATAATAATAATAATAATAATAATAATAATAATAATAATAATAATAATAATAATAATAATAATAATAATAATAATAATAATAATAATAATAATAATAATAATAATAATAATAATAATAATAATAATAATAATAATAATAATAATAATAATAATAATAATAATAATAATAATAATAATAATAATAATAATAATAATAATAATAATAATAATAATAATAATAATAATAATAATAATAATAATAATAATAATAATAATAATAATAATAATAAAAAAAAGCAAAAGTCAAAATTGATAGTTAGCTAAACAATTACTTTTTCTGTAAAATAATCAACTCACAAAATCTTCTTAGAGATCTAGATAAATAGCAGTTCCTAAAATATTAAAATACAACCTTTATCTGAACAATGGATAGGAAACCTGGTCATAAGAAGAATGGAAAAGCATTCATGAGTGGTCTATAAATGTAAACAAGTGCAAACATTAAAAACAACACACTAATTTATTTTATAATAAAAAAAATACTAACACTAATGTTAAATATCAGTAATTAAAAAAAAGTGATAAATCATTGCAAAGATTATGTCTTAAACCACTAAACATCACATGATCACTATTTCTTATGCTAGCACATTAATGTGCTCTCAGAAACAAAGCTCATCACTGATGAAGGCCACAAGCCAGAAACTAGTCTGGGGATATTGGATGAGTAGGCACTATATAGGGATTTTATGCACAAGCCTTCTGGCATCCATTGATTACTCTGGTTGGCACTGAGTGGTACTACTGTATGGAGAGTTTTGCCTGTTGTAATTTTAAAAAATATTATTGTATAATATTTATTTCTTGCTTATATTTACAATAGTAGCTTTTTTAAGTAGAAAAACACTATATGAAGATCTCAGAGGAAAAAATAATGCAATTATTAATTAAAGTAACACGAAATTTAGCCTCAGGATTTCATAAAACAAAAATAAAATAAATTTACTACAACTCACTAAACTAAAATGTATTGGTAGAAAGCAAAGGAAAAGGGGAATTTTCTTTCCTCTGATAATCCAGATTTCTGAATGAGCTAAGAAAATTAACTACTAATATAAAAGTTGACCCTTTTTATATGTTATGATTAGTATTTTATTTATTATTTATTCTGAAGTTATAATGCATAAATATTGAAAGTTTATTACAAAATATTGCAACTGTAAATAATAACTGTACTACAATTCTTAGAATCTTATTCATATTGATTTAATGATTATTATTTTTACTTAGGGGGGGGGGATAAAAAGGTTCAATTCTAAGAACAACATTGTAAAAATAAAATTTTTTAAAGATTTCTTTGTTTTGTTTATGCATTTGATATATGTAAACTTTAATATAAGTAATTATATAAATACCAAAATCACCCTTTCCATTATTTTGCTGCAATATCTTACATAAAAATTTATCCAAAACACTTTTAAAACCTTTTAGCAAAATCCTTTTATTGTACATATATACATAACCTTATGTTTCGACTATCCTGAAGAAGACTGCAGGCCAGTCAAATCGTAAGGTGTATGCATAAATGTACAATAAAAATCTTTTGCTAAAAAGTGTTAAAAATGGTTTGGATAAATTGTAATTATATACACCTGGGTCTCGTTTTATGCGGACTTTTTTAATGCGATTTTGAAGTTATGCAATTCATATTTCTTCTTAATATCTTTTTATGCAGGTTTTCTTTTATGTGATAAAGAAGTTCATATTTCACTATATTTATTAGATATCAAGAAATTTAAATTATTAATAACTTATTTTGACTTGAAATACTTTTTTTTTTGCAAAAATGTAACGTTATATATTAGCAACTAATGTGAATATGGCCGGAAGCTGTATTTAGAATATTATCTTCTATGTAAATAACCTACTTATACTAATGAGTAAATAATAATAATAATAGATTTATACTTACGAGTATAAAAATATCGCAATAAATATTCAAAAATTTTAAACTCAATACCTGGATATGATCTATTGTAGTAAAACCACTTTTAAATCCAGCTTGATTATATTATTATAAATCGTATACTGTGCAATTCTGTAATTAGTTTAATGCTGTAATTTTGCAGGATAAATAAATTGAATTGGAATTATTATTATTTACTGAATACAACCAACACTGTACATCTTTAGAATCTCTCTGATATAATCTTTATAACGGAAAGGTCTTCTTTCCCACGAAATTTAAATCTAATGAATATTTATAAGTAAAATTTACATATTTAGAAAAAAAAACACTAATTGCCAATGAGATTGCACAAGAATTATAGATTTGTAAATTAAGTGCTATATTAATATATATAGAAGTGTGTGTGTGTGTGTTAGAAAGAGAGCGTATTTGGATTTATTTTTTTAAGAAACTGAGAAAATTTTAAGTGGAAATATATATTTTTCTTATAGATTTTTGTTTTTTCATTTTTATTTAAAAAGTTTTTTTTATCTCAACTATCTTATCCTTTTTTTTATTTTTTTACATTGACTGGTCGATGAGATGAATTTATATTATCTTTCAGATAAAATCTTTCAACCGTAATAATCTTTCTATTTCCTTGCTTTCGAATCTTTTTTTGATTCTTTTAAATTCTAATAAATTTTGAATTTTTTCTTTTAATGTAAAAGTCTTACGAATAATAATAATTTTCGTAATTAATTTTAGTAATAATTTTAATACAAATATATTATTAATATAAGTTATTGGTGATGTATAATAATTATTACGTAGAGGGGATTTAAAGCCAGACTTTCAAGCTCTCTTTAGTCACCCACTCGATCTTATACAACCGATACACGTGATCACATGCAAATTTTTATTAATAACAGTCGCCAGTTATTAATAAAATTCCTAGCAGTGGTGTAGGGTAAAATATCAAGCTCTAAAGTATAAGGTCCTCGAATCGGTGCCAGTTTTGGCACTTTCGATGATTAATTTTAGAGCTACAAAGCCGTTCAATTATTTATTTACTTTCATATTAATGAAAATTTATTCAAAATAACTAAAATTTGTAATACAGGCATTCTTATATATATCTGGAACTTATATGTAAATATGGGGGATTTGAACTCAAACTTTCAAGCAACCTCCAACTATCCATACTATCTCATACTACTGATACACATGACCACACACATGTAGAAAAGATAAATAATCACCGATAAACGTATTTCGTGCTGAACCAGCATTTATCAGTTGGTCCAGATTACCATCTCCCACATATATGTATAATCAGTGCTCAGTTTATATTAAGATAGCAAATCTTTATACTTTAATGAACAGACTTTAATTTACTCCAACCTCCAACTCTTCAACCATCCATACACATTTAAAAATCGGATGAAAGAATGCCCAAATCCCATGCTGTTGCCAATATTGTTGAAGGTTGCTTGAAAGTCTCAGTTTAAATCCTTTATATTTATTAATAATTACTATAAAAATGTGAATTCTATTTTACTTTTTATGTAAATAATTGTAGATAGTGTTTTAACTAAAGCACGTTAGTGATGTAATTTTTTTCATATCTTCAGCATTTACAATTACATGTATATTATAATTCTAAATTAGTTTTTTTTAATTACGATATTTTCATAGCCATTCTTCGAAAATCTCTACCATATTCACAAAATCATTTCGAGAAGAAAATACTTCATCAAATCAGATAGATAAACGTTAGTGATATTGTTTAGCATCAAATAAATGAGAACATTAGAAGGGTCATAAATTTAATTGAGCTGGTGATAAACAAAAGATGTGCACTAGCTCTAATTTTGGTTATTGTTTTTATAATAATAGCGATTAAAGCTGTTTACAAATATGTTAATGGAGATATGAAAATGCATAATGTTTGAATAGGGGAAAATTTAACTTATGGAATTACAGTATGCAGATAATTGTATTTTCTTTATCAATTCAAAAGGCAATATAGAGAATATACTTTATGCTAGAAATATAATATACAAAGGTTTTAGTTTAGTAATTAATATTTTACCCATTCAGCAAGATGAAGGGTATTTCATTATTTGATATTTGTTTGATGTAGCGATAGGATGCAGGATGACTTATTCCTATTCAGAGTCGGGAATCTCTCAATCACTATGCCTAGATAAACCTGTTAACAACTTTACCATCCCTTTCCATTACCCACCCTGAGTTTTCTATTTTTTTTCTATCCTGATCCATCATATTTCCACAACATAATCTTTGTCAACTACATGGCCTTTATATCTAAATACTCCACATCTTTTCTCAAACCTAGCATAAAAACCAAGAACCCACTTTCTGTATAATCACTTAGTTTATATTTATTCTTCCACAACTTCATTATTTGTATCTTTCTGCTTGCAGACATTTGCATTCAATTAACAGATGCCTTATGTTGTCTATGCCTTCCTTACACAACTTGCAGACTAAATCACCCACATTTTTCAATTTATGTGTATATTACTGTTACTAAAGATCCTACTCAAGCCTTAAACAGTAAAGTACTTTTTTTGCTATTATTATAAATTAACTTGCACCTAATATTCTGTTTACTTCTATAAATAGTTAAACTCTTTTTACACTCCATACAACTTCTCCAACTTTCTAACTCCCTATTCTTTAGTAATGCATCTATTGTTCTATCCTATTCCTTGTCACTATAACACTCAACAATTCTCCTAAGACACTCATACCATATTTTGTATACTGACATAAATTCTTTATTGAAATCTTCTGCAGACCATACTACCTTTCTCATCCATCTTGTTGCCTGCCCTTTACTCATAACCAAATAAAATACAATTTTGGCTATTCTCTTATTATCTGTAAATTGCAATTTACTGAAAATTTTCAATTTGCTTTTTGCATCTCTCATATAAAAACTTGACCATCCCATCTCTTTTTAAATTGCCTCCTTTGCTATCCACACATCTGCAGCTAACGCATGTCTTTCTATTTCACTTTGTACTTTTTTTAAAATAATCTAACACTCATTTACTAACACAATGAATCATTACAATATGTTAATCCTACTACTGCCACTCCCTTCCACACAAATTTAGCTACATCATATTTGTTATATGAAAATACTGTTAATTTTCTTATCAGTCCCTTTTTTTCTTCACTTCATTTATCAATTTTTTCTCCCATTCATCCAAGTAATTTTTTTGATTACTTAAAGTGTTTCCCAGATAGTTATATCTATTAACCACACATAACTTTATATCCCCCAATTAAAATTCTGTCTCTTCTCTTTCCCCAGTATTAATCATCATTACTTTTGATTTTTCTTCACTAAATTTAATCCCCATTTCTTTTCCCACCTTTGAGCATGTCTTCAGCATAACTTCCATATTTTCTCTACTTTCTGTGCACAAGAAGACATCATCCACAAGTAAATGATCCAATAATGTATATACTCCATTACCACATATTAATGGTATCTCTACCCTTCTTTCTAATCTTTCTATTGCTCTCTCCATTTTCCTCAAGTACACAAACACAAAATAATTAACATAGAGCATTCTTACCTTAGTCTCACCCCATTTTTAACTTTAACTGATTCTATATTCCTTAATTGATATGGATACTAATTATTTTCATACACTCTCTTAATAAGATCCATTAAAGCTCCATTCCCAAATTTACTAAACTAATCCATAATCTATTTCTATTTACTCTATCATATGTCTTCTCTATATGATCTACCTGTACTGCCATCTGTAGAAATATTTTGCTAAATTTTTCTTAAACTGCCAAATTGCACACTAATAAATATTGATTTTTTTTAAACATTAAAAAAAGTCTAAAGAGATCAGTAGTTCAAATAGGTGATAAAGTCAAAGTTTTTTAGTCTTGTTTCCACATGTTTGACAAATTTAATTTCTTGTAATCAGTTTCCACACTATTTGTGAGCTTACTTTGAGAAAATTGCTAAAATAACAAAAAACTTAAATTTTTGTATAGTTTATTAAAGATTCATAATTATTTTTATACAATAATTGTTTAACAATTAGTAAAAAAACAAAAATATACATGATTACACTTTTATTTTATGTCTATATGTTTTATTTTTAAAGTAGCAGTTAAAAAATTATAATGCAACTCAAGTAAAAAAAATATGGCCAATATTGAAGACCAGGTCCAATGACACTGATTGTAAATGTCATTACTGATAGTGTGGTAAGATCTTTTGAGATATTCTAAACATTATAAAGCAATTTTAACATTTTAAAGCAGATTCTTATAGATTTTCGAGATATTCACATCTATTCATTTGTATTTTAAAAATAAATTTCTGTCAAAGAAGATTTGGGTTAGATTTATGGAGTTGCTCACATGTCTATTTTCCTGTCTATCTTTGAATGTTGAAAATGTCTTTCATTCTCATTATGTACTCTGTTTTCTATTATTCTTGCAATATTAGCAAGGTTCATATATGATTTTTTTGAATGTTTATCATTTGTAAATGCATATTTCTAACAAATCCAGTCCACTTTATTAAATTATAATATATAATAGCAGTTTAATGCTTAAAACAATTAAATAATTTAAAGAGGTGTAACCAGGAACAACAACTAAAATGTTACCCTGCAAGAAGGATATTTCATTTAGTGAAGGAGGAAAATGAGTCATTTTAAATAACTCTAACTTTTTAATATAATAATATTAAATTGTGTAAGTAGAATGTGAATTTAGATGTGATACAACATAGACTTCATTGTTTTATTGATTTAAAATATATATATATATATTTGGGTATTTCATGACAGAGAAATAACCATTGCAACAAAAATAGCTACATATCAAAGATGTTATTATATCTTATTTATTATACAAAAATGAAACTTAAATCTTTAATGCTGTAATGTAAGGTTTTAACAAATTACATTTAAAGAAGCATTTTAAAAATTTGTAAATATATAGAAAAATCTTAATAACTTTTTGAGCTTTCTGGATATAACACTATCAGGTCTACCTATGCCAAATCACCACTTCATTGGATTGGACCTATGAAATGTATGAATTATACAAGACTTTTTACAAAGGTATTATGATATTCTTTGTCATAGTTTCATGTGAGTAGATTCCATTTACATTGACACCCAAGGCAGTCTAATATTATTTCGTTTCAGCCAAAAGATATGGATGAAGATATTGCAATGGAAATATATTATTAGATAAGGTGAGAAATCTATTAGCAAAAAAAAATGTTTGCACAGAAAATGTTAAATGAACTGAGTAATGAAGTAGCATATTCTACATGTATTTGTGATTCATAGATTCATTGTTAAAGTCATTGCAATATTCATCTTTAGTGTATTATTTTCAATTTATTTTGCTTACTTAAGTGTAAATAATTGTTTATAACCATATATACGAATATTATAAAGTGATATTTATAACAGTGACACCTGATGTAATGATCTGAATAAATATTCATTTGTTTCACTTTTTAAAAAGGCTGATGTTTTGGACTTTTAATAATTCTTATAAAATCAACCCTGTTATTTTTCAACAAAACCTGGAAATTTGTTTTCTAATATCGTATGTAGCATATCTGGATTTTTTATCATAATATGTCTTTCTGCTAGCAAACATCTTTTATTGTTGTTTTTTTACTATCAAGTCATTAGTCTAAAATTCAAAAACCATTTTAATGTTTTGACAGAAAGGCACGAAAGTCAACTTGAAAATATAGATACAGATTCAGATTCTAAACTCCTCACTGATCAAAGCCATCCTCTAAAAAAAATTAATAGACATATGGATAGGCTAGTACAAAATAAGGAATTATTAAGCTCTACCATCTGGTATCTCCTTATTACTCAATCTTACCCTAGATGCAGAGCTAGTGTAGAAAAATAGATTAAAGTACAAAGTAAGGAGTAAAATGGATTATGGGGTCTTTTGTTGTTTAATTAACATTATAATTTATTAAATTTATTCATATCTAGCCAGATCTTGTCTCATTTGGTCAGGCAAAAGTATTTAATAATAAAGTATTTCAATTAAGCACAATGTGTGCGCATATACATATATATAATTCTCATTCATTATCAATCCTAGTTTGCCATCTTCATAATATATCAGCAAAATTCCCTTGTTCATCCATCTATCTCACTTTTTATCTTTTTTCCAGGTCTATTAAAATCTCTTGGTGTTAAAGCTTACGAATTTAACTGTCCATCTATTATCATGTTTTAAATATGCTCAATCCAACTTCTTTTCAGTTTCTTATTTCTTTCAATGATAATTAAGTGTTCTTTTACTTATTTCTTCATATTCATTTGATGATTTTCTAAATTGCATTTCTCCTAATTGTCTAAGACTCAGATTCCTATGTAAAACGTGATAAACTATGTCTATTAAAAAGCATTTCCTTTTAATAGTCAATTATTTATATCCCAAAAATTTCATCCAAGCTTAGTAATATGATGAATTTTATCCATTACATTTCCATCTGTATATAATATGTTTAACGTATTTGTAATTGTTAATTTTTTCTAATTCATGGTTTTTAATCCTTATTTTCTTCTGAGAAAATTTATTTTATATAACTTTAGTCTTTTTAGAATTTATCTTTATGCATACTTACTTTCATTTTGTAACTCTTGTAACATATCCTGTAGCTTGGAAGGATTGCAACAATATTGTATGCAAATTCAAGATGACTTAGATAATCTCCATTTAATTTTATTCCCTTAGCTTACCATTTTAATCTATAAAAATCCTTTTTTAAAATTAATATAATGAGCATACTAATAGCTCTAAACAAGATTTTTTGATAAATGCTGCAAGAGAAAGTATTTAAAATATCTATCTAGAATTATCCCTATTCCCAAACCAGTTTCAAGCTAATGACTCTCATCAGTAATGTGCTAGAATATTCAGACATTATATCTAAAATACCAACTCAAATCCAGCACTTATCTAATACTTAACTATTAAGTAGAAATTTTGAAATTTTCAGACACCTATACGTCTTCAAGTCCAACTATCTAAGTTAAATAGTTATAGGGGTCTGAATAATTTTTAGCAATTACATGTCTCACTTATTCATTTAAAATACTCTGCAATTCATATATAATAACCATTAGGAGTACTTTGCTTTTTGTTCTTTATATAATTTTTCTCCACATTTTATGATATCTTTTTTTTTAAATAATATTTTCATTTTTTTCATTAATGTACAAAATAATTTTCATTTCAATACCAGGATATTTTTTATACTTTTAAGAATTATTTTTTTCTGTGGTTTTCTTTATTAATTTATAATTATATTTTTATATCATTAATACCTGTTTGTGTATTGTTTTACAGAATTCTAGATATTCAACTTTTCTTAATGGATTATTTTAAAAAATTTTCATACTTTCTTTCTTATCTTAATTTGTTTCAGCAGAAATTTTTCTTTAAATTGCTACTTTATTTTTATCAGCTATCTTTCTTGCAATTCTTAGTACAATACAGTTATCTTCTTATTAATTTAATTCAAGTATGAACCTTCTTTAAAATTTGTTTGAAAATTGTAATTTAAATTTATTGAATTGTTTATGAATATTAGACACATCAAATGTAAATACTATTTTTTTAATTCCAGTATAATTTTGTATATTATCAAAATCACCTTTTTCTTTATTTTTGCTATAATATCTTATATAAATCCAATTTATCCAAATCACATTGAACACTTTTTAGCAAAAACCTTTTATTGTACATATGTACACATACACTTACATTTCGACAGTCCTGCAGTCTTCTTGGTTCTGTAGAAGACTGCAGATAGTTGAAACATAGGTATATGTGTATATAGGAAAAATAAAAGATTTTTTTAAAAAAAGTGTTTGAAGTGATTTGGATAAATTGGATTTATATGATTTTGTATCTTTCCTTATAGCTATTGTAATTCAAAAATAAACACTATATTGTGCACTTAAAATGCTTATTTATTCCTAAATTTAATATAGTATGTTAAATGAATCACACATATTATGTTAAATTTACGAATAAATAAGATTTTCTATATTTATTTTTGAATTACTAATTTTTTAATATTTTTTTTTCCTCTAGATTTACACTAAGATGTATGTAATATTTACTAAGGCAATAAACCTTTAAGCATGTGCACTTGAAAATACGAAGGTAGGGACCTCTACAGGTTTTAACCACAGGCTTACTCTTTGGAAGAAAAGAGTAAGCTTGTGGTTAAGACCTGTAGAGGTCCCTACCTTCATATTTTCAAGTGCACATGCTTAAAGGTTTATTGCCTTAGTAAATATTACGTAATCAATGTGCATTAAATAAATTTATAATTACAACTAAGATGTATGTTGCAAATTACTAATCTATGATAATTTTTGTCTTTAATCTATTAAGAACACTTAATTTTTAAAGTACATATTTTCAATTAATCAAAATATTATTCAATTTTTCTGTACTTTCATTTGGATGTTCCGTGTCTATTTATGTTTAGAAAATTCTTCAAAGAAAGAAATTATAATGTACAGGGTTAATTTTTTTCTGTGAACTCTGTAAGTCTGTGACTGCATTCATTTTTTATCATCCAAAACAAATTTACCTACAGAATTTTCAACTTTCAATTGTTTATTGATTCTAGCATGAAAATCTCCTATGACAATTTTCAAGTATTTAGTCTGATGAAAAGTATTTTGTAAATCCATATAAAAATACTCCCCATCTTCATCCTAAACTCATTGAGGCATACACCTGAAATATCAGCATGTGGTACCTTTCATAAATTTGATTAACTATTCTTGTCTCTACTAATCTTCACAATGTTGTTGTTCCACTTTCTATTTATAATGAATCCTACTCCATTTTGTATTTGCTATCTTTGTATTTTTATAGTAAAGTATGTTCCCTTTTTAAATCACTTCTTTCTTCCTGTGATCTTCCTTAATTTGAAATCATCTATATTTATAGGCATCAAAATAAAATCTCAGCATTGAGTGGTGGCTTAATTTCATTATCAAGAAGTATTTTTTAATCTCCACCCCAGCCATTAAACATTTCCACTGCTGGTGACTTCACAGTCTTCAGAAAATAAGGGCTATAATTTAGGTTTGATGTTCATGCTTGTAAATATCTATATAAAAAAAAAATCATTCATACATATATTCATCCTGCCTGCAAAAATATTCAATTGTTATTTCATCTATGAACTATAAAGCAATTGAGGAGAAGATCATGGGTGTTTTGTTGATCTTAAACTTGCAGGTAAAAAAACAATTTACTCACCTTAGTGCCCAATACTTACTCCTGGGCAGCCCATCAAAATTAATTTTCTTTCTGTATAATCAGATAGTAATAACATTTGCATGACAATAACATATAATGTGCATATTACTAATCTGCTCTGCTTACTTTCTTATATGGCCACAAAGAGAAATCAAAGTGTCTACTTTGAGTTAATAACAAATTCCTTTTTGCAGATTACGTATATTATTAAATAGCTAAAATAAATAAAAAAAATCAGATATATTAATCTTTAACGAGGTTTAAAGTTTATATCTGTGCTAGAGATAATCTCTATTTTCGATAATGATTAGTAATAATCTTTATTGTATTTATCTAAAATGGATGGCGTCAAAGTTGTGAGTGGAGGAAGTTTGACAATGGTAAATGAAAATGTAACAAATTAATTCACCATAATAATTATCTCTTTGCATTTTTTTAAGTTATTGTTGTTGTTGTTTTTTTTCTTTTTTTTTTTTTTTTACGTTTGTGCTTATTCTCTTTACTGATCATTGTTATGTATGTTAATAGTTATTTTGGTCATTATAAATCTTTTATGTCACTGATCATTTTTATACTATCTTTGATAATGGGTTAGGTATAGTATAATCACATTTTTATCTTTAAATTATTTTCACAATCAATCTGAGTCAAACTGTTTTTTTTTTTTTAATTTCTGTATATTTTGAATTTCGTTTATCTTTCCCAGAGTTAAAATGATCATTCTTGTTTGTCAGAAGTAGAGAGGCAAATGAACTATTTAAAATTATTAAAAAAGCTTACTTAAAACAGTCTACTGAACAAAACAATAAAATGTAATAGAAAACAAAAGCTTATTAAATAAAAATAAATATACAACTATTATATATAAAATATAAGGCTTCATTTTAGAATCTATTTCAAGTTGACACCTGAAATAGTAGTCTTATTGCCTAACTTATGGGGCCAACAACGATGAGACATCATTAATAGGGATGATTAATTTTATAAAATAAATAACTTTAACCCAGGAGTTGTAAAAAAATCAATCATTGAACCTGATAAAGCTTTGGCCATGATTCCTCCCTCTTTACACCATGCCAATAAAACTAGACGATGATTAATTTATTAAATTTTATGAAGCTACATTCCTAAAAAAAAATGTCATCACATTTTTCAGATGAAATTTAAGTCATTCATGCTAATAAGTATATAATAAACCCATTAGAGTATGAAGTCCACATGTAATCAGTATTTAATACTTTTTCTGTATCTCCTATGCATTGATTTTATTAATAAATATAATAACTTTGTAGCTCTGGTGAAAATTTTTGGGCAATCAAAACTGTAAAACAATAAAATAAAATTAATTGTAGAAACAATAAACTGCACTGAATAAAGTATAAATGAAAGGAATCATTAATTATAACCAATATTTCATATTTTAATAATGACTCCCAAGATGCATTTCGTGCTGAACCAGCACTCATCAGTAGGCCCATGTCACCAGCTCTCATATATATTTTTATTACATGAAGAGTATTTATCCATGGCAATTGTCACATCTTTATTTACAACCGCCAAACTTGCTCTACTCACAACCTTGACTTCGTACATTTTTAATAAACCCTAACTACGTTTATCATTAATCATTTATTAAACTAGAATTTTTCTCTAGCACAGATATAAACTTTAATCCAAGTTAAAGATTATTATACCTGATTTTTTACACACACACACACATGGCTTTTCACCTTCCTTCTCGTATGTGTATTATCGATTATTTTAATAATCTCCATACTTCCTCTTTTTTTTTAGTCTTTATATAAATAAATAATTCAAGTTAAAATGCTTTGGCAAAATTGCTTTGTAGCTGAAGTCTTTTTTTTTTTTTTGTTAATTTAGCATCATTTAATTTATTATTTTAATTGTTCTATGTATATAATTTTTCTGCTGGATAAAAATTGTTTCTGGCTGATAAATAATTGACATATATAAATAATTATTGCACCTATATAAATTAATATTATACTTTTACAACAGTTAAAATAATTCATTACCTGTTATCATTGGTGAACTAAAAGTGCTTTTTTTTTTAAGTGCATTATTGTTGCAGAAACAAGTAATAAGCTGAATGAATGTTATGACTCTTATTTGCTAAAACTTAAACATCCAGAAATGTGGCTTGTGTCATAAGAAGTCTGTTACTATTTGCCACCAGCTGTTTCCCACTTTTAGTGTGAAAATGGCTGATAGCTTTCTTGCGAATACTGGGCAATGTATATTACTGCAGAATAATTCCAGATTAAATAATTGCTCTGATATATAAATATTAGAAATACGCACTCTTCACATACCTGGAGCCTAATTCTAAATATTGGGGATTTGAACTCAGGCTTTCAAGCACCCATCAACTATCCATACTATCTTATATCACTGATACACATGACCAATATATGTATTTCGTGCTAAACCAGTACTCATCAGTTGGTCCAGATTATCATCTCCCACACACATATATAATCAGTGCTCAGTTTATATTAAGATAGCAAATCTTCATACTTTAATGGACAGGCTTCAATCTACTCCAACCTCCAACTCTTCAGCCATCCATACCACTAAAAATTTGATGGTGGAAAGCCCAAATCCCATGCTGATGGCAATATTATAAAATATAAAATGGTCAAATATTCTGTATAAAAATTATTTGTCCATAATGTTGCTATAGATATATTCATAATATAATAATCAATTTAAATAAGATTGAAATAAACAACAAATTATATTTACAATTATTTAAATAATTAAAACAGGCAAAACTCTCCATGTGATGTTTAGTTATTTAAATATTTGCAAAAATAATTAGTTGTTTCTTTCAATCTTATTTAGATTAATTATTATATTAATTTCTCTAATATTTTCTCAATGAACTTTCCATTTTCTAATGCTCCCTATCTCATTGTGTATCATGATTTATTAACATAGTTATATTCATAGCCTGAACACAACACAGATTATTTGTTAACATCAGTGGTTTCCAATGTGGAGCACATGCCCCACAGGATGGCAATTTGATTTTTAAGAGTGTGTGTGTGGAGGGGGGGTCGAAAATAAATTGTTAACAGTGAATTTTTTTTGAGTTGTTGTCAGTGAATTTGAAAACCTTTTAATTGTTCTTATATCTTATTATTCATAAATCAAGCCAATAATGTTTTTTTTTTTTTTAATATTTCTCTTGCTATGCCACCTTCTCATTGTCTTTTCTGTTTATATAATCTTTACTTCTTATAACTCAATTGTTATTTGGAGCAAGTTAAGTGGCTTAAACTGCACTGTATTTCAACTGTTCTTTTGATAATGGCCTTTTAGGCTTCTTCCATGTAAATAGTTCAAGTTTTGAATAATAAGAATTATATATCATAATTGGAAGACGTCACCAGAATTTGAAAGATGCTTAGGTGGTACATGACCAGAAAAAAAGATTGGTAATCACTGATTTACATTATTGTTCTTTCATTGGTTAGATGTATTGCATATCAAAATTAGCTAGAGAATGCTACAGTTTGGACGCATCCATTATTGAGGATAAATTTGATGCGAGTCCACAACAGTAATATTTTAATTACATATATATATTGTTTTACTCTATTAATTTATTGCTTTTTAAAAACTGTGCTGAGAATAAAGGATAAATTTGTCTGCAATTTAATTTATAAAATAAAGCTGTAGATTGATTTTTAGCAATTTTATTGAGAAGATTTATTTTTAGAAAAAAAAAGAAAAGACATTTGAATAGTTTTCTTAAAAGTGGATAGTAAACAATGGGAAAGCAAATTACAACATTGATTGTCTTATGTATCAGCTGCTTTTCAAAACAGTGCATTAGAAGAATATTAAACCATCTTGTATTAAGCAAATGCCAATATTTAATAAAGGAGAAACTGTTTTAAAAACTAAAATAAAACTGGGAATGTTAACTTTTATTAAAAAAAAAAGATAAATATAAGCATCTTGCATAATAAAATACTTATATCTACATTTTATTTAAATCATGGATTTAAAGGTGAATACGTCACTCCGCATTATGATGTATATTAAGATTTTAAACAAGGCAAAACTCTCTCCATACAATAGTGCCACCCTGTGCCAATCAGAGTAATCAATGGATGCCAGAAGGCTTGTGCATAAAATCCCTATCTAATGCCTACTCATCCAAGATAGGGATTTTATGCACAAGCCTTCTGGCATCCATTGATTACTCTGATTGGCACAGGATGGCACTACTGTATGGAGAGAGTTTTGCCTTGTTTAATAACAATTATGTACTAGTATGAGATAGTGATCACGTGATGTTTAGTATATTAAGATTTCTGAGAAAAAAATCATAATATTCAATTATTATTAATTCATGGTAGGTTGAAAATCTCTTTCAGTGTAATCCAATTTTGCCAACCCATTGCTTCTTTTCTCTATAACAGTCATCTATCTCACATGCGATTTCCTTTAAGATCTTTTACATTCTTTGGGAATTTTGTTTATTACTTTAGCTGTCTATTGATAACCATCATTTGCCCACCTCAATTTTAGCATCTAAATTTTTTTCTTTTCCATATGTCATGGCATCGACTGGGAGGCAAACCCACAACCTTGTAATGATATCAACAGTAATTGGTAAAGGAATACATAAAAACACTATCAATAGCAATTGTGTTCACCATATTTTAATGTAGTTATTCTAAAATCTCAAAATCAGAATTAAATTATAAAATAATGGAGTTGCTTATAAGATTAATATGTATCTGCTATTAACGAAAACAGTCTTATTTGTTAAAAAAGTGAAGATTATATTTTATAAAATAATTAACTATTTAAAAAAATACACCATTGAAATATCTTAATATATAAATATTATACTATGGATTTGTACATTGTGAAAAGGTATTTGATTGTATACGCATTCATACAGCGATTTATACAATAGCTTAACAAGATATTGTTATATTCTGAGAAATATTTAATAAAATACATCAACAATAATTAGATTAAGTAGAGGTTCTAGAAAGATTAACATTGAAAAGATTATATGATTGTATGATATAGTGATTCTCTCTCTCTCAAAACTTTTACAACAATTTGAGAAGTATTTTGTAGACTAATATAGAAAGTGAAGGATGATTATTCAATGTCATACAGATTTTTCATGTAATGTGGTTGTTGTTGCAAATAATGCATCAAAGCTTCAGGAAATGTTGCAAGAGTTATCACGTGAAAGTAAGACTAAAGATAAATGCTAAAAAGATTAAAGTAATGTTTAATGGATTTTCTCAGAAGATGGAAATAAAGATTGATATTGAGAATTAGAAGAAGTTAACAGCTATAAATACCTTGGTCAGATTATTAATATACATGAGAGCATAATGAATTAAATTAATCATAAAATTAAATTAGATGGAGTGCTAAGGTAATACTGAAAGGAAAAGCATGCCTATGTGTTTAAAGATCAAAATTTTTAATAAATATATTTTGCCAATTCTTATTTATGGATCTTTAACTTGGACGCTTAACAGAAGAGAAATAGAAACACTACACCACTCAACAAAGTATAAACAGATGTATGTTAGAAATAATAATAAGAAATCAAAAATGAAATACATGGAAGAAATAACAGATATTAAATCATTGAAATGTTTAAAAAATAGAAATGGAGTTGGAATAGACATAGATGCTAGAAGATATGATATTAGACGGATAGTTGCATTCTTAAAATGAATCATGTGAATTGATAAAAAAAAAAGCTAGAAAGAGACCTCATGAGAGATGATTGAACAAGATAAGGATGTTTGCCTGTCTGTTGAGCAGAAAAGAAGCTATCAATCAGAAAAACTGCAGTAGACTTGGAGAGATGCTCATCTTGCAGCTAATTTGAATTATTTTTTAATAATGATGATGATGATGATGATAATAATTTTAGCTTTCCAATGTATTTTGTTCTCTTCTACATCTTCCCAATGGAAGTAATTGACTTTGTACATCTTTAGATTTTCCTTGAGATAATCCTTATAATGTAGATGGTGCCAACCCATCCTATGAAGCCCATGCTCATCAAAAAACATACTTTTAGGATGTCTTCCATTGTTCATTCATATTACATATCTAATCTTACAAAGATGTGATTTTATAATAGTGGACATAATAGTATCATATCTTCCAAGCTAAAGAAGAGTTTAATTGGTTTTACAATCTTGCTATTGTATTTTTAAAATTTTATGCAGTTTCTTTAAAGGAACGTTTTCAATGCTCCTACCTTATGCTAAGAAGTGTCCAAATTTTTCATCCATACAATAAATTAGATAAAATAACAGTTTTATATACAGCTAACTTAGTCATGATAGTTATTTTCCTATGATGTTAAAAGCAACAGAAACATATAGGAGTCTCTACTGGACATCAACATCTAAGTCCAACTTTTTACTTATATAACTATGAAGGTATTTAAAGTGGTTTACATTTTCAAGTTGATATCCATCCAAACTAAATGTCATTGAAGATTTTTATTTTGTTTCTGGTTGATAAAGAACTTGAATTTTTTTAAAAATTAATTAATAAATCAAGATTGCATCCACAATATTAAAAACATTCTGCAAATCAATTTTTGAACTGTCAAAAATAGCACTATTCTCTTATGTAAATCCAGAATTCAAAAAGATGAAATTCTTGTTTTTGCTTTTATACACATCCTTATTAACATCAGTTTTTTCTTCAAATTCCTCAGATTTTCCATCTGTTCATGTCATCCTACATCAACATTTAAAAACTATGCAACACAAATAAAATTTGATCGACACCCAACTAAATTCAGACATTGGCATGACTTATCCTATTAATTGAATCAAATACCTTGACTAAATCAATAATAGCAATATATACATCATTCATTTGTTTCTACACTTTTTTTTCACTTTGCTAGCAACAAAAAATCATATTTATTCTGCTTCTTGATTCCCTAAAACCATATTGAGTCTCTGATAATCATTCATCTATAACTGGGAACAATTTTTTCAACAAAATTCTTGTATTTTTATGTAGAAGATAACAAAGCTATTCAATGATATTTATCACAATCTTCTCTATTCCCTTATGGAGCCTTAAGATCCAATGGCATAACTTCATGGGTCCAGATGTTCCAGGAAAATTATAATATACCACCACCATATTTTAACACATATCCAGGTTTTTTTGTGAGGAATTGAAACCTTTCCACTTTTAAGATTACAAAAAGCTGTTTTGACTTCATCTTAAACTGAATATCTTTGTCCAAATTTAAATCAGCAGATAAAATGGATATATTATTGAAAGTCATCATAACGATTCTTGTCTCATTATTCTAAAGATTATCACAATGTTCTTCTCCATCTATTCAAACTATCATTATCATCACTTAAGAAAAGTTCATTGTTGGATTTAATGAGATTGTCACATTGTTTTTTCAATACATGAAAAAAGGATTCAAGGCTCCTCCCTGATGAAAGCCACAAGCTAGAAACTAGTCTGAAGATATTGGATGAGTATGCACTAGATAGGGATTTTATGCACAAACCTTCTTCCATCAATAGACTACTCTGGCTCACACTGAGTGGCACTACCGTATCAAGAATTTAACCTTTGCATAACAAAAGATTTAGAATAACCATGAACCATGAATGTCTGCCTCTTCTTTGCAATTTTAATCCACTAATCATTTTTAAGTCTTCCTGTCAATCGTTAACTTCTGCTTTCAGATCTTTATTGAAATTCAGCATTTAATCTATTATTACTCTAAGCAGAGAATGAAACACATTTATTTTTAACAAAATGACTGATAGTATAATCATTATCAGAAAACTAGTTGTAATTCTTCTTGGTACTGAACCCAAGAATAACTGTACTTATATACATAACACACTCCTTAAGAGAATTCCATGCTTCTGGCATTTGTTAGTTTTGAAGATACAAATTAACAATTTTAGTGTTTAACAGCTGGTGAAATTTAGGATACTAAGTAGATTCGGTTGTTTTCTCATCCTTGGGGTTCACCTTAAGATGTTGCTATTTCTAGGTAAATTCCTAGAAATATACCATTTCACTAGCCTTCACCCAACAAAAGAGGAAATTTTCTACATTATAAATACAGAAAAGAGCCCTCATGTTATGTTGGATGGAGGCGTGGCAGTGACAGAAGCCAACACAAATGAGACTTCTTTCTATGATAAAACACAGAAAGAGTTCCCGACGGCTGCCCGTTATAGCTTTTTTTTCTATGCTAAAAGCAAAGAGAAAGAAATGCCTTGATTGGCTGCCATAGTGGTTCATTTTGTTCATCATTTTCTCATAATAGTAGAATATCTATTTTCTCTGTAGTTTTGTGTGATAGTGTGTGTATTTGAAGCAGTCGTAGTTTTTTTTAAATTTGATAAGACGTCTATTTCTTTTAACGTGTTGTAACTTACTTTACTGTTGTAAGTTTAGTAAAAATGTCCTGAAAATTCCATTACGAATGGGTAGCCCTCAAAAATTGCTTTTAAGGGTAGGAAAAGGAAAAAATTTAAAGGATCACGTGAAAAGTACCGTTTTCACGAGAATTCGTCCTTGACCGGTTACTTTTGCTATATATATATATATATACGCACAAACAAAAACAACTCGGTGTCTAATTATTAGGAATTACTTGTCCAAACAAGAAAATTAGTCGGGTATTATTATTATTATTTTTTGTTACATTTATTATTTCAAAATAAGATTAGTTTTTTTTTAAAGTGTCATAGCATCGGCCGGGACGCGAACCCGCAACCTGGGCAACTGCCTGCAAGTGCAAGGCTGTCACGCTGACCTCTCAACCACCAATGCAAGACAAGATTAGTTTTTATATCTACACACTAACAAAACCCAGTTCCTGCTTAATTACTGTCTTAAAAAAAAAGAAAGCAAATTCAACGGGGGTTTTTTTTTTCAATGGAGTATTTGAATTATGGTATTTTTTTTTCTTATATATATACAAGATTTACCAAAAAATAAATAAAAAAGAAACCCACTTTCTGATTAATTACTGTCAAAAGAAACGCAAATTAGTCGGCTATCATTTTTATATTTAGCATTTCAATAACGGTACCCTTTTTATATAGATAGAGTTAACAAAAACAACCCACTTTCTGATTCATTACTGTTCCCCCCCAAAAAAAAAGAAAACGGAAATTAGTCAGTATCATTTTTCAATTGAGTCTTTCAATGACGGTCCTTACTAATAGTAGTCGGGTATCAATTGTAAATTGTAGTATATAAATGACGTTACTTTTGATAGATTTAGAATTACTTATTGCTTTTTTAATAAAAATAATTGATTTTTACTCTTGGCCAAAAATATCGTAACTTTAAAAAAAGACACGCGTAAAGTCCAAAAAAAAAATGAGAAAAACCCCCGTAGCTTTAAAGACACACATGCAAACTAAAAAACAATCTAAGATTAATAAACATTGACTTATTACGTCTTGCTTTTGAATCAAACGATTGATTTACTCTTGCAAAAAAAAGGTACCATAACTTAAAAAAGACACACATAAAGTCCCCCAAAAAAATATTAGAAAAAGCCCCTTAACTTTAAAGACACACACACAAATTCAAAAACAAGATAAGATTAATAAACATTTACTTATTACGTCTTGCTTTTGAATAAAAGTATTGATTTACTCTTGCAATAAAAAAAAAAACACCGTGACTTTAAAAAGACACACGTAAAGTCCCCCCAAAAAAAGGTAGAAAAACACCATAACTTTAAAAAGACACACACACACACACGTAAACTCAAAAAACAAGATAATATTAATAAACATTTACAAAAATGAAAAAACTAACATCATATAATAGTATTAGTTAGTAGAATATTTTATTACAAATCTAAGAAATCAGATCTTTTTAGATCAAATCGATCATTTAGGTCCGGCCCCGGAATCGTTATATGTATATGTTTTTGATTAGCATCAACGCCATCCTGTGGCGAACACCAATGATGAGAAAACAACTGTAGATTCTTCTAAAGAATGAACATCTATTTTATTATAAATGTGAATCAAATAATATCTATTTTTCAATGCAAGTATCATTTTAATCTTAGTACCTACTAATATATGATCTATCCAGCAATCCGAACTTGTAAGTTCTTATGAAATATAAACTCCTCTTGTATTCTGACATTGTTTTGAGTGTAGAAACATTCATGATATTGTATTGGTTTTTCTACCTAAACAATATCTTTGTGATAGTCTATCCATGTGTTCTACATTACTTTGATAATAACAAACAATTTTAATTTATTTGGTAGCAACTTTTGGCCAAAGTATACTCTTTGTAATAACATATGTGTTAAAGTTTCCAAAAAGAAAATTGTGTTCTTATAGTAGTATTGCTATAATAATGTTTCCCATCAAGAAATAAAGGCTTTCCTTCTCAGAATCTAAGATTGGACTGTAAGCATTGATAAAATGACCTTTAATATCAGTATGAAAGGCAAGTTTTAAGATTATTAATCTTTTATTGATACAATGAGGAATTGCAGTAATAGAAAATACTAAATCAATTTTTACAGCAAACCTAACACCATGCATTTCTCTTTCACTGTCTAAACTGCATTTTCCAAAGATCTGTTCCAATGAACTTATTTTTTTCTGTAACATGAATATTGCTAAGAATAGCTAAATAAGTTTCAAATTTTGCCAGGTAATTAGCCACAGTGTAATCCTCCATTCTGTTATTGAAGAGCTTGTATCAGGTAAGGTTTGAATATTCCCTGTTCCTATATTTAAAAAAAGAATAGATTTATATTATAATTGTGTTACTTATCTTTAGTACCACTCTCGTCCATGATGCCACTATTACTGATACTATTTCTTATTATTTTTATTACTTGTTCCATTTAAATGAGTATCCTATGAGACATGACAACTTATCCAGTCATGTGATTCATATTTTTTTTATCAATAAACTTCCAGTCATATGAGGCAGGTCATTTTACATTTTCTTGGACCTTTACACTTCTGTGATAGATAGGGCATTAAATAGGATTACTTAAATATATAATCTTTGCTAGCTGAAACTCCCATGTCACTCAAATCCAGTTTTAAATCAACTCATTAGTTAACTAAAGTCATTAGTTATTATACTACCTCAAGCAAAGATCATAACTAAGAACTGGCAGCCTACTAAACCTATCTTCATCAGTGTTTTCTTAAATTTTGAGAGCTTGAGCTAAAAAAAAGAAGAAAAAAGAAATATTGGAATCAGAATTTCTGTGCATATAGTTAAAAATAAAAGAATGTTGCACAAACATACAAATATACAAATGATAACTTAAAACAAATATTGTATGGAAGTGATATTTGGATACTACCAATGCTACAGGCACCAATAACTTTTTATTTAAGAATGTTATTCGAGAGGGTTTGAACTCAGGCTTTCAAGCTCCCATCAGCTATACACTCCATCTTATATAACCAATACATGTGAGCACATACCTGTGACAAACATAACATCTCCAATATACATATTTTTGACGACCTAGCACTCATTAGTTGGTCCCGATCATCATCTGCCTGGTTTATATTAAAATAGAAAATCTTCAAACTTTAATGATCATGCTTCAATCGTTTATATAAGATGGATTGCTAAAAGGAGCTTTTCAATGTGTCAAAGCATCGGCGGGGAAGCGAACCTGGGCCAACTGCTTGTAAGGCAGCTGTGCTGACAACTTGGCCACCAACGCTTGACAAATCGCCTCTACTTGTATTCAAATATTAATAACATTCTGTAAAATGTAATAAACTCTTATGATCAGTTAACGTTTTTCAGTTTGCTGGAAGCATTTATTCTTATTTAATCTTTGTTTGTTATGTAGTAGTAAATAAAGCATTGACATTTCAAACAGACTGAAATCTTTTATTTGTTTTTTTATATATATTCATCACGTCTTACTCGTTTATATATATATTAATTAAGAATCTCCGTAGTAAAATTGTCTTAGTAATATATTCAGACTTGTTTGCTTCATGTAATGGATTTGTATTCTTAGCATTACATATTTGATATGATGTAAAATTATTTATGCGCTCATTAAAAGTCATTATTATTTCATCTGAATTAATATTTGAAGCTTTAAACGAGCTTGATTAATATAAAAACAAAAATTACAAAATGTTTCAGCTTTTTTGAAGTATTAGAGCTCTGTTTATTACTATATAACTAACTTCATTTTGAATTAACAGGTGTCAAATTAACTCAATCCACATCTTTGACACCATTCACTTTAGATAAATATAGTAATGATTATTATTAATCATTTATTAAACTAGAGATTATCTCTAGCTTTAAAATTCAATTAAAGATTAATATATTTGATTTTTTTAAAATTAGACACACAAATACATGGAGCTGTCAAGCGTTGGTGGCCGAGTAGTTAGCACAGCTGCCTTACAAGCAGTTGTCCTGGGTTCACTTCCCGGCTGATGCTTTGACACATGAAAAAAATACATGGATCTCTATTCACATTTCTTTTTTCCATGTGTAATATCTTTATAAATAGATTAAATCTACCACATAGCCTTTTAAATTCTTATGAATAAACATAAGATAAGAGACAAAAGATTCCCAAGATGCATTTCATGCTGAACCAGCATTCATCAGTTGGTCCAAGTTACTATATAAGTAGCTGAAAAGCAAATAAAAGAAATCATCTTTAATATGATAAAATAAATTGATATTGATATAACAAAAGCTGGGGGTAATTTATGAGTTTACTTTAAAATGGTACTATAGGAATGTAGTTTGTAAAATATGCTTTGTTTAAAAAAACATGTCCTTATCACTTAGGATAATGTTAATACTATGAACTAAAATTACATAAGAATAGTGCTTTTTGAAGCAGGCAAAACTCTCCATATAGTAGTGTCACTAAGTGCAAGCTAGAGTAATAAATGGATGACAGAAGGCTTGTGCATAAAATCCCTATCTAGTACCTATCCATCCAATATCCCCAGACTAGTTTCTAGCTTGTGGCTTTCATCAGTGAAGAGCCTTGTATTTGAGTAAGCACTAGATAGAGATTTTATGCACAATCCTTCTGGCATACATTGATTATACTAGCTTGCACTGAGTGACACTACTGTATGGAAAGTTTTGCCTGTTTTAATAACAGTTATGAGCAAACAAGAAATAGTGATCATGTGATGTTTAATAGTGCTTTTTCTGAGGAAACTTTAAATAATATCCAATGAATCTCAGTGTTGAAAAGTTAAGCATATATTTAGTTATTACATATATCTTGAAATAAAAGCATGATGAATCAATCTATAAATTGATCAATTCAATTAAATTTAGTGAATGAATTAACTCACAACTGCTATAATACAGTTTTGTAGCATAAATGCTACAAGCAGTATCTTATACCCCTTCTAGCAAAATATTTATTTTATGTAATTATTATTTCCAAATTTGATTTCTTTATTGTAAACATCATTTGCCATAAGTATCAAAATATTTAAATAAAAAAAAGTAAACGTTGACTATAAATTTCTGAAAATGAAGAAATAAAATTTCTTTTGTTTAGAAAGACTTCTAACAAATCAATTGATTGATTGCTTTTTTAAATCAATTATTATATAAATAGTCAAAATAAGAGTCATAGATCACATGACCCTATCTCTTAAGCTTGTAAGTTATAAACAGTGAGGTTTGCCAATTCATCAACAAGCTTTATGATAAATGCTTAGCCAGGGCCAGCACTTAAAATATCTGTGTCAGGAACCCCCCAAACCCCTGACCATGGTTTTGGGCTTTGACACTCCTCAGAGAGGTGCCAAGGTAGGTTCAGACACTAGATCTAAAAATACCAACCTAAAGCCAAGCACTTAACTAAAAGATATCTATTGAGTGGAAAATCTGAAATTTTCAGACATCTACAAGTTTTCAAATCCAGCTATCCAACTCAAAAAGCTATATGGGGCTGATATATCTTCAGCCATACCATATATTAGTAGTCTTAGCAATATAACATTGCATAAGACTTAAGGCAGAGACTATAAATAGTCAAAATAAGAATTATAGATCACATGACCCTATCTCTTAAGCTTGTAAGTTATAAACAGTGAGGTTTGCCAATTCCTCAACAAGATATTTTAAGTGCTGGATCTGGCTAAGCATTTATCATGAAGCTTGTTGAGGAACTGGCAAACCTCACTGTTTATAATTATTATATAAATCTCAATAGTATATACACTTTTTATACAGTCTTATAATTTTGCTAAATTTGTACTACAATATAGTCTTAAAAACAAAAATAAATAATAGTGATTATTTTGTGAATCATGAGAAAAAATTACGTCTATTTGAGTAAAGAGTGCAGAAAACATACTGTATTTTGCAAAATAGAAACATATCTAGAATTGCAATAAAATCAAGTCATACATCATATTACTTAATTTAATAAGCTTGTACTACAAGTGTTATATAATGTGCATGCTAATAGCTCTTAACAGCATACTCATTATATAACATATTTAGGAAGATAATAAGACAGACATCTATTCAATTTTAAAAATATATTAAATTAAGTCATTTCAAAATTTACAGCAGTATCACAAACCAATTGTAGCTGTTCTGGGTTAATTTTTACAGTTTATATCCTCCCTCCTTCCACTAGCATATTAGATCTTGAATGCCTTACTTCTAAATTTATTGTTAGTAACAATGGACAGGAAGCAAGCAAATATTTTTGTTTATCGCTTTTTCTTTCAGCAGTAATTTGCTTTATAAAATTATTGATAATTTGTTTACATGTTATTAGAAACTCATTCCATTTACAAAATTTTAAATTAAACTCTTTTCTTTATTTTTTTTTTTTTTCTATTCTTTTTCTTTATTGGAGTATACACCCCCCCCCCCATTAACATGCCATAATATAATTTTTAATTTAAACAGATTTTAATCACTCTACACTAGGGTTATCAATCTATTTATTAATTATATAGGTTTCATTAATAAATATATATAATATATGAAAAATTATAACGTAAAAATAAAATATAATATTCTCTGAGGTGGTAAAATTCCACTTCAATATGGATTTATGAATAAGTGCGATCTGATATTAAGAATACTGGTATTGTTTCAATTGTTAAAAATAAAAAATAAATAGAAAAGATTGCAGTATTTGGCAAGGAATATCATTATTATTCATTAAAAAGGCTTAATGTGATCTTGGATCATTAAGAACCATTATTGACCTAATTTTTATTGTCACACAAATGATTAAAATAACTGTTCTATTGATAAGCTACTTGATTCATTTTGTAATGTTTGAAATTTGTTGCACATTGAAGTTTATATTATATAGCCTATACATGCTTAAAAAAAAAATATTGTTGATGGTTTAAAATCTTAACATTTAAAATGAAACCTTAAAAAAGAATGTGTATAAAGTTCCGTTTTATGTTTTATCTTTCTGATAGTGGTTTTTGGAAAGTTTTCACATGGATTATAAAGTGTGCATAAAAATTCATATAGAGGTTATCTTAGAGTTTTTAATTTGAATCTATTAAAGCTAATAATTTTTTCTTCTTATCTTCTATATAGGCGTATATAAAGATACATGTGGGTATATAAATAATGATTATGGGATGGTATTTATATGTGTCCATGTGTATTTGTATTCATGTATTTGCATTGTGCTTGTTATAGTTCTGAAGAAGATTGCTGGGGCAATCGAAACTGTCACAGTGGGTTGTAATAAAAGGTTTGGAAATATAAATAGAAGTTCTGAAGAAGACTGCTAGGGAAATCAAAACTGTCATAGTGGGTCATAATTAAAGCATTGTAAAACAGTAATAAAGAGCATAGATAATTTAATATTATCTTTTACATGTTTATCATGCTGATGATTATTTCCATCTTTCAGTTAATATTATCATAAGAGTGTTATTGATGCTGAAACTCAATCTACACACATGTTCATTTATTATTTAATGTTAAAAATTAATTCCTATTCCTTATAAGCTGTTGATGCAAAAAAGCTTCTACAGATATTGTCCTAGACGGTCATCACCTTGAATATGAGAATTGATTTAATAATATTTTGATTGCCTTTTTATAAGAAGGGCATATTTGAATGTTGAGGACAACATAAACTCCAATAGACTATAGCAGCCTTTAATGAAGGAGAACATGGGTATTGCATCACAATAATATAACCACCATAACCTAATGATTGCTAAAAGAATAATTATCTTACCCAACTTAGCAAGTCATGACATGTTTATTAATTTAACACAAAGCGCTAAAAATAATCGTATAGTTTATTGTTCAAAAAATTGTAAAAAATTTGAACATTAGAAGTAACACAGCTGTCATCATATAATAAGTTAAACTCCAAAGCTGCCACATTAACATTGTACCAAACAGAGGGCACTGAAACATTTCACTTAGGTATTATCCATAAGATTCTAAAAACAGCAGAGATATTTATCCTACTCTTGAGCTATTTATTGTGATCTTGAGATTTTGGTTTTTGCCTTCATCAGTGAAGACTCTGATTCAAAACTATAACTAACAGCAGAAATGGGGATTTACATCACAAATAATTGTTGATATTCATTGAATGATTACTTAAGATTATAGTAATTGATTCTAAAGTACAGTGAACATAATTGTTAAACCATTGAGCATCACATGATCACATTTCCTATACTAGCACATTAATTGTTGATAAACAGAGCAAAACTCTCCATACAGTATTGCCACCTGTGCTAAACAGAGTAATCAGTGGAGATAGGGATTTTATGCACAAGCCTTCTAGCATCCATTGATTACTCTGTTTAGCACAGGTGGCAATACTGTATGGAGTGTTTTGCTCTGTTTATGAACATAATTGTTCATGGAAACATGTAAGCAAGCAAATAAGAGGTTGGTGCTATTGGTATTAAGATTTCAAAAATGTAGTGACAAGATCATACATTTTTTGCACATTTCTAAATATGATTCTATAAATTTATTTTTGTGATGACACATTTTTATTGTGTTGGTTGTAATATTCAAATTAATAGTAACATTTTTTTAGAAATATATTTTGTTTCTAAAACACAATTTTCGATGAATTTGAGCATAGTTTTCAAATGTGAGACAGATCTCATTTACATTATATATTTATTTTTTTATAGTCACAAAAAGGATTATGGGTATGGTTGTGGTATTGTTGAAGTGATTTATGAAGAAAGAAAAATGATCGAAAACAAAAGAATATAAAGACAGGTTTCGTTTGTTGCAGAAAATGAATATGTGACAAATTCAAAAGCCAATAATATACAAATAAACCAAAAATAGGTTTTTAAAATTTTTACCAGTAATATACTGCAGTTTATGTAGTCATGCTTATGTTGCTGACCTGTTAAAAGTTTACTTTAAGTTAATTTTATTCTTTAGTCTCTATTACGGTGTTTCTAAATTATATATATTATCTAATGAGCTTGCCAATTGCTCTTAACAAGTTTTTAAAAATATTCCCAGTTTCAGACCAGTTTCCATTTCTGGCTTCCTCAGTGAGGTTTAATTATATATATACACATTAGGTACATTATTTTTACAGCATTATATGTAATTTCTTATTTTGACTAATCAACCAAATTCTATTAATATTTATTTACAAGATTGTTCAGCCACTCTAAACTGACTATCGGTTTTTGTTGTCTCAGATGTATATAGAGATTAACAGACTCAGTACATTTGCAAACGAGGGTGAAATCCATTACAATCCAGATGTAAATAAAATGACATTTATATACAGATTCTAACTTTTATGGCAGAATCCATGTGAAGTATACATATATATTATCTCAAAGATACTCTGAAAGATAGAATATTGATTGCTTTCAGTCATAGCAAACGATTAAATAAAAAAATTAAAAAGCGAGTCACGTTATTCAAAACTTAGTCTGTGCAGAATTTGGAAGACAGAAATTCAAAGTATCACAGAGACAGATTCAACAACAAGCCTATGGTGTATGTGGGCATATTATTGTTTCATGAATTGGTTTGTGTAATTATTTTAAAACTCATCTTTAACTTTCATTTTCTGTCTGCATTTACTTATTCTAATGTCACATTGTAATGATTTCTAGTAATTGAATTTACAATATCAAAGTCTCATAGAAATAATGTTAATTAAGTTTAAATATGAACACAAAGACAATATATATATAATTTTAACTTTAATGAGATCGTTTTCAAATAATTTATTAAATATGTATATTTCTTAGTGAAAGTGACAAGTTTCTCTTTTTGTTTTTATTCAAAAAATAAACAGTAATTTTTTTAACTATAAGTCAATAGACAAAAACTTACCGCTTACTGTTTAACGGCTAACTTAAAATGTTAAGAGAAGAAAAGAGTTAATCGGCGAACATTTTTCAAACATCATGGGAAATGACTTTTTAATTATATTTTTCAAAAATAAATGATTGTTTTTAAATCTCTTCTAAATTGCAATCCGTAATAATAAACTTGTTGAGTTAAACAATTCATTTCTTTAAAATATCATATCTATATTATATAAATAAAAATATTTAAAATCCTTTATTAATATTTTATAATTTTTTTATTTTTGTAAATCATGAGTTCCTTTTTATTTCAGCCATTACTTATACTGTTTTACTGTATTCATTTTTTGTTTTTATGTTATCAATTTTTTTTAAGTAATCTACACTGATTTATGCATGTGAAGTAAAAGAAATTTTATATTTTGTATTTTCTAATTATTTTCCGTCTATTGACCCTCAATACATATAAACATCAATTAAAATCTGTTTTCTATGTAATAATTTACATAGAAAACATACTTTAATTGATGCTTATATGATTGTGAATCCGTATTTATTTAAAATTATAGTGGATCCCATGGATTAAATCATTTCTTTGGCCATATTATAAATCTTAAATTTTTTGGCAATTGTTTTAAATCTATAATATTGTTTCTTCTAGTATTCTGTCAGTGAGTCTTTAAATAGTAAATGTATTTATTGGACAATTGGATGTAATATTCCCTATGCTGTAGCACTTAAATCTGCCAGGAAGTCTTTCTTTGACATATATTGAGCATGAAATTCTATCAATTGCATGTATATAGAACACACTTTCAACCGTTTTTTTTTTTTCTACTTTTAAACAAAAATCAAACTGTTTATATTGTGTTATTGATATTTTTAATTACTCCATGTTATAAATAAAGATGATTGTACTATTCTCTAAAACTTTGGCAAGTGTTTTCTGGTCAAATCATGCTGGGATATGAGTTATTCCTAAGATAACAAGATTTGAATCATAAGAATATAATAAATTGTATTTCCATTTAAACTTTGAGTAAGATTTTCTATTTTAATTTCATCTTCTGTTGTTAAGTACATAATGACTACAAAAACCTTTTGAGGATAAGTGAATGTAATTGACTTTATTACTTAGACCTATTTTATATAGAGTCTCGGTGTGATCTGAATATGATTGAGAAACAAATAAAAATTTATCCAATGCTATCCTATATCTACAAAGTGAATAATAGAAAATATTGTTTTGAGCATTATTACATTAAATGCTTCACACCGATAGTTATTTAGTTTTGCAAAAGTATTGGCATTAAGTTGACTATTGTTTGGATTATTTGTATTTGTACTGGATGTGACTGGTTTGGGAGTGTTAACTGTTTTCTTTATCATTTCCTTTCATTCAAAACTATGCATAGCTTTGATATTCATTAGTAGTTTGAGGAAATAATTCTTTGTATTTGTGCTTTTCTTTTTCAGTTACTTCTCAAATGTTAGTTGTGATTTTTCCATGTCTAACTATTTTTTCATTAATATTCTTATTATTTTTGTCTTTGGTTTTACTATAAAGTTAATATTACCAGCTTTGAAAGTAGTACTTTTATTGGCTTCATCTTACCATTAGTACTTTTGACATTTATAAAATTTTAAGAAGGTATTCTGAAAAATGTTGACATTCTTGGTCAAACAATTAAACAGCTTCAAGCATTGGTGGTCGAGAGGTCAGCACACCTAACTTACAAGCAGTTGTACCGGGTTAGCGAGTTCGCTTCCCGGCCAATGCTATGACACAAGAAAAAAAAAGCAGCCAAAATTCAAACAATTTAGCTTATACTTAGTAAGCTGATATAAACAACCATCATTTATATTGCTAAAATTTTAATTTTTTGCATTCTATATTCTAACCTATTAATACAAAAATAACTTCAGAGTATTTTTTAAATAATATATATTTTTATAACCATAAATAAGTAGCAGCCAATCACAAATGAGTATGAATATTATTTCAGTTCCAAGACAAAAAAAGATAAAATGACAAAACAACGATAAGTAATAATTTACTTATTTATTCAGCAAGAAACATTTAAATAATATAATAAAGTAGTTAGTTATTAATTTAGCATCTGTAATATTGGATTAAATGCAAGTATAATTTATATACCATATAATACTAAATTGTCCATTCACTATTATTATTGTTACACAATCCTTTATTTTTTTCCCATATGTCATAGCATCAGCCAGGAGGCGAACCCACAACAGCTGTCTGCAACCAACTGTGTGCTTGCAAGATGGCTGCGCTGACCTCTCGGCTAACAATGCTTGACATACAATCCTTTATTTACCACCCTTTTTTATAGATTACAGTTTTGATTGCCTCAATTCTAAATTCAAATTTTAAAAAATTTTTAAAAAAATGTTTTTAATTTTTAATATTTGAATTTAGAGTTGGGGCTAGGAGATATAAAGTTCCAAAGAAGATTGCTGGGACAATTGAAACTGTAAACTGCAAAAAAATAGTGGTAAATAAAGCATTGTGTAACAGTAATAAAGTGAATGGACAATTTAGTACTATATGGCATAGATTTGGCAATGCAAAAAGAAAGAGTAGTTATAATTTACATAGCTGGAGTTTAAAATGTAACCACAGGAGACTTGAACACAAACTTTCAAGCTCTCTTTAGCTAACTGCACTATCTCATACAACTGATACATATGACCACTGACATTTGAAAAAGATAAGTGATCTCCAATATATGCTTTTTGTGCTAAACCAGCACTCATCAGGTGTGATGATCTGGACCAATTGTTGAGTGTTGGTTCAGCACAAAATACATATATTAGAGATCAGTTATCTTTTTCACATGTGTGTGGTTCCTTGTGTATCAGTTGTATGAGATAGAGCAATTAGCTGAAGGGAGTATGAAAGTCTGTTTCAAGTTCCCTATGGTTAATTTAACATTTGGATTTATACAGTTAAATTATTAACAAGATTTCATCAAGAAATCTGCAAATGTTCCAACCAGAAAGTAGATTTAAATCTATCACTAAACACCCAACAGTCATTAATGATGTGGTTCATAGTTTCTATTGCCCAAATTTATAGAAATTAATGGCTGGTAAATTTAATTTTGAAGCAGATGAGCATGACTATTGGTCATTCTGAATCTGTTGATAAAACTCCAGTTGCATCCAAGAAAATCAAATCCAGTTGGTTTTATTGTTAGATCATGGGGGAAAAATCTATGAAATCTCATAAATTTTAATTTTTATGCCAAAAATTTTTAATTGTAGATTATTGGTTGATCATCTAAAAAGTGGATTTGAAATTATTTAAGTTAGCTGAATATATTTTTTTATAGTAGTAATATATCTTTTCACAAAGACTTTATCTTGTATTTGGAAGTGAGGGTATTCATTTATAGTTAAAAAGTCCACAAAGTGCATTAGCTTAAGGGCTGATTATTACTATTATAGTTTATAAAAACATAGTACTATATAAAATAAAATAAATACCTCATTTAAATAGTAGTATGAAGTATAATCCTAAAATAGTAGTATGAAGTATATAATCTTACCATATGCTATTTGGGAATGATCTTAGATCATAGTCTAAAATTAGTTTCCTTACTTATAAAATATTATAACAAATTAATTTCTAGAAATAAATTCCCTGAAAAACTGACTGACATTACATGGGGTTGTGACGCAATTACAGGAATTTGAACTACAAACAAAAAATATCTTCATTAAGAGGTTTAAAATCTAACAGATAACATATAAAACATAGTCTATGTTTACAAATAAATTAAAAAATACATAAAATATTATTTAACATAAAGCAGCCAGTAATATTTTTAAAAAATCAATTTCTGACATTTTTGCATAAATATATGAAATAATTTGGGATGATTATAACTAATCTGGTGCCAAGTGGATGTTTTGAAAAATTCAGTATATTTATTTGATATTTAGTAGATAATCACATATTTATAACAAAGATCTAAGTGATATCTTATACTATATATATATATATATATATATATATATATATATATATATATATATATATATATATATATATATATATATATATATATATATATATATATATATATAAGCTTCTTACCTAGGTATGAGTAATCACCACATCAGTGTTAGGAGAGATGAGCCTGCTAATGCAGTTAAACAACACTCATCATCATCAGCACTCTCACTCCATATTATAGCTTCAGGTCATAAAATTGATTTTTCTAGTACCAGGATCATATCCAGATGTGATAATCTCTACCAGTGCAAAAATAGAGAAGCCATTGAGATACTTAAAAGGCCAGATTGTATCAATAAGTGAGATGATACATGCAAACTTCCTCATATTTGGAAAGATTTTTTTAAAAAACATTCTTAATTTAACATTTTTGCTATTGGTGGATCTTTAACGTTTTTTCAAATCAGTGATTGTAGCATGTCTATGACTGTCTTTCTACCTTTTATCACACAGACTTGTGTGATCAAGTCAAAATTTTGGTATATCTATATTTACATTTTTTAACGTAGATGAACCTGCAAAATATGTCTTTTATATATATATTGTGACCCTCTGAATGGGCACAAGAAACAAACTTTAATTAAATCATATTTTATCAGTGATGAATAACTGCATTTAACTAAAAAAAAAAGAAATAGTAGTACAATTTAAAAAAAAATTATGCTAATGGCCTAAAACTTTATGCGAGAGTTGCGTATGGATATTAGTTGGGAGTTTTATTTTATTTTTAGTATTATTGTTATATTAGATGAAATATTTAATGGTAGAAAAGAGGGTGGATTATTACAGGAGTTTAAATGTGTAAATTAAGTTGATGCAAATTTGTTTTATTTATTTGTAGAATAGTGTTTGGTATTTGTTTAGATGGTTTTCTGATCTGTTTATTCATTGGCATACCCATCCATTATAGGTAGTATAATCAGTGAAATATGTTTAACCAACAGCCATATAAGTTATATTTTAGGATAATTTTGTATTCATATAGTAGCATATGTGTTTGTATGTATGTCTGTATCATCATCCAATTTCATTTTCATATTTAATTACAGTACAGAATTTTACATTTTACAATAAAACACTTAAAATTACAGCAAATATCTCTGATAACAGATGCAAGTATATTTTGAATGATTAATGGATATCTGGATTAGTGAATCATTTGTCAAACTAAATTGTGTTATCAATTACTTTATTTACTGACCAATTAATGCTTATTTATTTTAAAAGTGTAAAAATTATTTTTTTTTGCTTTATTCGGTTTGATTTAATTTAGAAATTCAAATGATTTTTTTTAAGAAAAGATTTTTTGAATATTTGTTGCTTAATTATCTGAGTGCGAAGGGTGGAGCTAATCTTTGGAGGATAATGTGACTTCTTGATTGATGGAAAGATGTATTTAAGTGATAGTCAGCAATAAAATATATTCTGCTTCTGCAGCTTCTTCTATGTATACGGTTTTTCCAATCTCTTCCAGAAATCAAGTCGGTTAAACTCCAAAGTATAATTTTTTAAACATTATTATTTTATAAAAGTCAGTATTGGAATTGTAGCTACCAGACAACTTTAAGAAAATGGATGTCAGGCTAATTTTTTTACAAGGTATATTTTCTTCACTCTCCACTCAATGAAATTTTAAATTAACATTATCATTTGAAATATATTTATATGCTTATAACTTAAATCTACTTTATTTGCCTATGTCTTCTAATGTTAAGGAGAAAATGAAATTGTGTGAACTTTATAATCTTTTAAGGAAATTTATGCAGGACTGTTTAACAAAGCCTGTCATAGACTCTAAGTTTAAATTCTCTTCTACTTATATAAAAGTTAAGTTAAAATGAGAGGATGGGTGTATAATTTATTGTGCTATATTTTGAACTATGACATGATAATAACTATGCTTATCATTCATGTTTATAAAATATTTTATTAAAGAAGTGAATGTGTGGCTCACAAGGAATTAACTAATTATTAGTATTTCTTCTTGTTCTTCTTGGTATGTGGATGTATTATAAAAGAAAAATATTATTATCTAAGGAATTGCAGATTTTCCATGAACAATTAGCAACGGACCAAAATAATTATATTTGTGCTAACTTATGAAGTTTATGGGAAGCTAATGTTCTCTTGGAAGACTGATAAAGTTATTACTAAGTTGGAAATTTCCAGAATTAATTAAACGGTCAATATCAAACAAATATGTTGCTGAAATTATCTATCTACTATGTCCGTTATTATAAAAAGCTTATTACTTGTGTGTTGTATTAGTGAGCTCAATTAGCTATTACTAAGAACATTTGAGATTGTTTAATTAAATCTAAAATTGTGAATGTTTATCCTATAGGAATTTGTCTTCATGTTTTACTAACACATTTTCATGTGAAATCATCGTCCTTATCTTCACGTCATTCAGGAGACTTTATGTTAAAAACTTTGCAAGTGAATTTTTTTTAAATTAAAGAAGAGTAACTATTTTTTTTGTTATTGATCTATTACAGACAAATAGATAGGTTTATTTATTTATTTGCTTATTTATTTTGTGCTGTTTCCTTGACTTCCAGAATGTCTTGGATAGCATATTGCAAGTTGAACTATGCCAGTAATTGATCATTATTTAAATATAATTTCTTATGTGGGTTATGCATATGCTTTTCATGTGTTTTATTGAAGGAGGGTATTTTTTTTATTTAATGTCTCGAAGTGAGCAATTGGCTTAGAGAGTAGTAAATGTATGAAAGATAAATATTGTTGTCAGAAATGGTGAAACTCCATTGACAATAACTACTGCCATTTAAAATTTTAAAACCGCTCATAGTTTGTCATAAACTAAAAGTTTTATTTTCAGTTTATCATTTACTTTACCGTAACATTAGCATACTATATATATTGAAATTATTTACACATTCTTGTTCATACATATGTGTGTCTGTCTTATGCAGTTTATTTCATATATAATTAATAAATATTCAGTTTTATGACCTTGTTTCTCTCTGTCAGTTTCAGATGATGTTGTATGCTAAAGGAATTGAAAGAATTAGGGACCTGTCTGTGTGTGTGAATTTATTTTCCAATGGTTAGAATGAAATGTATTAAGTAGTTGTGAGAAAGAAAGTTGTCAGTGATAAGTTTTATGTTGATTGGGATTGAGAAATCTCTCCCTTAATATATCCAAGTATTTTCCATGAGTGAAGTATATTCCCAGATCACACATTTATGCATTGTAAAAATTATATTTAATGAAGTTGAGTAGTGTATTTTCCTTTTATTCTGGTGGTGAGACTGAGTTCCACACCAATATTATACCTCAAAGTTAGGTATGGAGTCATTAGTCATCCTTTAGATTTATTAGTCAAGAAGCTTGTTTATTCCTCATGTGCTTAATTTTTTTTTAATATGTCTTTTTGTTATCGTAGAATCATAGCTATATGTAATGTAGTTGGTGGTTAAATAAATGGTAAGACTACATTCTTTATGAATATTTAAAGCAGAAATAGTGTTATATTCATGGGTTGGTTTATGGCATTATCCGTATTATGCCACTTATTTAGTAACTCATAAGCAAACCAAGAAGATGTAGATATATTGATTTTATCTTAATGATAGCGTAAGATGTGGCGCACACATAATGCAAATAATCTTGCAGACATGAGACTATAGTACTATTAAATTTATACATCAGGAATTAAATATTTTGTATTATATCATGCTAATTTACCACAAGCTTAAATCATCAAATCATCAGAATGATTATTTTTTATTTTGGATGTGTGAAAAATATAGCTGTTTGAAAGGACTATTTGATTGAGTTATTTAAGGTTACTCTCTGACAGCCAAAGTTATTAAATTGTTTTATCCCAATAAATGATAGTGTGATCCTTCCAACTTGTATATTTGTGCTCGTAATAGGATATTTATTTATCCAGTGTTATTTACTAATAAATTTTTTTAGAGTTGATTAACAGCCTAAATATATTCGAAGTTAGAATATGAGGGTATTATTTTATTTGTTTATTCATGTCTTATAAATGTATAATCGATAAATAACAACGTATAATAAAAAGAGATACCACATCCATATTGGCAAATGTATTTGTAAATTTAGGAATTAGGACCAACACTTCCAGTGTGAACCTTATTTTGATTGCAAAATGTAAATAAATGTTTTACATATTTATTCACAACTTTGTCTCAAGTTGTTCTTATATACATTCATATTCTAGTTTCCACATTCCACATATCTATTACAACATAAATGCACTACTTTATAAATGGGATAATGAACATATTTAAATCTGATAATAGTGTTCTCTTGATCCATCCATTATGTGAAATACTTTACCATTTGGTAAACTTATGAAGATGGTTGTATACTCAGTTTATTATTTAGACAATGATGTGAGATTAAAAGGTACCCTGTTTCTTTCATTATCTAATTGCTAGTCCAGTGAAACATCATTCAATTCATTCCATTATTTATTTATTTTTATTATAATAGTTATAAGTTATTGAATAATAGAATTTTTTTAATCAAATTGCATTAAAGATTCCCCGAGATCTTATTTTATAGTTCCAACTTAATATTAATTTTGCTATTTAAATTAATATATGTTATATAGTAGAATTATTTAGTATCTTACTTTTCATTTAAAGCTATATTGTAGCTAACATAAAGTGTATTTAGATGATGGAAGAGATCAAATTAAAATTATAGTTTATTAGCTTGAATAAATGAAACCTTATTGATTTCTGTCATTTGGTTGATTAACAAATGATGCATATATCTTATTTTAATGATAAATAGTATTTCTTCCTTAATTTATTTGTTTTCTATATGTTCTTGACTTCCTATAACCCTCTACTGAGCTAAGCTAATAGTTAAGCATAAGTAGAAGAGTCTCAATATTAATTCAAAGCAAAATAAAGTTGTTAATTTATTCTATTCATTAATAGAATTGGCACCCTGGGCATTTGTTCATATAGTGTGTAGGATTGGTGTTAAGTAGGGGGGTTACAATATATCCATATAAAAATCCACTAGAATAAAACTACAAAAAAATTTTAAATGCCTATATAAAATTGACGATTAAAATTCTTTGCTATAGCCAGCTTATGGTGTATTCTGCCATCTGAAGTAGCAATACATTAATATTTAAAGCTTATTAAACTCACGCAACAATAAGTTGCATTATTCTGCAGATAGGTATAAATCTGTTTTTGTAGAACACGCAGTGATTTGTAGTGAAAAATTCTGATTTGATAGTATTTTTATTTTGCATATGGAAAATGATTTGAAGAAAAGAAAAATTAAGGAGCCATATTTTATAAATAGTACAGATAATGTATTAAATAAACAGTGTAATTGTGTTAGTATTCACAATTTATGAAAAGTAGGTCATTCACTTGGGAACGTTACTGCTGTGTGAGTTTAATAAGCTTTAAATATTAACGTATTGCTACTCAAGATTGGTGGAATATGCCATAAGTTGGCTACAGCAAAGGATATTAATCTTCAATTTTATATAGGCATTTAAACAATTTTTGTAGTTTTATTTTAGTGGATTTTTTAAAATTATACTTATTTGATATTATATATATGTAAAATAAATAAAATGTCCGTTAATTAAAAGCAAAATTGTAATTATAATAAAAATAATAAATTTAACGGTTTACAAACTATTACAAACAATCCTTTGTTTGTAATAGTTTGTAAACCGTTAAATTTATTATTTTAATTATAATATATATATATAATAAATTAAGTTTGATATCTGTATTCATTCCACAATATATGTAATATACAAATCAATATATATATCAAAATACAGTGCAATTTACATAAATTATTTTTAGAAGCACTTTTGACTATACATTTTGTAGTCTTTATCAACTATATAACATTGAATAATCAAAACGAGACAACCCTTAATAATACCCATAGTTCAATTTAGATTTTTCACAATTCTGTTATATTAACATTTGATCAGGAAATCTGAATTGAATTATGGGTATTGTTAAGGGTTGTCTCATTTTGATTATTCAATGTTATATAGTTGATAAAGACTTCAAAATGTATAGTCGAAAGTACTTTTAAAAACAATATAATTTATGTAAATTGTACTGTATTTTGATATATATATATTGTAATGGGATGGGGGTAAGTAAGTAAGGAAATGGTGAAAGAATTGAGTGAACCTGGTATGATGGCAAAACATCATCAACCCCAGTAAACAAAATCAATAATAGGTATATTTAAGTAAAAAGATATTTAATAATAAAATGAGATGAGAATCTCCAAGAACATTGTGAGATCATAAAAATCTGTGAGAACATTGAGAGATCAGAAGCTAGAAGTTAACTCGGAAGAGCAACTAAAAGCATAATTATAAATTCAATCATATATCAACCAGCATTATAAAGTAATGTAATTATAAGTAAGTATGAGTACTACTCAAAATAAATAATCACTCATTATGAATGGTCTACAATATAATAAATCAGTACAATAAATCAGAATAAAATCAACAGACCATCTTATGGCTGGATTTGCACAATAAAAAATATAAATCAACAGTCAACCTTGTGACTGAATTGGAAAATGGTTCTGTAGACCAGGCTAACTTCTGAGCCTTTGCCAGCTTGGGCAATTATTTAAACATAACTTGGATGCACCAGCTTATTGCCCATCCATTAAAATACACAATAATCAGAAATCAAAACAATAATGCTGGGACATTAAAACATGCGGATCATCATCAATGCTCTGGCCACTTGTATTGGCCAACTATAAATGTAAATTTTTAATAAGACTAAAGTAAAATAAAAGATAGTACATGGGCTTTAAAGAGTATCCTCTTTTGTGCCAACCAGGATGATGATTGATCATCTCTGGATGCCCCAAAGCACTAAGTACACATCCCCATTTATCTGTGCATGAATCTAGCTCAGAGAACACAAGATCTACTACTGTATGTGACCAAGAGATGATGAAAACAATTTTTAACAATTAAATACAAGTTTATTAATAACAAAAAAAATGATATTTAAGGTCTTATAGGTTAAGGGTTCTGATTTTGAATGATACACAATAATAAAGTCAACAATTTGTAATTTACAAGATTACTACAAAATTCAAGTTATTACCCTAATTGCATTATTTCTTAATTAGTTTCTGTATATATATATATATATATATATATATATATATATATATATCCATACACAGACATGTGTTTTATAATATATGATGACATTTCAATTAAACATAAAATAATTATTACATTTGTGATTTACATAATTACTATTCAAAATTTAAATTGTTACATTAATTTACAAAATTACAAGTTACAATTTATGTTATTACTATAGTTTACACATATATATGCACACAGACACACAATTTATAATATACAATATAAAAAAATTATCACATTGGTGATTTACATAATTGCTATTCAAAATTTAAATTGTTACATGGATTTACATATATGTGCGCACAGATGCATGATTTCCATTATCCAATTTATCTATTTCAATTGACATTCAATAACAACAAAAAATGATTAAAATTTACATATATGTGTGTGCATATGTGCGCACACTGACATTAAATCATATTTTAACTTAACAGCAATAATATTATATTTTGATAATTAATTTCTTTGGAAATCTGCATAAATTTCATACCTATATGTATGTATAAACAAAATATAGATATAATTTAAAATTAGTACCAGTTTATAAGTTCTCTTTTTTTTACTTAAAAATATAGTCAATTTCTGACAGGTATTTGTCGATTAATAATCAACGTTTTTAAATTAAATTATTGAATCATCGATTCTTTATTATTATTATTATTATTATTATTATTATTATTATTATTATTATTATTATTATTATTATTATTATTATTATTATTATTATTATTATTATTATTATTATTATTATTATTATTATTATTATTATTATTATTATTATTATTATTATTATTATTATTATTATTATTATTATTATTATTATTATTATTATTATTATTATTATTATTATTATTATTATTATTATTATTATTATTATTTTATTATTATTATTATTATTATTATTATTATTATTATTATTATTATTATTATTATTATTATTATTATTATTATTATTATTATTATTATTATTATTATTATTATTATTATTATTATTATTATTTAACATAAAATTTTATTAAATAATATCCATGAGGATTATTGTTCAAAAACGTCTCTTTTGCCTTTAAAACCAGATGGTCAATGAATTATTCTTGACTCAATTATAATTCAAGCAAAATTACTTTATATTCTTTTAAATATATAGATTTTTAACCGACTTAAAAATAATATTGTTCTATATATGTCTATTTTTATATGACTTATTGTAAAACAACTCACCAGTTATATAAATGTTTATCTGTACTTTTCTGCATATATCTGACACAGCATACATGTATTAATTCTTCAGCTAGCTGGGATTTCCTGGGCAAGGTAGAAGATTTTTCTTGGTGAGTTTGGTTTTTGGTCCATCAGAAAAATGTAATTCAGGTTTGTTGTCATCATCAGTTAAAAGTATATAATTCAGGTAATTTGTTGGCATACCATGAGATTCCTTTTGTAGTCCAAGCATTTGTCAAGCTGTCTTTTAGAACATATTTAAGCAGCTAGTTCATCCATTTGAAGTGATCCTGGCTTCATGAATTAAAACTCTGCAGTAAACTATAAGGCAGCTACTGGACTGTCCTTAGATCTTCATAGGAGCTTTGTATAACTCTGCTAGCTATTTTGTCCTCCTTTTTTTCAGGCTATTGATTCAGAAGTGACCCAGCTTCAAGTAAATCAAAACTCCTGTGAAGGAAAATAGTAGCAGCTCCTGCCTTCAGCTACATCAGTTCATGGTAGCTATTCAAAAATCACTATCCAGACTGGAGCTAATTTTGTTACCAGCCCTTTTATAGAATCATCTAAGGTGATAATAACACTTTGATGAAAACAGAGTTTTTATTTTTAGCTCTGTAATCCTTTTGAAAACATATACAGTTTTAATTAATTAAAAAATTTTGTGTTTTTACATTTCACAATCAGAATAATAATAATAATACAATATTTATATTTGTTCAGACCTTTTAAAAGTTTAATTTATAAAACAATTTTTATTTTAAATCAGAGTTATTATTTAACCCTTTACTTATTATTTTATTTTAGGAAATATAAAAAAAAATATCTACAAAAATTTATCCTGTATTTATTTCTAATTTTCCTTTATTTTACGTATATATTTATGCACACACACTATATTAGTGTATGCTATGTAAGCCAGCTGGTTACAATATATATATATATATATTAAAAATTGCTTTATACTGATATAAAATGAACAACATGTAATATATGTTATAAGTCCTATAAATATCTCTAACAGAAGTGGCACAAAATCTACCACAAATAATATATATTTTATAATTCTGTAAAATAGATAAAATAGACATTACAAATTTAGGATATTTCCCAAACAGAAATACTATAATAAGCTTTGATGACAAGAAATGTAAATACTAATTAAAGCAGATGAAGCTAAAAACTTATATAAATGGAAAAACATATAATTTAATTTACATATGTGTGAATAAAGAAAACTGATATGATCTAACCAGGATAATCTAAACACAATAAATACACATAGATAAAAATAATTATTAACAAATGAAAATTTAGTGTTATTGCAATCCAAAAAAATAATTATTTTAAATAGTTGAAATAAATTTATAATAAAATGTAGTCTTTTGTTTTATTCAAATTAACCAATCATCATTAATTATTAAACAAAGCAAAGCAAAACTCCACATAGTAGTGCCACCTGTGCTAAACAGAGTAATCAATGGATGCCAGAAGGCTTGTGCATAAAATCCCTATCTAATGCTTGCTGGTTTATCATTAATTATTGTTTCAATATAATATATAAAACTGCAGCATAAGACAAAACAATATTATCTAAAAAAATCCATAAATCTTTGAATCTAAATTTAGGAAAAATATCTCATTTATATAAATTGAAAACCATATAGAATTCAGAACTAAAATTTATGGTACACCATTACTAACTATTATAAATATAGGGGATTTGAACTCAGACTTGCAAGTACCCATCAACTATCCACACTTTCTCATACCACTGATACACATGACCACACCCATAATCACCAATATATGTATTTCGTATATTGGCGTGAGCCTGGGATTTGGGCTTTTCATCTTCATATTTTCAGTGTTATGGATGGCTGAAGAGTTAGAGGTTGGAGTAGATTGAAGCGTATCCATTAAAATATAAAGATTTGCTATCTTAATATAAACTGAACACTGATTATATATATATATATGTGTGTGTGATGATAATCTGGACCAACTGATGAATGCTGGTTCAGCACCAAATACAAATATTGGTGATTATTTATCTTTTCTACATGTGTGTGACCATGTATATCAGTGGTATGAGATAGTGTATATATATAGTTGATGGGTACTTGAAAGTCTGAATTCAAACCCCCTATATTTACAATTAGGCTCCAGGTATGTGGAGAGTGCCTGTATTTCAAATATTTAACTATTATAAAATGTCTACTAAATACCAGAAATATTTTTTATCTGCTTCCTATCCTTTAAATAACTTGTAACCCTAACAAAAATTAAAAACACCACAAAACCGTACAGAATATAGGCCTTTAAGTAAAATTTTCTGAGGTAAAGAATCAAGCTCTTTAAATAAGCCAAAGTACATAATAACTGTTTAAGGATTATTATTTAAATATGATGTCAGATTGGGCTCATAATGTCAGAAAGCGTCAAATATAATTCTATTAGACTTTAAACGATGCTGATATTCAGACAATATATTATTTTTGAGTAAAATTTGGTTCTTTAATCATTATTTTGAACAAGTTGGAAATTACTGAAATATTATAATATAATTTATAATTATCACAATATAATGGATCACTCTTTTTAAAAATACGCATAATAATACAAAAGTTTCAAACATGGGGGGGTGTTGATGCGACTCTTGATTAAATATATAAACAAAAACATATATTAAATAGATTTTTTTAAAAAAAAAAATTATGGCGCTGAACTATCCAATTATGCTGAATGATCAGTATTTAAATAATCAATGATACAAGAGTTGTCAGATGAAAGTAGAAAAGTAGGACTAAAGATAAATGTTAAAAAAACTAAAGTAATGTTTAATGGATTTTCTCAAATATGAAAACAAAGATTGATTATGATGAGTTAGAAGAAGTTAACAGTTACAAATACCTTGGTCAGGTTATCAATACAGATGGGAACATAATGGATGAAATTAATCATAGAAGTAAACTTGGTTGGAGTGCTTTTGATACTAAAAGGAAGTAGGCCTATGTGTTTGAAAAGGAAGGTTTTTAATAAATGTATTTTACCAGTTCTTACTTATGGATCTGAGACTTGGACACTTGATAGAAGAGAAATACAGAGACTTCAGATCACTCAAAGAAGTAGGGAAAGATGCATGTTGGGAATAACAAGAAGAGATTGAAAATGCAATATATGGGTAAGAGAACAAACAGGTGTTACTGACCTCATTGAAAAAAATTAAAAGATTGAAGTTGAGTTGGGCTGGACATATTTTTAAAAGAGATGATAATAGATGGACAATTGAAATTTTAAGCTGGACCCCAACAGATTGTAAAAGAGCCAAAAAGAGACCTCATGTGAAATGGATCGATGAAATAAGAAAGTGTGCAGGGATAGTGGGCAGAAGTGAAACTAATGATCAAAGAAGATGGATTGAACTTGGAGAGATCTTCATCCTGCAGTAGATTGATAATGGTTGATGATGATAATGATGATAAGACAACTGAAAATCAATAATGTCCACACATAAAAGGAAATTAAGGCAAGAATAACAAATGACATATTTTGTATTTGTAAGCTATTTATTGACACATACAAAACAAATTATTAAACAAATCAGTAGGGTATTTTTTATTATTTTAAACTTCCAATGCATTATCAAAGTGTTGTAAAAATTTTGTTTTTTTCTTTATTTAAAAAATAATCATTTCATTACAAAGAAATACTTTCTACATTAAATTGTTTTGATAATATTAATATTTTAATTGTTTGAAATCAGATATATTTACTTTTCAACATATTACATTTTCATCCTAGAATTTTAAGCAATTTCTAATTATTTTTTTATATTAAATAATCAATTAGCTATCTGTGTTGAGCCCTAATGATATTTATATTAATTTAAAACAAACTATTGATTTTGTTATTAAACATTTACAAATACAGTATTCTGAAATTTTATATACAAAATCAATATCACTCAAAGCAAAAATACTATTCCAGTTCTGATTATATATTGGCTATCTTAATATAAGCCGAACATTGATTGTATATATGTGTGGAGATGTTAATCTGGAACAACTGGTGAGTGCTGGTTTAGCACAAAATACATATATTGGTGATTATTTATTTTTTGACATGTGTGTGATCAAGTATATCAGCAGTATGAGATAGCATGGATAGTTGAGGGTCATGTGAAAGTCTGAGTTCAAACCCCCTATATATTACATATTGGAATGCAGGGATGAAAAAGCCTGTACTGTAGAAAAAAATCATATATTAAAATAATGTCTTTAGTTTATTATGGGATAATGTACTAACATATGATTATTGGTTGCCTACAGTTAAATAAATTTAACACAATTACAAAATGATCCAAAATAAAAACTTTAAGAGGAATCGTAATTTAGATGCTGGTAAAATCTCACAAATATATGATCTACAGATTGACAAATGTAAGTAAAAAAATAACTTGATTAAAGTTATAACTATAAAATAAATTCAAATAATATACAATAGGATCATGTAGATTATCAGTTATATTCATATTCATATTACCTATAAGTACTTTTGAAGAACAAAATAACTCAAACAATAATATATCAAGTTCAGTAATAGAAGAAAGAATGACACACATAATCTATTTAAAACAACAACAGTAAAAATAAAGTGAGAAAAAGGCAAATTAATCAAACATTCTACAGAGGCAAATGTAATATGATAATTAAAATTAATGCATATTTTCGTAAAACCATGCCTGCTGAATGCGAGTGATCCATGAAGGAAAAATGCTAGATTATCCCTGTTCTTCCATGAAAATCCAAAATTCACTTAAAATTATTATATCATCAAAACTCATAAGTAAATAATTTAAATAAACAACAATCTTCATGAAATTTAGATCAAATATGTCTTATATTGAAATAAAAATATTAAAAGGAGTCAAAGTTTTTTCTTCAAAAAAGACAGTATCAGATTTATCTTAGGAAATTGTTACCCTCATTTCATTTTTAATTAAAATATGTGGAGAATTCAAATCATTTCTACTGCAAAAAGTCACTCTATAAAAACCAAATCTTTACCTTCTTGTATTTTTTGTTTAGACAACTATAGAAGATGATTAGTATTACTTTAGAAAGGAATTGTATGATAACTTTACAAATCAATTCATGAATTAAACATTCTGGTTTATTATTCTGTTTATTTACAATATTTTTTACAAAAAAAAAACACTTCAAGAATTATAACTCTCCGTGGTTTTCTGAACCCATTGTAAACAATCAACATTGTATTTCTTTGGAATAACTTTGAGGTAATGTTTATGTTGTCAACAGGGTCTACATTTATCATGTAAACTATATTCAGAATCACCATAAAACACTGTTTAGATCATCAAAAGATGATAAAAAATTCATATTTTTACAAGTTTATTACAACAAAATGTGATTCCACAATAATGGATTCTTTAGCATCTCATTCTGAAAGTTAAAAGACACATTGTGATAGGTCTAATAATCTTACCATTATATTTGTAGTATTTTATAAAGCACCCTTAATATCTTAATGTTATCATTGCTAAAACAGCATGGCCCACTTTCATACAAGAAATTAGGTAAAACAACTGCTGTACATAAAGCTATTTCTCTTGCAATGCTTATTTCACTATGAGGAAATACCCTATTTTTTATGATTTCTTAAAAGAAGCAGCACCATATTAGGACCTGTGCTGCACCTACCATCACTACATCTTTGTACTCTAAATGTTACTGAGATATTTGAAGTCACACTCTCATAACAATAACAACTGAAGATTATTTATCCAATCAATAGTTCATAAATAGTTTGAACTTTTTTAAGCATTAATGATTCAAGTAAAGCCTTTATATATTGCATTCAAGCATTTAAATATAATTTGATTAAACCTTTTTATACAAATTCAATTCTATCATTAGTTATATTTTTATATTTCATTTACATTACTAATCTACCAAGGTTAAAATTTTTAATTTATTATCAGTTTTATTTTTTCTATTTTGACCCTTTGAATATTATTTATTTTGCTATTTTAATCTTTATTTTTAATCCTACTATTTTATATTTTCTGAAGATTCAGAAAAAATATTTCTAAAAAAAAATCATTCATTATCTGTTATAAAACATAGATGATATCAATAATCAGGATTAGTTTTAGTCCCTTGTCATGCCATTGTAGACCACAAAAAGCTTCATCTAAAACTCTTTTATATAAACATATCATAATATATATGTAATACAGGGTGCATGCTAATAGCTCTAAAAAGCTTTTTATCATAAATGCCACAAGAGAAAGCATTTAAAAATCTCTATCTAGAATTATCCCTATCCCCAAACCAGTTTTGAGCTGTTGGCGTTCTTCAGTGAGGTGCTAGAATAATGAGACATTAGACCTAAAATATCAATGTAAGACCAGAACTTATCTAATAGCTAACTATTAAGTAGAAAATCTGAAAAATTCAAACACCTATATGTCTTCAAATTCAACTATCTAACTGAAATAGTTATATGGGTTTGAAAATACTTCACCATCCCCACATATTTATAGCCTCAGCAATATAACATTTTCAAAGCCTCAGGAGCAAAATTATAATAAATAATTAATCAAGTCATATATCACAGGACTTGTTTTAAGCTTGTATTACAGATATGGAATATAGGGAGCATGCCAATAGCTCTAACAAGCTTTTATCATAAGAGCCACAAGAAAAGGCATTTTAAAATCTCTATCTAGAATTATCTCTATCTCCAAATTGGTATCAAGCTGTTGGCTCTCCTCAATGAAATGTTGGGATATTCAGACACTAGATTTAAAATACCAACTTATGATAAAAAGCTTGTTAGAACTATTAGTATATTCCCTATATTACATATCTGTAATACACACTTTAAACAAATCACATGATATATGACTTGGATTTTTACTCTTTAGGCTTTGGTGATGTTATATTGCTGAAGCTATTAATATATGGTGAGGCTGAAGTGTTTTCAGATCCACATAGTTATTTAGGTTAGCTGGCTGGGTTTGAAGACATATAGGTCTCTGAAAATTTCACATTTTCCACTTAATAGTTAACTATTAGATAAGTACTGGCCTTGACTTGGTACTTTAAATCTAGTGTCTGAATATCCTGAGAAGAAACAGCAGCTCAAAACCTGTTTGGGGATAGTGATAATTCTAGATAGAGATTTTTAAATGCTTTCTCTTGAGCAGTTAAGATAAAAATCTTGTTAGAGTTATTATTGCATGCTCACTATATTACATACCTGTAATACAAGCTTAAAACAAGTCACAGGATATATGTTTCACTTTTTTGTTTATATGATAATAGAGTAAAACATAAGTATAAATATATAAGCAAAATTTCAAGATTTGTAAAACTTTTACTGTAAACAACGTTTAATTTATTTAATAAGTAGACCTTCTCAAGTGAAAATTATTAACAAACAAACATAAATATATAATTAACTTCTCTATATGATAGTTTTGTTAGTAGTTCAACAGTTGTCTTTCTTTTTTTATCATGATTATGCCAGGTGGTAAATCCTCACTTAGTGTTGTCCATACAATTGGTAAGTATTGACAACTGTCAACTATTGATTAATCATGATTATATTTGGTGGCATAACCATAACGAGAAAAAATAATTTGTTAATTAACACCATTATTATATGCATTTTTGATTCTGTTGGTTGTTTTTTATTTGAAATGCTCTATTAGTTTAATAAGTAAAATCATCGTCATAAAAATTGTTGTAGATGTTTTAAATTTTGCTAATATTTTTTATTGATTTACTTATATTCTATTTTGATTATAATTAGTAATGTTGTGTTTAGCGATAGTATATATATAAGGTAAATTAATGTCACAAATAATATAAAATACACTCAGAGGGATAAATCCCTAAATCATAATTCTGATATGGAAGAACATTCACTGCATTTACATTAGAAATTTATATGCCTGCATGTTTATACATAAATAATTTTAACACATTTTGATTTATTTATTTTTACCAAGCATTTATGTCTGAGGCTTGAGCGAAATGTACTTAATGGTAAATTATAGAAATATAAGATTATAGTTTGCAAATGTCGAGAGGTGAAAGATTAAAAGATAATGTTTATCAGCTCTTAATGTAATTGATATTTTAGAACTTTATTACATCTAAAGTCTCTATCAAATGTTATGTGAAAGTAAATATTCTAATGTAATAAAAGTGATTAATCTTTGAGATATAGCCATAAATAAGTAACTCGAGGCAATTGTTTTCATATATATATTGTCTTTAGTTTGAATAAAATTTACGGCAAAATGAAATTACTCCTGCTTGGCATATTAAATATTAAACATTATTTTTCACATAAATAATTTTATTAAAGTAATTTTAAAAAAATATGAAGACAAAACTGGAAGGAGGGTGGGAGGAATTCCAATCTGACTTTATTATACATATTAATAAAAGATAAATTTATACATCAAAAATCCTATTTTTATTATATATAGTATATTTTATTTGTTGCAATTATACTATATATCATATTAACAAAAATAAATTTAACATTGAATAATTGCTATGGAAATACATATCTTAATTAATCAATGTCTAAATTTTTACAGCTAGTATCTAAAGTCGACGCTCTTTTATTTGATAAATTATTAGGTTCCTGCCATCTTTTGACAAAAATTAAACTAAAACATAGAATCTACTAATGTTAAAATACATTCCTCAGTGCAATATTGCTAAAATTCTTTGCTTTTCATTTACTCCACCCTAAAATGTTGCAAGAGTTATCAGATGAAAGTAAGAAAGTAGGACTAAAGGTAAATGTTAAAAAGACTAAAGTAATGTTCAATGGATTTTTTCAAAAGATGAAAATAAAGATTGATAAAGATGAGATAGAAGAAGTTAATAACTACAAATACCATGATCAGGTTATTATTATAGATGGAAACATAATTGATGAAATTAGTCATAGAATTAAACTTGGTTGGAGCGCTTTTGGTAGAAATAACTTAATATTGAAAAGAAATATGTTGAAAAGAAAAAAAATTAATAAATATGCTTTATAGATAGACAACTTCCATATTTTTCCATTCTTACCAGTTCTAACTTATGGATCTAAAACTTGGACACTTAATAGAAAAGCAATACTGAGACTTCAGACTAATTAAATAAATTTGTAGAGATACATGTTAGAAATAACAAGAACAGAGCAAAACTGTGTGACTGATATTGTTGAAATAATTAAAAGACTGAAGTGAAGTTGGGCTGGACATATTTCTAGAAAAGATGATAATAGATGGACAATTGAAATCTTAAATCGGATTCCAAGAGATTTTAAAAGATCCAGAAAGATACCACATGTGAGATGGATGAATGAAATAAGAAAGTGTGTAGGCATGATGTGGAAAAGAGAAGCTAGAGATCAGAGAAGATGGATTGAACTTGGAAAGACTTTCATTTTGCAGTAGATTGATAATGTTTGAAAATGATGATGATGATGAATTTTGCTAGGACAGAGATGTCATTCTTAGCATCAGGTCCCAATTCTGTAAAAAGTTAAAATGATTTATCTAGCTATTGTGATATTACTGGTTACTAAAAAATAACTCAGATAATCAATTTAGAGCAGCTATATAAATAGCAGAAACATAAAATTAGCAACATAACAATAACTTTTAAGTAATTCAAGGCATTGTTGTTTATTATTACAAGCTTTATGCTATATTAGTTACTGCAGTCTATAGTTATATATATATTTGTATTTTTTATTCAAATATTATAGCACTTGTTGCAAATAATGCTTGAATAAATGAAATCAAATGTATTTCATCATAATAGCATATTGTAATTTTACTAAAATAAACCAATCAAGATATCCCAGTAAGGAATAGTGTAGATGAAAGTGATCTTATTTCTCCATTATTTGCAACCTATGGTTATAGTCTCTTTTTAGTTTTTTATGCAAATATTAAATACTTATTAGAAATACTGCTTGTATTTAAAAAATCAAATTCAGACATAATTATATAACAAAATAATACCTTTCTTAGAAATGATACCTGATACTGGTTGTAGTCTTAATGTTATAAATTCATGCTGCAGCTTTTGTGGGTTAATGAAAAAATCTTTATTCTTAATAATGATATTTTCACAATTTTTCAATTAATTCATAGAAATATAAGTTTAAAAATAAAAATCACCCTTATAAATAGTATTTCTATTTTTCAAATATAGAAAAAAAATTAAGTAAGAAATGGGAACAATAGACTTTGTTATTTCACGATTACTGATAAAAATTTACTTAAACTCTATTTCTAAAAACTCAAGTGAATTTTTGTCAAGAATCTATAAAGTGGTGAAATTATATTTAAAATTTAAAATCACACTTATAATTATTATAAAAATAGCTAGTGTGGGTATGGCAGCATTTCTATTTCAACCAATCACAGTTTTTTGTTTTACATTAGTATATTTCTTTTGACTTGTATTTAAAAAAAAAAAAATATTTTAAAATAAAATCTGAGTCTAATCATAATATTCTTGTCTAAAAAGTAAACATATCACAAATATTTTATTAAAATAATCATAAATGTATAAACAAACCAAAGAAAATATATAATATTTATTTCTAAAATTTAAATAAATGATGGTGTTTGCAAGAATTTTTACATGTGTTCACATTTCTGGCAACAAAAAGTTACTGATCAGCACCACTGTTAGCTTCTTTGTATTAGGATCATTACATGATGCTGACATCTTCAGATTTATTTTCTAATTAATAAATCAACATCTAGTGAAGACCAATTTTTATTGTCGAATGGATACAAAACTGCCAAACGAATGTTACGGCTAGCTGCAAAAGAGTGAATTTAAGCTGAAGCAATTGAAGCATCACTCAGTGTGAAATGTGCCAACATACTCAATTTTGGTGAAGAGTTAAAAATATTTACAGCATAGTTCCCAACATACTCAATTTTGGTGAAAAGTTAAAAATATTTATAGCATAGTTTCCATTTTTCATTGGATTTGAGATTATAAAAAGACATTGATTATATTATCAGGATTAAATCTTTGGATCATCAAGATGTAAAACTTTGATATAGTAAAATTCTGAAGAATGTTTATTGAAATGCAACAGCAAAGATTAGCCCACACAAGGCACTGTGGAAATTAGCATTGATAAGAAGGTTTGAAAGACCATTTTAGTGATTATATAAATTTAATGTAATGATATAAAAATGATCTCAATCCTAGTTTCCAAATCAGGAGTTTAACATTGCCATTTCATATATTGGAACATTCCTTAGAATTTTTAGTTTGCATTTTTATTTAGATTTTGAAATGTTTAGATGATTTCCAAAAATAATGCGTATAATGGTCAAATATCCAATATAAAAATTATTTGTCCACAATGTTATTATTCATATATAATTAATATAATAATCAATCTAAATAAGATTGAAACAAACAACTAATTCCAAATGTCAAACCAGCTTTCATCTTTTATGAGACCTTTTCAAGATATAAAGTTTTAAAAATTCATGACCAATTAATTACACTCACTTCACCTATTCAGGAAATTTCATAGGATATACTAAAAGAAATCAAAAGAGGTGGAATACAATAAATGGGTAAAAGAATAAAAAATATGCTGAATGGCATTTTAAAAGGCAAAGAGGAGTAATTATGAATTAAATAAGGTTAACTATAAATATCATGGATTAAACTATTTATGGATATGGAATGTACTGAATAAAATTATTTAATAAATTAAATTTGGATTAAATATTTTTGGTAAAAATAACTTAATATTTAAAAAAAAATTAGTGTAGTTATTTAAAAAATGTGCTAAAATATATTTTTCCAATACTTGTGTATTAACCTTGTAAATGTAACCTTTCAACTACCATTCATTTCTTTGTTTTGGCGGTGGCTCAACATTTGTTCTTAGTATTAAAACTTTTACTCTATATTGGAATACAATACATTAGACTTTATTTGTTAGCAATATAAGTTTACAAATAAAAGAAACATTATAAAAAATCATATTTGAATGTCACACATGTATAAAACACATAATAAAGTGAAATACATAATGAAAACAATAACTTCACAAAATCTTTATTGATTCAACTTCAGTTCTAAAACTTGAATAACTTATTTGTATATCATAAAGCTATAAAATCCTCTTCTAAAAATTAAAATTGTATTTATTATAATTAAAATATTAAAAAAATTGTACATTACTGTTTCCCAAAATACTCTTATCTTTTAAAAATCTCTATTTTGAATTTGAGTTCGAGAGTATCTTATATTCACTATATCATTGGTGAGTTAGTAAGATGATTAAACAGTGCATATTGAAGTCTAAAAAATCTTTTGATTAAGAATTTCTAATGAATGGCACTTATAAATTATATTAATATTAAATTGACTCGAACATCATCTAATATTTAACAGTAATAAATTTGAAAATTTCACTGGCTTTAACTATAAATTAATAATGTAATGGATGTAACATTATGAAGATTAAATCTTCACACTTTCATTTAAAATGCTTTAGATTGGCCTATATAATTTCATTTAGGTACAAAGATAAGATGACCATTCTTATCTTTTAAAAGTCTCTATTTTGCATTTAAATTTGAATGTGTCCTGCATATTCACTGTAACATCCATGAATTAGTAGTATGATTAAACAACACATGTTGTAACAGTCAGAAAACATGTGACTCATAAACATAGTGCAGAATTCGACCACCATACAGAACAGCAGCACCATCGAGTAGCGAAGCCACCCGTGGTACTGAGTTCGAACATAGTTTATCGGTTCCACAATACAATCCATGAAACAACACATCTGATGCGACATTAGTAAATATTTCCTTAGGCACGATGGTCAGGGATATGCAAGAGATTCATTATTTTATTCTCGAGTTAGCCAATAATCAAACTAATATTAATTAAACATTCATATTTACATAATCGAGGAAATATTAGATAGAATGGGTATCGAATAAATGAAACGTAACTGCAGACATATAATTTAAAATTATTTATTAATACATTTTAATAAAATCATTTACTAATATATTTTAGGGATTCAAAGCTTCAGTAGTGGAATTTGCGACATGATTATATTTTAAAGAATACATTTATTTATTTAGTCATTATTTTATATTGAGAACTTCAGTAGTGGTATTTCCGATATTGAAATGTTTACAAAAGGAATTCACTTATTTGAAGGCATAATCTAGCTACCTAAAATTCTCAAGTAAGTATTTCTAATGCATGCCTGGAGGAATTTATACTTTTGCAATGCAAGAGTCTAAAATATGGGTTATAAGAGTAACAGCAGACAGACATTTATTTAATTAAAATATTTATTTATAACTAAGGGCAAACATTTATTTGAGAGTGAATTACGAAGATAATGCAGAGGCAGAGTGATATATAGAATAATAAAACTAAGTAAAGGAACACGTGGTACGCTTTAGAAAGGTGATATGGAATGGCAGTATATCGAAACTGCAAGGCCGCGAATGAGTTTATAAGAATGTCGGGCTGGTCTCTGCCTCGGCCCGACAAAGTAAGGTGTCACATAAGCATAACCAGGGACAAGCAGTATGTGTCGCAATTTTGCCGGCTGGCTGCATGACATTGTCAAATCCTACGGGAGCACCCATTATGCCCGCTTGTGTAGGACGACTGGGGTTAATTTCAACCCTGAAGAATCCGGAAATTTCACGGCAGAATGGGTCATTGCATCTCTAAAACGTAACACATGTATAATGTATAAACGATTATGATGAGATTTAAATAGATTTCTAACTTGGCCCTACATTATCAACATTTACTAAAGAACGTGGGCGACTCTCAAAGAAATATAATTTTCTGGAATTATTCATGATGATTAATAAATACAAAACCTATATAAATTGGGAATTATTATAACTAATACGTCAGCCATTTGTGAAGTAGTAGACCCTGCATTACAATAAGTGATGCACTGACTTTGTGTCGATTTAGATGAAAGTTAAGTTAGTTATGGTTTATAAGAATGTCAGGCTGGTCTCTGCCTCGGCCCGACGAAGTACATATTAATGAAAATGTGACACGCATTCACTGTTTCAAACGATCATAGATTTAAACTTTGAAAATAGAGACCATTGTGAGCATGCAATAATTAAATAATAAATGTAGATAAAATGTAGATTTTAAAAATACGCACCCAAGATAGAATGAGGTAAGCTAGATTAGTAGAGAAATTTACACATTAAGTTAATTATTCAGTTTTAGTTATACATATGGTAGTTTTACATTTTATAATTTAGATAAGTAGTATGAAGAAGAGCTATAGCATATTATTAGAGTACTCTAGAGTTTGAACACAGACAGGTGCCTGTTTTATAAGAAGTTTTCTGATTCCATTAGTTTAGCAGCAAAAGGTTCACGAGTGGCAATTCTTTCTTGTATTTAGATATTTCATTTAATTTCACAGCAGCAGCAGCTTTTTCATTTATTTCAGGCAGCAGGTCCTCATGGTGAATTTATGACAGGCAATGGAAAGTTCAGCATCCGATAGGCCATCTCCCGATGGAGAATAATCTAGGTGCTTTACTCGGTCATACCTTGGCAGGAACAAATTATTTTTATATTTTTGGAGACTCTCAGTGATCGAGAGCAAAGCTAAAGTTTTTAGTGAAAGTCTCCAGCAAGTCTAAGATGGCCTCTTTTTTTATCTTGATCTTTCACATTTTTGTTAAGATATTTTTAGGTTCTACTTAATCTGCCCTGAGGATAATCAATGCATTTTGTTGGTTTTTAATTAAAGAAAGCTGCCATTCTATTGTTTACATTTTACATTTACTAATTACATTTTGGGGAATTTTTTTTTAATTAATCTATTATCTATCACTGATCGATGCTTTTAAATTTCAAAGACAAAAAGGGAACATAATATTATTTTAACTTTTAATTAAATATTACATTAGATTTTTTTAGAATTATTATTTAAACGAAATTTAAACAAAGCAATAAATATGAACTTTATAATCCAAAATAAATGATTAAAATTATACAAAATTATATAACTAAAAGAAATATAAATTATATTATTTTATCCCTATTTATTGCCTTTAATTTGAGATCGAAATGTGTGCATGTTTATGCTGAATTCTACATATATTTATACATTTTTAATATTGCTACACACACAATTCGATACCAAAAAGTTTAAATTTGGGCGGGATAGACCGGTCAATGAGAGATGACAGAAAAAGGTGAAACTTAAGATTCGAATACGAATCTTACTGTTTCAATGTCAAAAGTGGTTTATCTTCTGATTAAAAATTACTAATGACATCTGCATTTGTAAATATATTATTAAATTGATTGTAGCTTTGTTTTTCAGATACCACATATTTCTTGACTTGAATTTTTAAAAAAAAAATAAAACATATACCAATAAAATCTAAGTGTAATCATGGAAATACATAATGATACTGGAAAAATCAACATTGAGAAAGGTGTAAGACAAGGTGACTCCATATCTCCAAAACTTTTTACAGCAGTGCTGCAAGAAGTATTTTGTGGATTAAAATGGGAAACTAAAGGAGTGAAAGTAAATGGAGAGTATTTAAGTCATTTAGATTTTACAGATGATGTAGTTGTTTTTGCAAATAATGCTTCAGAGCTGCAGGAAATGTTGCAGGAGTTAGCTGATGAAAGCAGAAAAGTAGGACTAAAGATAAATGTTAAAAAGACTAAAGTAATGTTTAATCGATTTGTTCAAAATATGAAAATAAAGATTGATTATGAAGAATTAGAAAAAGTTAACAGTTACAAATACCTTGCTCATATTATTAATACAGATGGAAACATAATGGAGGAAATTAATCATAGAATTAAACTTGGTTGGAGTGCTTTTGGTAGAAATAACTTGATACTAAAAGGAAATATGCCTATGTGTTTGAAAAGAATGGTTTTTAACAAATGTGTTTTACCAGTTCTTACTTATGGATCTGAGACTTGTACACTTAATAGAAGAGCAATACAGAGACTTCAGACCACTCAAAGGAGTATGGAGAGATGTATGTTGGGAGTAACAAGAAGACATCGAAAACGCAATGTATGGGTAAGACAACAAACAGGTGTTACTGACCTTATTGAAAAAATTAAAAGATTGAAATGGAGTTGGGCTGGACATATTGCTAGAAGAAATGATAACAGATGCACAATTGAAATTTTAATCTGGATTTCAAGAGATTGTAAAAGACCCAGAAAGAGACCACATGTGAGATGGATGGATGAAATAAGAAAATGTGCAGGGGTGTTGTGGAAAAAAGAAGCTAAAGATCAGAGAAGATGGATTAAACTTGGAGAGACCTTCATCCTGCAGTGGATTGATAATGGTTGATGATGATGATGAATCATGGAAATATTTGATTTTAAATATTTATTACACAAATATAAAATAATTATAAATACTTAAATATATTTTGTAGCATATACAATTTTTCTTTCTATTGGTAAAGACAACAGAAACATTTTCAAGTATTCTTGCCTCAAAACTTGAGAACAAGGAATCTATCAAAATTAATGAAGTGGGCAGGTTGTAGTTCACTTGTAGTACTTTCTCTCTAGAATACTGATGTTTTTTAAGATTTTTTTAAATTAATAAATCAGTATATACATTAGTTCCAGTGTTTGCACCATCAAATGATTGCAAAACTGACAAAATAGCAGGATGAGTATTCACAGGAGAGTAACAAAAAGCTGATGACACACCAGTCACACCTCCCACTGAAATATTTTATTTGTATTAATGCAAGGTTTAATGAAAGTGCAGTATAGAGAATAAATATTACATGGAAAAATGTAAAAAAATATAGGTTAAAATTAACAAAAAATAATTTGAAAGTGGATCGGAGATTTGTAAATTAACAGAAGATCAATGCTAATATTTGTCTACACACACACACACACACACACATATATATATATATATATATATATATTGTAATGATATATAAATATGTCGTTACATTTATTTAAAATAAAAACTTAAAAGTTCGCAAATAAAAGTAAAAAACTAAACGCTAAAATTAAAATATTGTTAAACGTATATATATATTCGCACAGATGCTAAACTTTAAAAATATTTTTTTTCATAAACAAAAAAAAAAAAGTATTTGAACGTATTTTTTTTAATAAAAAAATACAAGATTGAAATATAAAAATATTTTAATAAAAAAATAACGTAAGTTAAAATAAAAACAGGTATTAATTAATTCCTGTAATCTATAAATGGAAATGATTGTTTATTAATTATCTAAAAGCTGTTTAATTAAAAAGTCAGATGAAAAGTTAGATAAGAGAAGAAAGAGATTTTAGCTTGACCAATGGAAGCAAATAAAGGCCCGGACCATAACGAAAAAACAGAACAGTGACGTTTTTGTTCATGGAATCCATAGGAGGACTATAAAAAGAAAAAATATTGAGTTCCAGTCAGTTTTTTTCCAACTTGATTTTGGTGAGTCGAGCGACAAGACGTACTTGTCATCCTCACTCACTTATTTTAAAAATGCAAAGACTGTGATACCAGAACAGAACCAGCTAATGCTACCTCCAAAATATCAGACCGGTCTTCCAGGAAAGTCTCCGTGGGAATTGCCAACGGGAACATGGACTCTTCTACCATAAGCTATCTGAAATGAACAATTATTGAAATCAATTAAGAACTTTCATCAAGTTTTACAAATTAATAAACAAGCCAACTTAAATGTTAAAATGAACTCTTATCTGACTTTTGTAAGTTTTTAAATCAAATTAATAATGTTTAATTTTATATGTTTTCCGATTGATAAAAATCATTTCCATTTTTTTTTCTTTCTTATTGTATAAATTGTTTATTGTTTAAATTTTAAATGATGAAATTTAGGTTGGGTATAGACGTTGCATAGATTCGTTAGCGGTTGATAATGTTGTGGTTTTCACATTCGATTAGAATATATGTCAACGATATCACTGCAAGCATCTTACGATGAATGCTAATGGGATTTGTATATTCCCTATGCAAGTGACGTTTATCGATGACTTTGTATTTTGATCGATTGTGTTTAATTTGGAATGTTTTTGACCGTGGAATCTGTGCAGCTGATCTGTACTCAACATTTTAAAACAAATTTTATAAAATGCATTTGTGCGAACGTATTTAAATGTTAAATTTAAGTCGGGCGTGAATGGCTATATAGTTTTGTAAAGTTATATTAAGGGAGGGTAATCTTAGGTTATTCATTTCGTAGTTGAATTGGTTCAATGAATTGGATATATTTGTGTAATTAGTAGATGTAGTATGAGGTCCACTATGGGCAGGATTATAGATATACGCCACACACCCTCTGTTTGCCTATGGATGGGTTTGTAAGTCGGCAGAAGACCACAGTCCATTCCTATGGAGTTTTTTGTTTATTGTTCTACTTGCCAACAGATGTCACATTCCTGTTGGTGGAGAGTCAATGTCTTCTCTATTTCTACTTATTGTTCAGATGTACGTTTCCTGACAGTATAGTATTTTGTGTTGTCGTATCATGCTACATTGAATACATGAATGTATCAGATGGATTGGCGCCAGTTTGGTTGCAAAATTTGTTGCCTAAGGTTAAATCAGGGAAGAATATTTTCTTTTCAAATGCAGATCTATGTAGTCTATTCATACTTGACTATCTAAATAAAATATTAAACTCATTGAAACTTAGTTAAATGTAAAATTAAAAGTTAATATAAAAATCTAAAATGTTAAACTTATTCCTCAAAATTTAAATGTTATTTTATATGTGCGTAAATAAATACTTTTATGTGTTAATTTCTGGCAGTGGCTTTTATTCTTTTATATTTAAGATATAAAATTTATAGATTTTTATCTCTGCGTCTCCGCTGAGCTAGTGACTTGGGCTAACGATCGGAATATTTAAATAAAGTGGAATCTTAACAGCGCGTATCTGCCTACTTTATAAATTTTTCTAGGCTCAAATGTCTAGATGGCGCCCTGGTAGTTGCAGATATTGTTTTTGCGGTTAGATTCGATCTTCACTCTCATTTCGATCATTATAATATATATATATTGTACCAACTTTGTGTTGGCACATAATAATTTTATCTAAAATTTATTAAAACAAAAATCTTTCATTAAAAGAGAATAGTATTTAAAAGTTAAGAGTTTTGAAATAAAACTATTGAAATTAATTAATTAAAAGAGGGGAGGGGAATTTTCTTTAGAAATGTCAAACTAAAAGTTTTAAGTTTAAAGAGTTTTACTAGAAACAATTAATTCATAATTACATAAAATTAAAAGAAATTAAAGAGTTTATTATTATTAGTTGAAATATAACTTAAAGTTTAAAAATATAAATCTATTTTTATTTAAGTAAAAGGAAAAAAAGGTCATCTTAAAAACTAAATAGTAAATTGGGTTAAAATATACATGTGTGTAAATGGCTAATGCTTGTTAATAAAATATATATGTGTGATTATAAACATTGCATAAATACATGCATGTTAAAATGAAATAAAGGAAAATTATATTTAAAAACATGGCAATGGCTACTAATAAAAAATGTAAAAGCAACATGTTTGGATGGCTGCTAATTGATATCTCCAACAACAGGATTAAAATCTTATCTCAAAGGAATGAAATTAAAACAAGGAAAGAACTTTGACAACAGATATAACTGGAGGATATCAAAATGGACATGTCTTAGGTATAAATAGTCTATTTTTTTATCAGACAATTAGTTCAGTTCAGTTGCATTTGAGAAACATTTGAGATAACAGTTCAGTACAATCTATCAGTGAGTTATATCAATCAGTTTATTATGTATCCAGAATCAAGAATGTGGTGTTAAAACCTCGGAAAGCATGACTTTTTCTAGCCTGAAGTCTGATGAAAACATTCAACCTAGCCGATAAAAGTAATGCCTGCGTAACAATCTGAAGCCACTCAATATATAATTGTCTTTAAAAAATGCCTCGGAATAATAAGCATCAAATCTCCACAAGCAAACTTCAAATCTAACTGGTTAGAAATATTTCATTAGAAGCATCAAACAGCAAGAAATATCCATGTTCTAAAATCCTAGGTAATAACATTTTTCTTATACTCATTTCTAAAGTAGTCATCACATTCTTAAAGCCTCCGAGAGTCAAAGAATATGAACTCTATATCATACATAGACGAACTATTGATATGTATGGTTTTAAATTTCAAATATTATTTAATGCTTTGTTATATATTTTAGTGTGTGTGAATTAATATGTGCATGATCATTAGACCAGTGTTATGTTAGTTAAATAGGATTTATGAAATACTTAAAAATTAATATAATAAATGTTAATTAAAATAAATTGTCTTTTAAACTTAAGCCTTATCTGCCAGTCAATTCTTTTGCCACTAAATTAAACAATAATTTGTTATTGATTACAAGTAGCTGAGCTAGTCATGGGTATAACTTAGGTGTTGAGTTAGTGGATGTTGTTTAAAGTGCATTATTTATCTTCTGGGTAAGTAGCTGGCGCCCGTGTTTCTACAAAACAAAAAAGTGCTTTGGACATGGTGTTGAATTCAACAGTCAAGAAGAAGTTATGTTCTAGAAATGTAATGCTAGTATACATTTTATAGCTGTCATTTGGTCATACATACTCTCCGAGTATGTTCTTCTCTGCCTAAGAGGCCAGTAGGTAAATTGCTTTATCAACCCTGGTACAATATATAATAGTATAATTCGATGTCTGTATTTCTTCAAATCAATATACATCATCTTACAATTGAATATTTATAAATACAGTAATTAGATATATGTAAAGTATAACTTTAAAAAATTTATCAACTTAGGAGTGCCTTCAAGCTAACCTTTCCACAATTCCAGATCTTAATGTTTGCTGCATGTCTGTTAATTATATCTTGGACTAACAGACAGGCAGCAAATATTAAGATCATGGAATTGTGGGAAAGTTAGCTTTTCAAATTGTTAGTTGACAAAGATTATGAAAAGGCTAACCTTTCCACAATTCTGTGATTTTAATGTTTGCTGCCTGTCTGTTAATTAAGTATTGTTTATAATATACAAATACAAACAATACTTAATTAACAGACAGGCAGCAAACTTTTAAGATCCAGAATTGTGGGAAGGTTAGACTTTCAAAGTGTTAGTTGACAAAGACTACAAGGATGGTCGAAAGTGCTCCGAAGTGGATAAAAAATTTTAAAGTTATACTTTACATATATCTAATTACTGTATTTATAAATATTCAATTATAAGATTATATATATATATAGAATTAATAATGAGACCTTAAAAATGAAACACTTGGACGTAATAACACTAGGTTTAATAAAAGAGCAATATAGTGACTACAAACCAAACAGTGAAATATGAAAAAAATATGTATTAGAATTAACAAGAAAGGATTTGAAAGTGAGCGATATAAATGTGGAGAGTACAAGTAAAGTATGGAGAGATGTATGTTGGAATTAACAATCATATATTAAAAATGAAATACTTTGGTGTAATAATAATAGGTTTAATATGAGAGCAGTAAAGAGACTGCAGACTACACAGTGAAATATGAATATATATATAAATTAGAATTTCTAATTTGAAAATGAATATGAAAATTTGCAAACTTAATAGAAGAGTAGTACTACAGATGTAGCACACTATACAGGAAATATGAAAAGATATATGTTGGGTTTATCAATGGAGACTGAAAGTGAAATACTTTGGTGCAATAATACTAATATCAGTAAAAGAATTAGTAGAATGAAATTGATCTTGGCATTTCATTAGAAAAGCTAATCATAAATAGATACCTGAATTTTAAACTAAATCCCAAGTAATTGTAAAAGATCAAGAAAATGGCCACATATAAAATTGAGAAATGAAATTATGAAGTTTGCTATAAGAATGAGACAAAAAGTGCTTTGAATACAAAAATTCGATTAAATTGGAAATCATTCTGTATTGAATTGATGATGTTAAAAATGATATATATATATAATATTTTAAATTTAAGTATATTTTATATTCCTGAAGTCTAGATATAATGAGATAGAGTAAATGGTTGAGAGAGCTTGAAAGTCTGTGTTCAAACCCCCTATATTATATATTAAACTTCCATTTCATCTCAAATTTTTGAAATATATGAATAAAGAGATCTGAGGAAGACAATTCCCAAAATGAATCTAAAGTTTATATATGAGTTTAAAATGATATAATAACCATTATCCTAATAAATCATTATTAATAATCATTAATGCATATAAAATGGGTGTTCAAGGTATAAGTGAATGAAATGAAATTGAAATAATTACACCTTACGTTGAAGATTTATTGTAAATGAATGATACTTTTTGTACAACTGATGTGTATGCAATTTTCTTTTTTTAAATTGACAAAAAATAAAATTATTTTTAATCTTTGATCTACGGTCTACATTATTTCGGCAAGATCAATCTAATTAACTCGGCTATAGGGATTATCTGACGTTTATTTATACGGTTTAATCTTGTTTTTAATAAATGATTTAAACCTTACAGAGGTATTCAGGAAATCTGCAAAAACTTTTCATGGTAGTTAATTTTACCTGATTAATAAGTAATCCAAGAAGCGATCATTAATTCACCTTTAGTTGAAGTGTCAATAAAATAAATTAATCACCAAAGCGATCTCTTTACAAGTTGTCGGAAGAATTTTAAATTTATTACGTTTTTTTTCGTCAACAATTCTATCGTGATTTTTCTTTTTAAAAATATATTTTTTGTAAAAAAAAATACATGTCCATTTGCATATTTAACTGTATTATTACAGTTGGTTTATTATAATAAAAAAAAATTCAGTATAATATGTGAATTCAATAAACGAGATAAAAATAAAAACCGTCAACCCTCATTCTATTATATTTATATTTGACATTTATCTACTTAATCTGAATGCTTATATTTAATGTAAACAAGCTAACTTTTTACATCCTTTTTATTAATCTTTGTAAAATCAAAGTCAAGCGTTTGGACAATAACTCATAATGTAGAGATTAATCAATTAATCATAATCAAAACTTGCGTTTAAATCCTAAAAGCTTCAGTTAATCTACAAAAGTCTTAGATATAAGCTATGCAATTTATCTCAAGGTAGAGGAACATATTTAATTGTTAAAAGTTTTTGCATTAAAGTCCAACCTGTCATTTTCAAAAACATCTCATAGTCTTCTGAGTGCATTTAATTATCTTTAAAAAAATAGCTTTTTTTTGGATAGCGTGTTTATAATAAGTTAAGACAGACATTTATGCTTGACATCTAGAACAACAAATTATAGACTTTGAACCCCAAAACTCACCACTCTGTTGTTACTCTAATCAATGCATAATATGGATATATTGATCATTAAAATAAAACGTGATTGGAATAAAATTAACGCACTTCATGTTTATATTTATGGATGTAACATTAATAATAATAAAAATGAGATCATTATTTTAATTTAGTAATTGCAGCTATGAAAAATAAAATTATCTATAAATCTCCCACCCACAAATTCTATTAAAACTTTTTATACTACAGTAGTGCAAAACACTTCCCACAAATACTAAAGACTAATGCTAAACATCATATGATCACCATTCTTTATGCCTCCTGTATGGAGAGTTTTGCCTCTGTGTAAGACCAGCGCAATTTGTTAAAAACTTTTATAGTTTATTGTTTCTATTTAATTTTCCAGATTAGAACAATTAGATATTTATTTACAATCAGCAGTGTTAATTATAAATTGGATACCTAAAAAAAGTTTACTGTAGGATATTTTCAACCATATAAAAAGAAGTTACATTTTTGTTTTATCCCAGTGTGTAAAAAAACTTTATTCATTATTAAATGGACTAACAATTGTAAATAACATATCATAGCTATGATCGATTATAACTCTTGTTTTACATGACATTCTAAACTTTGTTTCACTATCCCTTCTCTAATAACTATTATAGGAAGTAGTTTCAAATTTGTTAACCCTACCTTAAGAGGGCTGTAAATTTTTAGAAACATTATTCAAATTTTAAATTGGTGTAGATTGAGGACATTTATATGTTTTTTAATCTGCACTGGTAGTTTGATAATATAATGTACTGATAAATAATAGGAAATGCAAGACAATACATTAAATCCTATGGTCTACTGGCATTTTTTTCAATATTCTAAAGATCTTCACTGATGAAAACTATAAATTTGAAAGTAATAATAAAAAGGCAGCTGTCACATGACTTATATATAGCTTGCATTTACCAATATGTAAAATTAAGAGCATGCTTATGAGCTCTAAACAAGCTTTTTTTTATTATGGTAAATGCTACTACAAAAGAAGGCATTCAAATCATCTTTATCTTAGATTGTCTCCATCCCCAGACCGGTTTCGACCTATGGGTCTCTTCAGTGAGGAGTTGGGACACTAGATTCAAAAACCAACTCAAGCTAAGCATTTATATAAAATTTAATTGTCAAGAAGAATATCTGTAACTTCTAGACATCTGCATGTCTTTAAAGTCACCTCTCCAACTGAAGCAATCATATATGGGCCTGAACTTAATTCAGATACTCCATATATTAATAGGCTTAGCTATTTAATTTAAAAGTAGTAAGGGGATTTGGGGCAGAAAAATATGGGGATTATAATAAGCACTATCATCAGACAACTATCATTACTTTCTAAAGCTTACTTTAAATGACAATAGAAGGTAGAAAAGTACTATCTAAGAAATTGTGTGTTAACATTTTTAAGTGTATATAACAAAGGATAGCACCATATTTCTAAATAATGCAATGTATCTACAGCGTACTCGGGAGCTCAAGATCCACCAATCATAGACCAGTTCTGTTACTTCCAGTATTTGAACTACTTATGACTTCCAGAGTATTCAACCATTTGATAGCCCTGTGTGGTTTGGCATCCTAGTAGAGATCACAGATACTGGGTCCGTGGATCTGCTTTGTTATTTTCTTGCTCGAACTTCCTACAAACTCCCGATTAATACACTGATTGTTTATGTTTTATTATTTATAAATAATTAAAATACATAAAACATAAAAATACAAATAAGGTAAAAGATAGAGGAGGTTTGAATAGAAGATAGGCTGTTGGATAAGCGAATAAACCATTCATTAATAAATTGAAATATATTTTAAAGTTTTTTTAATTTCATTCTTATATTTTTCTTTGTTCTGTTACTGTTTTACCATTTATCATTCAACTGTTTGCTATTCTTGATTGTTCTCGTCATACACCAAAATAACTAGAGTTCTGTGCTTGTATCAACAATTTTTTTTTTCTATCCTTCCTCTCTATGATTAATACCTTTTTTGATAGCAATTGAAGATTAATGATAAGGAGAAATATTTTTCGTCCTTTTTTTAAAAAACTTAGATTTATTGATTTTCTTCTTTTTTCTTCAGAAAGATTTGTCTATAGAAAAGCTTTTAAAAAATTGAAAACTAAAAACTTAATATGTATATAAATCACAGAGAACATATTATTTAAATCATTTTGCTTTTAATTTAAATGGTTTCACATTAAATTCATTTGTTTCGACTTTGACTTTAATATACGTATATAAAAAACACATGTTTATTATTTATGTAATTACAAGTTAAATAGTAGAATATTTCATCACAAGAAAATAACAATTGCAACTAATTTAGCATATGTAGTGCTATTATTTTACTAAATATACATTCTGTCGACATAACATATAGACATTAGAAAAGTTCCATTTAAAGATGATTCATACAATTTTAGAAATATAAAAGCAAGTTTATATGCCCAATAGTTATATTATATTCTTTAATTTGCTGGGTATGATATTACAGAGTCCATTATTATAAAATCATGTCTTACTTGGATAGGATATATATATATATGGAAATTATTTCAGTGGTTCTAAATATTTTTAGAATATCTGTTTTCATCATCTCTTGGTCACAAACAGTAATAAAGCTTGGGTTCTTCTGAGCTAAATTTGTGTATAATGGCCAATAGATAAATGGGGACGTTCATTTAGTGCTTAAAGGGGCATTCCAGTATGACATTTGTCCTGGTTTTGGCATGAGAATTATATTCTTCAAAGTCCCTGCACTCTATTTTATTTAATTTAGTCTTTATTAGAATTAAGTTCATAGTCGGCTAGTATCTTAATGGTAGTAAGCAGCCAAGGCATTGATGATGATCAGCATGTTTTAATGCCCCAACATTATTGTTTTTCTGATTTTTTATTATTATGTATTCTAATGATGAGCACTTAGTTTGTGCCTCCAAATTAATGATTAAATAATTGCCTCAAGCTGGCAATGACTCAATAGTTAGCCTGGTCTACAGAAGACCCATTTCCAATCCAGGCATCAGATTGACTGTTGTTTTCTTTTGATGGATCACTCATGATGATAAATGGTTATTACTTGGAGTATTACTCATACTTACTTAGACATATTATAATGCTGGTTGATATACATATAATTAATTATAGTTGCTCTGAGGAGTAGCTGGCTGATCTTTCAGAGATCTCGAAGAGATCTCATGCTATCTATAAAATATAAAATTGCTTATATATTTTAGAATAATTATCATACTTTAATGTCATACCTTACTTTAATATTACTTTACTTAATTATTTTAATTTTATATCTTTGTAAATTTCATCATTATTTGAAATATTTTGTTCACCTTATCTTCACTCCAATCCACCATCCCATTACAAATAAAGTTATATTTTACTTTATGTATTTTTTGATAAAATCTCATACTTTAAATCTTGGCTTTAATACTTCATTATTTCAATACTTTAATATTTATATTATTTAAAATATTTTGGGGTTGATGATGATTTTTCCATCACCCCAGGTACAATGACCTCTTGATCTTATCCTGTTACAATAT